>OY735227.1:45577958-45600458 GCA_963457665.1 Thysanoteuthis rhombus | reverse complement strand
TTTGAAGATGATGGCAGGTGTGTTTGTGATATTGGCCAATCAGTCGTATCCATGAGCTACATCAATGCTTGCAGTCAGGACAGATGAAGTTGTCACCTTCCCTAAGTTTTCTTGAGCACTGGCAGAATGGGATCTGGGGTGTTCTCAAAGTTGGTTGATGTGGTAGCACCTCACATCAGTGTTGCAGATGATTCCCAACAGTAAAACCAGTTCTTAGTTCCAGATATTCCTGATCTGCATAGACCATTCTTCTCATTCTTCTCATTTATGGGGAAACAAATCAATAAATTTACAGGTTGAAGTGATTAGGTACAGTGCAGGGAATGTGTCCAGCAGTAGGTAAAATAGACCCACAGGTATAAGCATGGCAGTCTTAGAACCAGCGAGCAGGAAGTTGAGGTTTAATGGGGAAATTCTGCCCAGACTACTTGGTTTGAAATATCATAGAGAACAAAATTGGACTAGCAGCAGATGTTGATATTCATACTACTCATACCAAAGTTTCTGAAAATATGTAAAAATGATGCTCACAACAGTGTTGGTGTATGAAAAACTTGCCAAAAAAACAGATGATAATTCCTAAACTATAAATCATTTAGACACACATCTTTTATTTCAGTTTGAATTTATATTATTATTATTATGCCAAAATTCTTTCAGGTCTGCTTCCTTCCCTTTTTTGTCTTTATCACAACATTTCAGCTGCTGCACCCTCAGGTCTCCTTTCAATTTTCATGTCATACTACTTGGATTAAGTACGAGTGAATTTGAACAAAATGGCTACCAAAACTTTTTGTATGCCAGCTGAAGTTTATGTGGAAGAATGCATGTTACATGCATGTGTGTTCAAGTGGCACAAGAGACTGATGTGTTGCTTGATTTTTGAACTGACCGTTTTTACAACTCGTCAAGAAAAATATGTCTACCTCAAGTGATGCATAATAGACAACTGAAGACACAAGTGGATTGAAACTTTCAGGGGTCTTTATGCTTGCTCATTGGTCAACGTATAGAAAGTGGTTTGAGTATACACACTTTAGTTCTACTTATATAAGCCCAGTCTTGTTATTCAAAAGCCACACCTTGTATGTTAGCAGCACACTTTCCAGATTGTGGTGCAAACCCATGGAGAAAATAAAAAGAAAGAAAAAGGAATTTGTGTTTGCTTAAACGGAAATCTTGCTCATTTTCAACTTGGTTCTTGACCTTTACCATGCAAACAAATAACCTAATGCTGTCACCATTGTCCTTCTCCACAAATTCCAAAAATAAAGATTAATTCAGGCATATCTTATTGAAGAGCCATGTCACAGAATGACCCTGACTTTTCAATGGAGCCAAAAAAATGAAAAATCCTATCTCAAAAAGTCTCTCGAGTGTACGAAAGAGAAAATAATTAGTGCAATGAAAGTAACTTGAGGCTTTTTTGAAATATGATAAAGCAAAATGATTTCTCATTCTAAGTTCTTAAATGTCATTTTCTTATGATATCTTGTTTGTGCACTGGAAGAGTCATATATTCTGTTTCATTTATTTTTGGAATAATCTGCGTTTATTTTAGTTGCTCATCGAAAAGAGTTGGCACAAGAAGTATAATTTTTCTCTTTATCTTCTTGTCATATTTTAGAGTCAAAATTTAAGATATTAAATTTTTTTTCTTCAAAGAATCGAAATATAACTAAAACGTCACACTTTTTTACTCTCATTTCTTTCAAGTAGCAGGTTTTAAAAAAAATATTTGTACAAGCTGGACTCATGGAAATTTCATGGGTGTTAACAACTAAGATTATTCTTTATCTCATGCATCTGCTATTCCCTCATCCTTTGCCTGTTTCTTTTCATCTCTTATCCTTCCAAATCTTCATTGCATATCCATAATTTTCACTAAATATTATACAAACATGGATCAGTTTCATGTCCACAAACAATAAGAAATGCATGAATATTTTCAACTGCATACTCTCTTTTATCTTTCTTTTGCTTTATCTTCCGATAAAGAATCATAATATAGAATATATTTTACATTTCTACGCATAAAACCGTTAAAGAAAAACAATGATAATGATAATATCATGATGATCATATGCCATTAGCTTTATTTCCATGCCGTTTGTTTTAATGATCTATGTTAAAGGACCGCTTCACCTCTTTCTGAACACTTTATTATCTCCACTTTCTGTTCAGTCATGATTGTTGTTAATTTCCTTTAAATTGAAGTCATTGTAATTAAGCTATATCATGTACAACGTTGCACACAATTGAAAAAAATGATAACATACACACAACAGAGTGTTAATGGCTACCGCGAGCTTAGTTATTCCTTGAGTCAATGAACTGCAAAAGATGCACAGTGTTTTGATATGCATCACAAAGTAGCATGCTGTTTGTTATAATGAACCATAGTTTGTTACTCAATTTAAAAGAAAATAGGCTCTATGAAGGTTTGTAGGAATAGTTTGTCTGTAAGTTGGATGTTCATAACTCAGGGACTTCTTGTATATATTAATTTTTTCCTTCTTACCACCTACCATTCCTTCTTAACAACCTTTTTTGTATCTCCTGCTCTCCCTCATTTTTCGCAATTCTTTCCAACTTAATACTACAATGTTGGCGTAACTTATTCCAGCTTAATATGGTGGGGATTGGACGCAGACACTACATTCAGCATCTACGTAGAAAAGCATAAATGTCATTCATACTAACAAGCAGAATAATATATAGAACTAGTCTGGTTATCTGTGGAAAAGTAATCAATATTGAAGTCATGTATAAAGTTCTAACATAGAGCTTCTCAAAGTCGGGATCACAACCCTTCAGGTAGGTTGAAAATTCTAATCTTTTTTCAGATGCCAAAACAGACCCGAGCTTAAATTGACCTCTAAAGGTCACTAGAGGTAAGGGCCACCTATCTTATGTTCATCCAGGGGGCCAAGTTGCCATTGTATTACAGCCAATAAGGTGCAGCCATCTCCTTTTGATTTGAAAATGTTGAAATGGACCTGACCTTATATTGACCTTTGGAGGTCATCAGAGATCATTGTCACCTATCCAATGTTAATCCTAGGGACAAATTACCCTTGCACACAAATTTGCACCCCTCTACCTATTTTTACAATGTTCTAGAATAGTCCAGATTTTAACCGAAATGGAGATATTCTTAATCTTTTTCAAAACTGAGTTCATTTCTAAATTTCACCGGTTTTAAGGTCATTCAATTTAAATTCAATTTGGGAGATATCCAGACAAGTTAACCCCTCTAACACATATATTTTCTGGTATGATTGTGCTCAGGCATTTTTACTCATGAATATCTGATTTTTCCCAAAATGCAAGATATACTGCAAATATAAATATATCACTGATGAAGTTGTGATAAATTCAGAATCATTTAACAAAAATTATGATATATTCTGATAAAACAATCATTTCCAGTGCTTTAAAGTCAAGGATGGTCTGCAATACCTCCTGAGCATACAGAATTCTATGCCTGCTTGTTATGGTATTGAAATTTGATCATGTCACTAATTTTGAATTGATATGAAATATAAAATTCATCATGTTGCTTGGGCTGATTCAATTGCTTTTACTTCTCTGTGGACAACTGGCTTTATTTGATTTGATCGTTAACAAATGCATATGTTTGGCAGGTCTGTCAGGAAAGGATTAATTAAATATGTTGAATAGCTCCATAAATGGCCTGCCCAACCAACAAGCCAAGTGGGCTACAAATTCTTCTCTCTTTACTCATCTGTCTCCCTGGGTGCTCCTGATCACATTTACTAATGGTTCTATTTACAAATCAACTGTTTTAATGACATCCTTAGTAGCAAGGTAATTTTCACTAAAAAGAAAAATGAATGAAATATGTATACTTGTTATCATATAAAAAATATTATTTATAACAGAATATCCAACTATCTATATACATTTATATGTGTTTTTGCATACATACTCAAAGGATGAAGGTAATACCAATGAAATGCTTGCAGATAATCAATATTTGTTTAACAAACATGATTTTGGGCTGATTTGTAACTATTTCAGCATTCATTTGCATCTTTCTCTTTATGTAGATGAATTAAAAATATCAACACAATCAACCATAATTATTGTTTGTTGATCAAATTCATTACCTAAAGGCATGTTTTATCATCTCCATGTTTTATGCTTAATAATGTCTGATGGACAAAGTTTTATACATCAGCAGCCACAGCCTTATATATCAGCTGAGTAAACATTGGTCAATATTGATAAATCACAAATCAGTGTATTGGTCCACATGAAAAATTGTCTCGCAGTCTATACTCCAACTCCTTCAATTGCAATAAGACAATGTGTAACCTGACAGAGAATATAAGACTGAACAGATGTTGGTGTTGTCTTTTGCTGTCTCTCTTATTTGTATTTCTCTTTATATTTCACATACATCAACTTAAGATGCACCTGGACACACTAGCAGTGAAGTTTCCTACAGAGCTGATTATCCCGACATCCTCTCCCGACTTATGTCCAAGTAGCACTACCTCCGCCGCAGATTCTCCTCGCCTGATCCACAGCCATCTTGAAGCAACTTTGGCTACCTCAATGGCCAAAGATGGACTTTTGCCAACTGGCTCTTGTGATGCCCAGCATGTTGCAACTTTGTGAAACTAGCAAGCAACCCCCCCTGCAGTTGCTAAGTGGGAAGTGGGCAGTGACCAGAAAAAGGTTGAGAATGGCTGTACTAAATGATAACTTCTGACTGATCTTTGATATCCTAAAAGTTTTATGAGAAGTTTGTTTCTTTTTACTCAGATAATAATTGTCTAAGCCAACAATGAATATTTCAAACTTTGGAATTACTATACACAGAATATTCAATAGCAATCATAAAGGGAAGCTAAATCATATTTTTGTCTTTCTACCAAATATTTTCTAGTTTGTTGCATATTTTCATTATTGCACAGTTTATTAAGATATAGATTACCTTTATGCTTTCATTTTGTTTATTTTCTTTTCTTGGCCTTTGCCCACTATTTCCAAAATATCTTATAAAGCAATTCATTAATATTTTATTGTGATGTCTTCCTCCATACTGACAAATTATTTTCAAGGTTTTCTCCAGAAAATATCTGTACAGTAATACCATGGATATACAATTATTTTTACTTAATGTGCATCATTGTTTTTTCTTTCGTTTTTTTTTTTTTCCATTATGGCCTTCCAAAACATCAGTTCAGTGGAGATTGAGAAGAAAGGATTAAATTCTTGTTTTTACTTTTTCTTTTCCTGATCTTAAGTTAACACAGCCATTCCTGGGAGAAGGTTTATTTATTTCAATATTGATATTTAAAAAAAAATCTCAAATTGTAAAATGAATAACATGAAAAAACAAAAACAAAAATAAACTAGCATTCCAAGGGAAATTATAAATCACCACCACTTATATATGCCTTTTTTTACCTTGTAAATAAAGCAATGGTGGACACAAACTAAGGGACAAACCAAGGATAAACTTACGTTGCAAAATGAACTCCCCAACTAAATACCTATTTAGAGGAGGAATTCGGTAAAAACTAAACTAAACAAAAAATTTCCCCCATTGAGGGGAGTGGGTGTGTGAAATTTCAATTTTTAACTATGAACAGTTAGGGGTGGCTATATCCAGGTACATAGATACATGGATATACTAATGAATAACCTAAACCCAGCAACAGTGCTTAAACTGATATATTATGGATAGCAGATTAATCAGCTACTGGAAAACAGTCTCAGTTAATTTACATTTTAACATAAACAAAAATTGCCTTGTTGGATTTCTATACCTTTCAAACTCACACAATAAGATACACAGAAAATGTTACTTGTGAAGGAAAGTAACAAGTTTTATTTTATAATTTTGGTTAATTTCTGATTTTAGGCTATTTTGATCGAAACATCATCTGATTTTCTTTGATGGAATTGTGTGGCAATATTTACCAAGAAAGGATTGTGATATCAAACAGGAGATATAGTAACTCTGGCTTGTTCTACAATCATGATAGGTTGTAGCATATGAAAAGTATAACAATTGAAAAATAAAACTCAACAGAAACTGTGATATAACCAACACCTTCTAACAGCAAGCCCTGTTTGGGGTGATTAACTGAAAAATTTGAAAAAGCAGTGATCAATGAATAAGGTACTTCTCTTGCCTTTTATTGGGCAGTGATCACTAAAAAAAGTCTGAATTTTCAAAAAACAAGTGACCAATTAAGCATCAACTTAGATTGTAAATTGAACCCTCCACAAAAAAAATATTTAGGGGGGAAATTTTCAAAAAAACTAAGAAAGAAAGTGTTTTTCTAGACATAAGGGGTAAATGTTGAGAATTCAGCATTGTAAGTCCCTTGGTGTGGCCTGCACACATGATACATGCATACACAACCATCCAGCACGACTAACTTTAAAACTGAAGAAACCTATATTGACAGTTTTGGTTGATAGTCTCTAACAAAATCAGGTGCAAAAAATAATCATGTAATTTTAGATTTAGACTATAGAACCCCCCCCCCCCCCCCAGCAAAGGGGTAAAAATTTTCAATAGTGAAGAAAAAAAGAAATGCTGATACAAAAGAGTTATCACGTATAAGTCCAAAATACTAAAATTTCAAAGAGTCCTGATGTAAACTGCTCAAACAGGTACATACTGCTCTCAAAAACTATAGTAACAGTGCTGATAAATGAGAAAATATACAAATTGTTGATCTGTTGCCAACTTATGGTTGATTAAAGGTTTTATATACTGACAGCTGTCCAAATAGTATAAAAAATTGATTTTTTACAACTCAATTCTCTGAAATCCATTCAGTCAATCAAATGTAAAATGTATATTAATGAGTTTTCTTTTTTACTAGAAATCAGAGCTAAGATCTTAACCATTGGTCATAAGGTATACAAAGTAAATAATGTAGTGGATTTTTCAGCTTACATCAACATTTGGTTATGACACGTGATCAGAGTTACATAGAAATGCATAGCAGCTCCAGTCTGTAACATGTTAAAGGCAAGGCCAATTCTATAGAATTGAAGGAAGACTGAAGAGAGACCGGAAAAGATCGGCAATGGTTGCTGTGGTCAGATCAGGAAATTATTTGTCAAGAGGATGACAAATGGCAGAGAATCCTTTTTGAAATCTGCAAACCTAATTATTTCACCATATTGAAGCAGAAGTTCAGATTTTGTAGATTTTATCCCTGTTTTATGAAATAGTCTGACTGAAAAGATGCACAAACAGATATGAATCATAGAATTAAAAAGATAAGTGGTGGGATTGATTGAAGTGTATGACGATAAACTTACAAAGCCGATAGAACAGTGATTTATTGTCAGAATTTCTGAGATTAGGAATTATCATTATAGCTGAATACCCATCCTAATGGGCTGGGTAATTGCTCTTACTCTCACTTCCTCTCAATGAATGATGAAGTCCTTACTGGCTCTGTGATTAAGCAGTTTTTATCAGTGCAAAATGGATTTTCAAAAATAGGGTCCATTTTAGAGTGAATTTACATTGGAGGTTGATCCCCCCTCTTCTCACCTTTTGTGGTAGGCTGTCACATAAGGATAGACAGATAAACTTTTGATGAATTATAATAAGATTATACACTGATTTACTTGGACTAGAGTTGTCATCTTAGTTGTTATACTTATAATGTTTCAGCCGTTGAACCCTCCAGCTTTCTCAAGCTGTGTATCATAGTTGGTAACATTCTAAGAATTTTGAACTGAACCTTTTATTCAATCCATGGGGATAGATTGTTCTCCTTCCACTGTTCCTGCCAGATGATATCTTTGATCAGTTGATTCTTCCAAGTAAATTCATCCTTGTGATGTTGCTTGTCCACTTCTTTCACTGAACCAGAGCATATGACTCTTCTTGCACAATTCGATTAAGGAATTCAAATAAAGGATGCGAGTATAACAACCAGCCTGAGTAAATCAGAATATAATAAAAAAAACAAAACAATGGTTCAAAAAATTACACTCTTCATAGTTGTTAGTTCAGTTCTTGCAAAATACATGATACCCATGTAGCATGAATGTGTATGCAAAATAAATTTATTGGTACATCGAGGGGACTGAATACTTCATAATCAAAACCTTTTTATGGTAAATGAAATGACTCAATAATAACTTGTACAAATGTTTAGATTTCTCATTTATGTTGATTCTAGGCAACCATTATCAAGGGAAAAAATAGGATTGAAGATTCAAACAAGGAAAGAAAATAGCCAACTATAGAATTTTTTCCAGAATTTTCCTATAAAATCCATCTTTTCATGAAGAAATTAAAGAATTCATAAAAGGATTACAGTGTAAGAGTTTGAAAAATAAACTGGAATGACACCTGATGAAATGTGCTTTGAAATACACACACACGTACACATACATACGATGTGGAAAAATTAATTTTAAGGATAGTGAAAATCAAGTGAAATTCTTCGGTTGAATATGTTGATAGAGAATCTGAAGAAGTTTTTCTGTGTAATTAATATTCTTAAAGATGATATAGGTTGGTTTGCATGCAGTCTTAAATTAAAACAGACACAATGGATTTTATATTCACATGGGTGAACCTTCAATAGAAGTGACACAGACAACAAGTCACGTCTGTTGTTAAACTGTTGTGATACTTACTAATCCTTCATCATTAAAAAGTTTTTTTGGCTAACCTACATGACTAAGCCCTGTTTTAGAAAAATTGAATGATGTGTAGTATAAAATTATATCCATTATGATAATACCCTATATAAAATAACAAACTACATAAATGACATAAGTCAAATATTAAAACATGAAAGGGAGGTGGTTTTAGATCAACACAGCTGGGGTGCTATGTCAATATGACTGTTTTGTTTTCAAAATCCCCAAAATGGTTACAAAGTAAACAACTGATGATCACAAAAAACACATTTTACATATTGCACCATAACAAAGCATATGTAAAACAGGAACAGGAAAATGAAAAAAAAAACACTGAAGAAAATTACATCAATTGCATTGATAGATATTGGGAAATATATATATATATATATATATATATATATATATATATATATAGATATAAATATAGAGATATCTATGCATATTTGTGTCAGAGTGTATTTATATACATATATATATATATATATATATATATATATATATATATATATATATATATATATTATAAGTAGTCCAATACATCAAACGTGTAATGACGGGTGATCGTTTCGATGTTGGACCAATTATGTCCATTCCTTAACACATACTGTCATGTTGAGAGAGACGTATAAACCAGGAATAAACAAGATGAGAATTAAGGTTGAAAGCAGTTATTTGGGCCTTTGCATTACCGGTGACTGTTTAGCTCAATGGTAAGAGCATCGTTACGTAGATGCAGCTAACCTATCTGTGGCAGGTTTGATTCCTGTAGCAGAATACATTGCCCATTCACTCAATCAACCATTATGATGTGTTAAGTTATTACACATGAAATATTTTTCTTATATCATAGAGAATAATGGTAAAAGTGAAAGATTTACTAATGTAATTAGTGTTTTATATATCATATATAATTAATGATATATTAATGAAGATTTTTGAGCCCTAACAGTAACAGTGTCTATCCAAGAGGTTAGAATAACTTTCAAAAAGGGTTTCAGTTTAGGACATGATGTGTCAACAAAGCATTTGGAGTGAATACTGCTATAGTGCAAACTGTTCAATGTTTGGTAAATAGATTCAGGTCTTGAAACTATGGATACCAATGATAAGATTTGAAGGATAAATTATCAACAGTAGAAACCAACAACCATTGAAAAATGGTTCAAACACTTTCTGGTAATTTTAGGACTTTAAAGATTACCAAATCACATAATCTCAAGGCAATAGGAAAGATTGAAAAGTTGGGAAAATGGGTCCCACATGAACTGAATGAAATGCTGCATGACGGTTCTTGACCACACACCTCTCACTTGAACGTGTCTAAGCTTAAAAAATTTACAGCATCCTCTATATTCACCTTACATTCCTATTACAAATAATCTTTTCAAGCATTTTAAACTTCATAATGGTGATAGAAGGATCAAAGATTTTTTATGAAGATAGCTTAACTTTATTGAAGGATGGGTGGAAAAAGGTTATTGCTTACATTGTAAATAAATATTTACCATTTTTTGTTGATAATATGATCCTTCATCTAACTGTTGAAAAAAACAACAACAAAATTTCATGTGGAACAACGTAATATAATAAGCCATAGTCAAAGTGACAAGTGAATAAAAAGATAGAATGACCAGAGATAAGCACACTCTCTTTTTCTTTCAGGAAATCAGAAGCCCAAGTGATGCAAGCAGTTGTAAACAAAACTTGAACCTAACTGAGTGATTCCATTTTCTGAGGCACTAAATAAAGTATAAGTAAAAAATTCAGGGAAAGATAAGCTCCCAGACTATAAAAATAAGCTTTCAAATTGAAGGTTCAAAAGATCCTACCTCAGAGAATGATCTTCATATCTCTTTGCCTGGCACAGAATGAATTTGAAGACCATTATATTTGCAAGAAATGAAATCTATATCTTGTAACCTTCAAAACGATACATGACTTCTCAGGGTTTCTTGGAAACAGAAAAACTTGAATTCATCA
Source organism: Thysanoteuthis rhombus (assembly GCA_963457665.1). Taxonomy (NCBI): domain Eukaryota; kingdom Metazoa; phylum Mollusca; class Cephalopoda; order Oegopsida; family Thysanoteuthidae; genus Thysanoteuthis; species Thysanoteuthis major. The sequence goes on along the minus strand of OY735227.1, from coordinate 45,589,811 downwards.
ATTATGTTTTTGCTTTGTAACCTTTAGAAGAGAAAAAGATCTGAATGAATTGAACAAGTTCACAAGATTAGTTTCAAAGCTTTCCAGCATAAGTTTCAATGGCATGTTGATTCAACCCATCATAACTAAACAACCATTTGATGACAAAAAGTGTGAGAAATCTTCCTGACTTGATAAGTTTTCATTTCATACATTAAAGTTGATAATGACAAATCTACTTGAATATTAAATCCATTGACCGCTACAAACATTATGTAGCTTTTTACAAGAAAAGCTGTTAAATGGAATAATGTTGGAGACTGTCTTCTTATTGTAGCCTCAGTTGAGGGGGGGGGGCAAAATAAGAGGACGAAAAGATTAGGAAACCCTATCTATTTGGAAAGACCGGCCTAGAGAGAGAGAGAGGGGGAAAGATAAATGTAGTTCCCATGGGGAAGGATTTACATACATCTGCTCAGGGCTAAGCTTGTAACCCAAGCATGTTGTTACTGTTTTAGTCGACTAGTATTTATTTCATTGAACTTTTCAATGCAATTTCCAAGATAATCATTCTACAGCCAATAGCAAAGAAGCAATTACTGTAAATTTATAATTTTTTAGCATTCCAAGACCCCCAAATATAACTTTCTTCTATGTTTGCCAGTTTACGTTAAGCATAACACTCTCATAAGCTCTCTTAGGCTTTTTAGAAGTATAAAATAATACAATTATAGGGTTATTTTACAAGCATTGATCGTTTAGAATACACATGGTTGTTATTAGCATTAACAAACAAAATAAGTTTAGACAATGGAGAATTTCCTTTGTAGGTGTAAAAGAATATACTTTGCTAGGAAAGAAAAGGATGAAGAAAAGGCTGAAATTCTGTGGGTCGTGTGCAAATCATGAGATGTTGATTGCTGTCTTTATAAGGAGAGGGATTTTTGCAAACTCTTCCTATATGAATGTGTTCTAATACCTGTATATGGAAGGGGGCTTTCAGGGACGGGCAATTTTTTTGGCAGGGGGGGGGGCAGTTGGCATTTTACCCAGGAAGAGAATGGTTGTAGAAAGGACCCACCAAGGCTTTTTCACCCATAGTGGATGAAAGAATGATGACAGAATTGAATTGAATTTTCTGGGAGAAATGCAGTGAGAACAGTCATCAAAAACAGCAGGAAAATCAAATTCTGTCCTAGATATGACCACCATGTAAAGAAAAAGCAAGATAAATAACATAGGTATACTTTAAATGAGAAGGAAAAAGGACTATAGATATCTTAAAGGGAGAAATAATAAAAAAGAGCAAAAGAGAGACACAGCCTGTAGTGAAAGTAAGAGAGGAGGGAAAGAATCTAATTTGTATAGTCTTCAACAATCCCCTGCCTCTGATCATAGCCGGCAACCCATGAAGATAACTCAAGATGGCTAGCCTAGAATAATCCCTATACCCTGTTGCTTGACTGAGTTCATTATACTCAAAAAAAATTTCTGAAGTATCAAGACAACAAAATAAAAACAGCATTTCTTAAGTAAAAGAATTATTTGTAATTTAAAAAGGTTTGGGGGTGGGGGGTGAGATTGTAAATTTTGATCAACACGCACTTTCCATTAACCCGAGATGATCACGGCCATAGATATCTTCAAACTATGAACAACTAACCATTGATTGAAGATCGAATACAGAAACAAATATTCTAATGTTTGCTGAACCAAACACTTCACAATATATTAGAACACATCTTGCTAATGAATGCATAAAATAAAGTACAGATGTTCACAGACATAGTTCCATGCTATGGTGGCTTGGTGTCTTTTGTAAGAGCAAATTAACTAAGAAAAAATTTTGCGAAGCAGGTTATACCTGTACTCATTTTACCATAAAAACATGAGAAAAATGACCTCACAAACATTTCACAATGCTGCATATGCCAGGAGCAAGCCAATCATCAGATTTGAAAGAGAATTGTTGTTAGTTAATTCAAAGATGAAATGAACCAGCATCAAATAGCATTGAAATTGTTAATTCCACTTTCAATAGTAAATTGAGTAATTATACAATTCACTAATGAAAGAAAGGGACCATTGCAGGTTGACCAGGACTCTTGGAAAAGCATTTGAGGAGACAGGTAATTGAAAAAGATTCCAATTGCTAAGTGGCTGATGTATCAGTGTGATTGAATTATTCTAACAGCAGTATAGTTTTTTGTGGCAGAAAGAAATCCACTTCTAAAATTAGTCAAAATCTAGCAGAGAAAACAGTATATGATCAAGATAATGGATAGAACCTTCGACATTTTATACACACTCATCTTTTCAGAAGAGTCCTAATCGAATCACCATAGCCCCACAAATGGCCCATCCAACAAACCAGCCAAGTGGATTACGAATTCTTCTCTCTTTTATTTAGGTGTGTGTGTGTGTGTGTATCTCTGCTTCCTCCTGGTCACATTTTTGGGGCTAAAATCTTGAAAATGTGCATGAGTACACCAGTAAGCACCATCTAAATATTATTCTTTTGTTTTTTACAAAAGGAGCTTTTTTGGGGTCTTTATGTTCATTTTGGACCAACAATGCCCAAATCTTATGCTGATATTTTTCAGATAATTTTGGATGAAAGATCTATTTTTTGAAGAAAGTTTTAGATAATTACTTAGATAATCAGTTCTAGTACATGCAAGCAATTTATTTTTGTGAGTTATGGGTATTTGCTCCAGTAGGATCTAGAGATTGCAAAGCCAATCAATTTCTTAGCAGGCCTCTCTCTAACATAGCAAATTTTTATAATGGAGTGGGGAGCAATTTGTAATACTAGTTGTTCAAAATTTCTGGTGTATAGTATATGTGAATATCTATTCTGTAGGAGGAGTTTCTGCCAATATCAAATGATGGTTATTCTGACAAAAACATTGTCCTTTTCATGGTGGATAAAGATCCGTACCATACAGCAAAAGTGAATGGTTGATCAAAAGAATGTATTAAGCATCATTCATGGCCGAGTGATTCTCCTCACATGAAATTTGTTGGACATGTCTGGACTATTTTGCACAATGAAATAAAGAAAATGCTTGGAAAATGTTTTTAAAAGAACACTTGCTTCATCTTTTGAATGCAAACTGGTCAGATATCCCATGGGAGAAGATACTAGATCTGATGGATTTGATGCCTAAAAGAGTAGAAAATTTGAGGTCTGCTGATGGCAAGCCAACCAATTTTAATTTGCATAATATCCTTGAATTGTTCTCATTATTGTTCAAAAGCAGAGATGTCTATTACACCTGAAGAAGGTTGTAGAATGGATCAACCTAAAGATTAAGTTAATAACACAAACAAGAAGTTCAATTATCCCAAAAACTTTTTGACAGTAAATTAGGAGTTGTTTTCAAGTAAATTGTAGATGCTTCGTACAAAATGTTCACATTAGTTTACTGTTCAATTTACCCTGAACAAACTGAAATATGAGAGTAAGTTTAATAAGCAACTTAATGTGAAGTAAAAATAGAATGAGTGGTAACCAAACTGCCTTTAGATTAGTAAATGTGACAAACTACCAAACTTACTTTTTATTTACCTAATGAGTGACAACCATCGGGTGTAACAAACCTTTGACTTTAATGAAAACCCCTTCATCCACAATCAATTCATTGTAGCAAGGGTTTATGGTGAAAGCAACATGCAGAATAAGTTCAATATTCCAAATGACCCATGGAATGTTAATGAGCCATCTTTAGATTACGGAAAGTATCTCTGTACACTTGAGGATGGCCAGAGAGAGAAAGGATCAGTGGAAATATTTTGTTAACATCAAAAACAACACAAAGAATGAGTTCAGTAATCTGAACATCTAATGAAATGATAATGACTCTTCTTAAAATTATAGATATTTTATTCTTCTATCTTAGGTTGAAAAAAGTTATGCAATAATGATAAATAATCCTATACAATTCCCCAATTGTTGTGTTAATTATGATCTTCAAGAAAATCAGTATTGTTATTCATGATACTTTGTTAATATTTCTCTTTTATTTATTGATATTGGGAATAATAGTATTGTTGATATCAATATTATTATTATTACTAGCAGAGGTACCCAGCATTGCCCAGGGAAAAATAATTTCAAACATAAAAACATGGGAAAGTAAACAATATTTTATAGAAATTTAATAAAAAAGAAAAACAAAGTTCCTGTTTGATTTTGACCCCTAATCGTAAAAAAGATTTCCCATCAATTATAACCCCTAAAAGCAGAAAAAAAAATGTTCCCACTTGAATTTGACCTCCAAAGGAGAAAAAAAATTCTGCTCAGTTATACAACTGAATTAATTCAACATGTATGAAAAGATTTATAGATCATTGAGGTATATATTTTAATAACAATAGTGAACTGATCCTCCATTATATTGACCCTTGACTTCAAGTAATGGAACTCTGAAAAACAGTTTAAAACCTGCTCCAAGTATGCAAAAATAACTCTCCTTTGTAGAAAATCTTATTCAAACAATTTAGGATTTTGTAGTAAAAAGGTGTATCTGGTCTACACACCTGTTACTTAGATCAATAGATATAGATGTATTAATCATGAAGGGATTAGCTTATCACTTCATAACAATAGAAAACTAATCCAGCACTTCATGTACAGAGATTTTAAAAGAAGTAAAATAACTGCTTTAAATGTGCATTTTTTTCTCTCTTTTCACCCTTCTGTTAAAAAATATTTGGGGGTAATGTGTACAACACATGAAAGATGTAACAGGTCTACACACTTGAATATGAACTAAAATATAGTGTGACCATTTTAGCATTACAACAGTCAGTGGTGATTATAGATACAGAATATTATCATAGACAAATAAGGTTGGAATTTCCATGAACTGAAAGGAAGAGTTATTATAGTCTGGTCATTATAGAAAGGCAGATTTTAGGGTTCAATATCCAGCGAATATATGCGAAGAAATCCATCTTATAATTTCTCTTTTTATTCTTCATTCATTCCATTAATCTTGTTAAGAAAGAATAAAATATCCATACCTTGCATAAATGGATCACCATGGCCTGAACTAATTATGTAAAAAAAAATTATCTAAATGGATAGAATCTTTACCTAAAATTATCTAAAAAATACCAGCACAAGATTTAGAGACCCAAAAAAGCCCTTTTCACTTTCTTTTCTCTTTCTCTCCAAGAATGCCAAGAGAAACATATAAACACACACACTTTCAAGAGTGTCAAAAGGGAGAGGAATCTGTAGCTCACATGACTGGTTAGTTAGGCAGGCCAATCTTGAGGCTATGGTAATTTAATATCTTGAATTAAAGCAAAGTGGAATAGCTTTAATTGATAGTGAAAACATAATCAAGTAATCCAGCTGCTAATATACATTTGTGTAAGACAAAAACATAAACGTTTTTAAAACTATTTTTTATGAGCCAATAACAAAACAAATGAAAACTTAGGAAATCAATTTTTTCATACGTAGGGTGATTTAAAGCCATTGAATTGCTATTGACAGTAATTCTATACATATTCCATGAAATTGAAAGGAATTAAAATTATCTGCTGATTTTATCCAAATAGTTTGGAATAGGATATTTTAGGCTATATATAGATTCAGTTCCAATGAAGTACTCAGTGCATTTAAAAAGAACTTGAAAGCGTTCAAAAATAAAAATCAATTTCTTTCTAACGAGTGATGACTGACACTTTAGCACGTCTTTTAACATCCATGAGGAATACAGCATGTGAGACTCACATATGATGGTGTAAGGGAAACAACTCCTGATAACACTGCTATCAAATAAGTCCCACTGTGGTTTCTTCTTGCAGTAGTGTTCTGATTATTAAAAAACCTACAGGCATCGCTTGTGTTAGGCATTAAGGTTACAATTCTTCATAGATTTTATCAAACCTAAATTTTTTTATTCTCTATGTGGGCAGGTCTGTATAATAATCAAAGGTCAAAATCTGGAACCATATACTATGAAATTTTATATGCAAACTTAATTAATTAATTTCTTTCTCGTTATATTTTTAGGTCTTTGACTTAATATTCCTAAGTGCACTATGATGAACTAACTACGACTGTCCAATGAATGTTCCCTTCTTGGTTAGTTGTTTTTTTTTATTACAAATCTTCAAAAATATTCTTCGTTAACTATAAACAGATTCGAGTATGAGAATTCTGTTAGAAACTGTCAAGCCAGAATATCAGCATAGGTTCTTCAGTTTTCAAGTTGGTCTGGCTGACTATGTATGTATCATGCATACAAACTGAACCAGATATGCTAGAGAGTAAAAAATTTCAACATTTACTCCTTATTATGTCTAGAAAAAACTTTCTTTTTTTAAAAAATCCCCAGCCCACAAGTATTTTTCAATGTGGCATTCAATTTATAATGAAAGTTTATGATGAATTGATCACTATTTGGTACCCACCTATTTTTTGAAAATTCAGACTTTCTAGTGATCACTGTCCAAACAAAAGGCAAGAGAAATAATTTATTCATTGATCACCCCTTCTTCAAATTATCTTAATTCATCATACTCAACACAGTCTGCTGTTAAAAGAAGTTGGTCAGATGACAGTTTCCATCGAGTGACTAAACAGACCTATTTATTTTTTTATTTGTTTCTGTTTGATGGTTAATATCAAAGCATAGCCAACCAGCCAAGTGGATTATAGGTTCTTCTCTCTTTGAATGTTCAAACCTATGCCTATGTGCCTATGTGAATGAGTGTCTCTGAGTGCTCCTGGTCACATTTTGAGGGCTTCAACCATGAAAAGCACACCACTAAGCATGATCTAAAAACTCTTTTTGTGTGCCCCCCCCCCTCCAAAAAAAAAGAAACCCAAGAGACCTCAACAACTACAGACCTGTAAGTCTGCTCAACTGCATCTATAAACTTTTTTAAAAAATCATCACTAACCAGATCATTAAAACACTAGATGAAAACCAACCACGGGATCAGGCTGGATTTAGAAGAAGCTACAACCATGGATAATCTCCATTCAATAAACCAGCTGAAAGGGAAAGCAGCAGAATACAAACTGCCACTTGCTGTAACATTTATAGACTTCAAAAGGCATTCAACTCTATGGAAATTCCCATGGCCATCACTCTACAAGGTGTAGACCCTGCATACATCAGAGTACTGCAACATATATATAATCACAGCAACTCCTTTATCGGGCTACATAAAGACTTTGAACCCTTCCAGTTCTAAAAAGGAGTAAGACAGGGTGATAACAGGTCATCCAAACTCTTCACAGCCTGCCTCAAGATGATCTTCCAAAACCTGGACTAGAGGAATCAAAATAGACGGCGAATAACTGAGCAACCTTAGATTTGCAGAGAACCTACACGACCTCCAACTAATGCTAGATGAACTAAACAAAGAAAGCAAAAAAGTCGGCCTACACATGAACTTCAGTAAAACAAAGGTCATGTGCAACAATCACATCATAAATAAGAACATAACTGACAAAATCAAAGATGTCAAACTGAGAAAAGTAGACCATTACATCTACCTAGGACAATGAATCTCAATGAGACCAACAAAAGAAGAAGAAATCAAGCAAAGAATCATCCTAGAATTGCAAACTTTCAGCAGAGCAAGCTAAACCTTCAAAAACAATAATCATAAAAAGAAGAATATACAACTGATGCATCCTCTTGATAGTTACTTATGGAGCTAAAACATGGAACCTAACCAAGAGACAGACCCGCAAACTGAGAAGCATGCAATGCACACATGAGAGAATCATGCTCAGCCTCACACTCAAAGATCATAAGGCAGCACAATATATCGGGGAGAAAATGGGAGTCCGAGGTATAGAATCTATTAAAAAACTCAAATCACGATGGGCAGATCATATTGTAAGAATGAAAGACAACCAATGGCCATCACATCTCACAATATGCATCCCCAGAGATCACGTGCAAAACCAAGGCCGACAGAATACAAGATGGAGAGATGAACTAGACGAATTTAGAAAATACTGGCTCTGTGACACCCATGATAGAGAAATGAGGTAGAATGTGGGAAAGGTCTATCTCCAATGACAGATGATAAAAGACTGCTGATGATGATGATGAGTTCTGGTATATGCGCAGGCTTTAGGGACTCATCTATTTTACATGCAGATCAGACAAACCAGCTAACAAAAGGAAATTATTATCTTGAAATACATACATAAAACAACATATGGTATTTTTTGATAAATTACAATCTGATTTAAAATAAAACTTGAGTGCACTGACAAGGAAGGATATTATGTTGAGAAATATATATTTGTTGTGTAAATCAAATGCATTTTTCATCATTAAGCAACAAACTTATTGATGTACCTACGTAGAATCCATTGTTGCCAATTTAGCACTTGTTCACACTAAATTTAGTGTTTCTTGGTTTGACAGTATGAAAATTCAACATAAAGCATAATTTCTAGCGATATTTTTTCGGCAACTTTAGCAAATCTCTAGGTATTTCTTGGCTAGTTTGGGCATATGTAGCCATTTTAATTATTTAAAATAGCCATAAAATAGCTGAAAATATTTTGGGGGGATTTCTTTAATAGTAGTAGTAAATTTAGGGGAAAAATTTTCTTTTAGTCGGTTACACTGAAAACTGACTAATAGCTTAAGCTGGCATTTGTTTTAATTTGAAATAACTTTAATGGGAGAAACAATTTGAGGTTAAAAGGAAATGCAACAGATTCTAATCATAAAACAAGCAAGAAGACAGGAAAAGAGCAAACGATTTATCAAATTCCTTTAGAGACGATTTTTCTAAATAATCTCTTGACATTTTGGTTTTCCTTTCAACAAAACAGAAAAATCAGTTATTTTGATTCTTTTCCCGTCTGTTTGATCTAAAATGGTTTCAAGTGGATGGAATTAATCTCAATCAGAAAAAGTGTCTTTCACATATTTCTCGGAAAGTTCTGTGGTTTTAATCAAAATCTTCTAACCTACTGAACTTACCAGTACATTTTATTTTGTATTGTGAGTACTCAGTTGACAGGGAGAATTAAATATGAAATATCAGATACTAAAATTCATAGCATTTGTACTTGTTTCTGATACAATAGATGTAATATCAGTTGTTTTTCTCAGATTAAAAACAAATCTTAAATGTTGCTTTTTATCTCAACTAAACTCAGGTCGGTTTCCCTTCAGCAATGAGTACATAAAATATCTACGCAGATCAGAATAGAGAATAAGTTCCCATCAAACTAAAGACTGTCAATCCTGCTCTTACCACTGAACTTAGCAGCAAATGTCAAACAGGAACTGAGTGGTAAGTGTGAGTCCAAATTTTCTGCTTCTGTTAACTTTCATCCCAATTGCTATGAAATATCAGATACTAAAATTCATAGCATTTGTACTTGTTTCTGATACAATAGATGTAATATCAGTTGTTTTTCTCAGATTAAAAACAAATCTTAAATGTTGCTTTTTATCTCAACTAAACTCAGGTCGGTTTCCCTTCAGCAATGAGTACATAAAATATCTACGCAGATCAGAATAGAGAATAAGTTCCCATCAAACTAAAGACTGTCAATCCTGCTCTTACCACTGAACTTAGCAGCAAATGTCAAACAGGAACTGAGTGGTAAGTGTGAGTCCAAATTTTCTGCTTCTGTTAACTTTCATCCCAATTGCTATTTTTCTATCACAATGGATTACAAATACTGAACTACCAGTCAATAACAAACGTGAAAGATAAAAAACCAAGAGCATTCGATGAATGTGACAGATTCATTATCATAACAAATATTACAATTATAATAATTATTATGTTTCATTTATTTATTTATTTTCTCATTTTTCCATTTGTTTTTTGGAAAGTCCTACCACCTCCAGGAAATGATAGGCACCCCCCTGGCACTTGGCACCCTGAGCAACTGGTTCTGTTGCTAGTACTTTGGGTCAGCCTTGATTCTAGCAAATACATCTGAGCAGAGACTTATCAAATGTACAAAGAATTCTTATCACTAAAACTACAGTTGCAACTATTGTTAACTACTAAAAGAATAGCTGTACCTTGCGTAAATGGATCACAAAAGCCTGCAAGTATATCAGATCTAATTATCTAAAATATACTCACAAGATTTGGGCATTGGACATTGTTGGTTAAAATGAGCATCATCACCAGAGCTTTCTATCATGGATGTTGTGGAGCCAGTATTTTTAAAAATTTGTCTAGTTCATCACACCATCTTATTTTCTGATGGCCACAGTTTCGCATATGATATTTGGAGATCTATGCGATGTCTAGCAGTTGTCTGCCATTCTTGCAATATAACCAGCCCATTGCCATTTGGGTGGATGTTGCATGGTTCTCAGTTTGAGGGTCAATCTTTTGGTTAGGTTCGAGCTCCACGGGTAAGTATCAGGAGAATGTATTGGTTATAGACCATTCTTTATTAGACTGATAGAATTTTCTTGTTCTTGAAATTCCTTTTCTTTCACTACTTAAAGTTTGATGAAGTAAAGAGTGATTCTTGATTTCTTTTGAGGAATTCATGGAGATTTTTTGTGCTCAGTAGATGTAGCGGTCTACTTTTTGTAGTTCTTTTCAATATGGATTGTTCTTTCTCTGTCTAGGTCGAGAGTTTTAAGAACAAGGAAATCTCATGTTAAGATCAGATTTGAATCAGTCAATGGCATTTATAATGAATTGTGTGACCTAAAGAGAGAGAGGTTAAAAAGAGGTAGAGAAGCATTCATGACAAAGAAAGAAAGGAAGGGGAGGGGGTATAATGAGAAAGTGAAATAATTTTTTAAATTATTTTTTTTACATCACACTACATTATACTGTGATCATTTACTTCGCTTTTGAGACGTCTTAACAGGGATACACTTGAAAAATTAATTTGAAACAAATATTTTTTAATATAATTAATATCTTCATAACAGAAACAAAAGTTAAATTCAGTCAAAAATTGCATACACAACATTGTAGGTTTTGAACAGTTTGTACTTTCTTCTAGTTTCCAATTGTGACACTTGAAGGATTTAAAAATGGGGTTGAAAATGGATTAGACTTATTGCTGAAGGCAGAGATTTGCCAAGGACATATAGATAATGTACTGATGGGAGTCTTACTTGGGATATTGGGAGATGAATATCTTGGGTTGTGACTATATTTTACAAAAGTTTATATCAAAACTATGAATAATTCTCTAATTCCTGAATGTTTTGATACCACTCCTAAATGATAGTGGAAGTCTTCTGAAGAATAAAAAATAATTGAACTTTTTCTTGAGTAGGATAAAAAAAAATCACTTGAAGGTTTATATAACATTTTCAATTTACATTGCTCCTATACAAAGATGATAATGAAAATTTGAAATACACTTTTATATAAAAATGAACAATATTGTTGCATTTTTATTTTTTTGTGCATCATCATGAAGTGTTGTTCCAAAAGGGATATAGAAAGCATTTTCCAGATACTAAATCTGTTGATTACCTTTACACAGCATGTAAGAATGAATGTTCCTTATGTCAATCTATGGACTCATGTAGAATCTATGAACATAGATGTTTTGACACAATCACACAGTGAATGACATGATGGTTCTTAATTTTCTACCATCCCAATTGAGCCATATGAAAAATTTGATTTTGAAAGGGTGCTTCAAAGATAAATTTTTGTTATAGAATCTATATATTTCTAAAATTATTTGGTGTTAAAATATATCAAAAATATTTTATAACAGAAATTGTGGATTTTATGCTGCTCTCATTGAGTCAAAACGAGGATCGTGCAATGAAATTAATGAGTGCCAGTGAAGATCGAAAAAGTGAATTTTCAGATGGTTAAAGTCTGGGTCCTCCAAAGTGATAAAATACCAGGGTGGTATTAAAT
>OY735227.1:45565458-45572958 GCA_963457665.1 Thysanoteuthis rhombus | reverse complement strand
AAATATACTAGATATAGTGAATGATGAAAAGGATATTGGTATCATAATATCTGATGAAATAATTTTCCAAGTATATTGCCGGCACTGCTGCTAAGGCAAAAAGGGTACCACGACTGAATAAGCATACTTTTTCACATACAAGACATGGACTAGTTCTTTATTCTATATAAGTGTTACAACCATCCACACCTCAAGTACTGTTTACAGACCTGGTTAATGTACTGGGAAAAAGATAAAATATTCTTGAGAAAGTCCAGAGACAAGCAACCAAGTTAGTACCAGAATTAAAAAAGTATTGGTTATGAGGAAAGGTTAACAGAGTTAGGGTTAACATCAGAAATGTTTAAGATTATGCTTAGTTTAGAACTAGTAGATCCTAATGTATTTTATACTAGAAGGGAGTACAAGAGACTAAGAAGCCTCACACATACAATAGAAGTAAACAGAAGACTGAATATCAGAACAGTGATTACACATTTCTATGTAAATCTTTCAATATAAGATAGAACATAATTGAAATTGTAATTGAAAACTTCCTGTTTGCTGGACTGTTAGCGGGGAAGATAGAGGTAACATTAAGAACTATTATGTTTATTACACTACCACAAATGTAGATGTTGTGTAAATATGAGAATCAAGATATGTACTTGTATATACAATTTGTATACTTTTTTTCACAGTAAAACAAATGTTCTGATGATCCATGACACCAACATGCTATCATATAACAAGCAGGTATTTGAGAAGAGAGAAATAAAACTGATGCAATAAGTACTGACAAATAAGAATTCCAGAGTTACCAAAACATATATAGGTATGTATATCATAATAGGAATACTTTCAAGACTCTTTTCTTGCTTGGTGTCAATTTGACTCGTGTTATACACAGTGGCCGACAGCAATTAGGTACACAAAGTTCAGGGAAGGTTAGCATCTCAGGAATTTGTATGTGTTAATGAATGAAGTGTAGACTACAAATCGTTTACCTAGAGAAAGATCACCTACAAGCATTGGTGGTTTTACACAAAGCTGAAGGGAAACTTTCTTCCATCTGGCTTTGACTTATAAATGGCTAATGTTACTTCTACAGTCCTCTAAGAAAAGTGAGTAAAATTTATGATTCTGGAATTTACAAAGTGGTCAAACTACCAGAAAGGAAAAAAAGAAAAGAAGTAACATGATTGAACTGAATGAAATGTACGTGGCCATCTCTACCCTTTAAACTAAGCTCTATTGAAATGGCATGGATGGGAGCCAGGCCCCATGGTTGCAGGTTTGACAGGAGTATCCTTCCCCTGACAGATACCCAAGCTAGGTCTGGGGGTCTGCTGCCCCTGTGGGTGTATTCCTACAACATGACTGACATGGGTAGTTGAACCACAGGACATGGAAATTGCATCAAATATATATATATATATATATATATATATATATATATATATATATATATATATATATATATATATATTTTATATATATATATATATATATATATTTATATATATATATATATATATATATATATATATATATATATATATATACATATTTATATATATATATATGTATGCGCATGTGTGTGTGTGTGTGTGTAAGTGAGAGTAGCTCAATATGTCAGCAGATCGACTCATAATTATCAGTTGAATTTTGATCCAAGATTTTTACTGTTTAATGTTAGATATATGTGATTGATACTCACCACAAATCAATTGCATTGACAAAAAAGGAGATTGTTAAAAAATGAATATTCATTGTGCAAAATTAATGCTAGTTTCATCATAAGGCTATAGACTTATTAATGTACCTACATATGTTTATGTATATTCACATTTACATGTCCACAACTCAACTCACTGACAGATAAGAGAACACTTAAAGCTTCAGCTCAATCATACAGCACTGCAAGGTGCAGAAATATCATATTTCTGCAACTCTTTATCAAACCTTCCTGGGATAGAAATAACAATAATGCCTTGATAACAGTCAGCCTATCAGTTACAGATGGAAGATAAACTAAATAGACATCTCTAAGATGTGAATACAGGTTTCCCAAAGTATACAGCATTCCAATAAAACTTTTCATAAGCCAAAATGACAGAGACAATCTCCAGGATTTGCCAAATTTCTCTATCATGGACATTGCAGAGCTAATACTTGCTGAACTTGTCAAGTTCGTCTCTCCATCTTATATTCTGCTGGCCACTGTTTCACATGGGATCCCTGTTGTTATATTGTGATGTCCAGCGGTTGTCAGCCATTCTTGCAAGATGACCAGCCCATTGCCATTTGAGTTTTCTACTGGATTCTATGATGTTTCTGACTCTTGTTCCTTCCATAATATATTGTGCAGTCTTGTGATCTCTCCATGTGATGTTGAGCATTATTTTCTCCTGTGCACTTTGCATGGTTCTTAGTTTTCTGGTTAGTTCTTTAGTTAGGTTTCATGTTTCAGCTTCATTGGGAGGATGCATTGGTTGTATATCCTTTTTTGGACTAATCTGATTTCCTGGTTTTTGAAGGTAGAACTTGCTCTCGATGAAAAAAAGAAAGAAAATAGATTGGAGTGGAGAGGAGAAAGAAAGATAACTTTTTGAGAATGATAAGATAAGCCTAATGATACGTCACAAACACTACTGTTCCCATACTATCAACACAAAAAAAGAAAGATTAGAAGAAAGTAAGTAAGAAAGAAAGAGTGAATTATTAAATAGCTTTTCTTTTCACTTGTCTTCTACACTCCCCTCTTTACATATAACTAGTCAATTCACTTCCTTTCTTTCTCTGTCTCTCCATCCAGTTATTAAATCACTTTCCTTTTTTGTCGATTTTTTTCTGCCTTTGTAAAAATATTATGCTTTCAATTCTAAATATCGTTCCAAAAAGGATTGAGTTTTTTTTTTAAAAATTCTAAAATGCTAAATAAATGATAAAATAAATAATAAAGTAAACTAATTCATATGTTGTTGACTTGGAGTAAATTTTGTTTTTTCATCTGACATTTACTTATGAATTATGTTTATTGTCTCAAAATATTTACATTTCATATTGCAAAATAATCAAACTCAATGAGAGGCAGAAAAAGTTTTCGTACTTTGATAAGGGGCTGGGAAGAGAGAGAAAGATACATGAACTAATTGTACCCGGAGGGAAGAGAAAGAGAGGATTTATATATTTATTATTCAGTAGATTGTCACATGAATACTGGTACTCTGCTATACACATTTACTAGCTAAAAAATGCCCTGTAGGGCGGGAATTTTATACACTTAGTTATTAATAACAGCATTTCTTTTGCATCACTACCGACTGAGCAATTATCTTATACCAACATACTACAAGTAGCTACAGCTACCCACTTCACTAAAACTGTCATGAATATCACCCTGACTGTATCTTGGTCAGTGAAAATGGCTCTGATTATTACCAAGTGACCTCTTCAGAAATCGGCATCTAGTGATGTCGTATTGACAAAGAGACCAAAGTCTATTGATCCTTTTCCCTTTAGCACCATTTCCATTTGCAGACTGCTGATTTCGATCCAAATGTATGAGTTCTGTCTTTAGTATTCAGCCATTTACCATAAGCAAAATAAAAACAAAAAACAGCTCAGACAATGGCCAAAGAGTCCTCTTCAAAGCAATCCCATAGGGATCTCACACATTTATCCCAGCATGTCTTCCACTTTAAAAATAGTTATCATTTGGGATGATAATCAATTGCCTCGTTATATTCTCTTCAGTCTCATCCACAGTCTGAAATCTCGTTAGAAAAAGCCAGGAGTAGCAGGGAGCCCAATCTGAACTATACCGGCAGATAGACCTGAGTGAAAGATGTTTTACCCCAAAACTCTGCATAAGTAAAGAAGAATAGTTCAGGCATTGTGAATGACACAGTACACAAGTTCACACCTTGATATCTCAGTCCCAACTGAGTTACTCCATGAGAGAGTATCAGTTTAAGCATGAGCAGTATGGTACTTTGTACAATGTTTGCCAAGTTACATTAAGACTGTGCAATCAGTTCTCAAGATATTCAAATTGGCTGGATACTTTGTTAATAGCTTTAATGGTAGAGCAGGGGTAAGTTATTTCAAGTTAAGCACCTAATCTTTTAAGATCCATTTGGCCAAAAGTGTCTACTTCTTAACTGTCGCAGAAGCCATTGATGCATACATATGCAACCAGACCCATTTCATATAAAATGCCATGAATATTTAGCTGTGGCTATTTTAAACCTCAGTAAATTTTCCTCCAATTTGGTCTGCCGATTCCATTTTCTATACAGGTAAACATTAAGCCTCTTCGCATCACCAATCTTTACGTAAGATTTTGAAAAGAGTTTGAAAGACTCAAGAGAAACAGGGGAAAAGAAGTAGCATGGACTGAGTGAAAAGAGTCAAGAAAAAAAACATTTCAGACAGATTAAACTAGATAGAAAAACAGTACTAGTGATTTGTCAATGCCATTTTCAACAACTCCATTCACCTGATCAAACTCAAGACTATCAAATCAAAATATATTTTTGTGCTAGTTTGAATACCAAAAAGCACTAAATGAAAAAAAAAAAACAGCCTAATAATGCCAATAATAGCCCAAAACACCAGAAAGATGCCAAAAATGGCTAAAATGTTCAAGCCCTTAGCTAATTTAGCAATTTTCGTTCAGCCAAATTTTTATTCATAAAGACGTAATTCTGTCTGAAGACAGAGATTTAACATCCATGCCTAATTTATGAAAGGCGTATGCTGTATATCTATGCATGCATGTTAAGAAAAAGTAGTTTTCTTGAAATTTTCTAATACTCCATGATATATTTTGTCAAAAACTAGTTGTTTATGTAATTTATGATATCAGAGGTAAGATTTATTGAAGAAACAAATCAAAATACACACATATAATAACAAATCAAATTCTGACAGTAGAGAAAACATTTTTTTAAATTAACAGGTATATTTAAGCACTAAGTATGATTGAACCTAGTATGTATGTATAAAGTTTCAGCATTTTTTTACTTCACCACTAACTTTAGTAATACCCCAAGACTAACCTGCATAGCTTCAATCATTTTCACAAATGATTTCAGTTAGTTGGGAAAAAAATTGATAAACAAAACACCAAATTTAGCAATTTGCTACTTGTTTTAGTAAGTTTAGCAATCTGTGTTATGCATGGAAAACCAAAGAGAAAAGGGATTGTCAGTAGTCAAGCAAGCATTACGGACTAATTGGAGATATTACATGTCTACTACATCAGGAAACAATGAAATGTTATAATACAATTTTATAATAGAAATTTATTATAAATGATTATCCTATAGGAATCATCATCACGGCTATCCCTTGAGATCACAGATGATGGTCTATGTTACCAGGCCCATTACCAAGTGGGGCCAGTGGCAATCACCATAGATGTGGGGCTTGGTCATTTTGGGGGATGATGCTTGGTCATTTGGGGGCAAATTTTTGACCATTTTGAATATCTTTTTGGTGGGTTTTGGACTTTTTTAGCATTTTAGAGTCAGTTATAAAAAAATAATCTAGTGCCTTTTTAGCAACCCAAATACTTGCAGCCCCAGATCTAATAGATAGCTCCCACTCTACTCGCTGTGCCCCAGTGATGGGCCACTATGTTATACAGAATGTGGTTGCCTGTATGTGTATGTGTTTGATGTGTACTTGTTCTTGCATTCCAAAAACACATGATACTTCACAAATCAGCCAATCAACATCTTTTGCCAGCACATCGTATTGTGAACTGAAAATTGAAAAAGGAATGATACATGAATAAAAATATTTTAAGATCACTAACCTTAGACTTAATTATTTACATCCTACACCATCTTGCTTCCCTCAATATCATAATTCCTTCTAACTAAAAGAGCCTTGTATATACAGTTGAAATGAAACCAAATAACATTCAAGCAGTTAGTAACACCTATGTGGGCAATTCTATCGATATACTTCATACATTTGTCACTTGGTATCTCTCACCCATCCCAACTACCAATCAGTCAGACATATGGACCAGATCCAAATGTTTCCCCTTTACCTGGTTCTAGTCAATTCATTGATCTTTCACACTGACAAGGACTGAATCCATTTCTTTTGATTACTTAACTCCCCTAACATTAATATTAAATTATTTGATTTGATATACACTATTCATTTATTCTATTTTTTATACCCACAGTAAAATATTCTTTAATTTTCTTTATCATTTCATTATTGTCAAACTGATAAGTTTTAAAGGGATTGCTGACGACTTTGTCCTCTTTGCTAAAAACCTTCACAATCTCCAGATAGTTCTAGACAAATAAAATGAAGCAAGCAAGACAATTGGCCTCTACATGAACTTTAGCAAAACAAATGTCATGTATAACAAATATATATAACAATCGAAATCGGAAACGCAATGCTAGAAAAAGTAGACCACTACATTAATCTAAGACAGCTAGTCAAAAAGAGAAGAGATAAAGCAAAGAATCACACCAGGTTGGCAAGCTTTTGGTAGAGCAAGCTTGACTTTCAAGGACAAGGAAATCCCACTAGTCCTAAAAAGAAGGGTATACAATCAATGTATCCTACCCATAGTCACCTATAGCGCTGAAATCTTGAAAGATTGGCCCTCAAACGGAGAACCATGCAAGGTGCATGGAATGGAATGGAAATGCTTGTTTGTCAAACAATTAATAAACAAACACTCCATTTTCAGTTTTGATATCAAAATCTAGGAAAGTTGTTTGCATTCCGTTACATTCACAGTTTAATTCAAGATTTTCAAGGTATATAGCAGCATGAGGTTTTCCGAATTCTTCTCAATTATTAATACAACATAAGTTATCAATAAAACATCTGCAACCCAGAAATGCACAAGTTTGCTTCATATTAGTTCTGATTAAAGACACACACACATATACATATATATATATATATATATATATGGTAAGGGGGACCCAATGTTGACCGGTGCATCAGAGCTATCAATACAATATTTTTTCCGAATCCTCAATATTTTCAAAATATCACACTGCGAAACATTTGCATCAGGTGTAAGCTGGGAAAAAAAAAATTCAGATGTTTAGAAATCTTGGGTAAAACAGAAAAGACATTAAAGGATGATTCTGAGATGACAAAAAAAAAAGTTTATTATCTGGGGATGATGAATATCTTGAAATGTTTTTAAAAACTGACTAAGTTAATGATGAGAATAAATACGAAAATTTTTTGAAAATACAAACATGTCTGGATAGTCACACAATAGAAACTGTCACATGACCTTCATCTTTTGGCAGCATGCTGTATTGCAGATGATCAATTAAAGCATTGGAAAAGGTGGTGATCAATGAATAAGTCACTTCTCTCACCTTTTCTTGGGCAGTGATCACTAAAAAAGTTTCAAAAGACAAGCGTGAATACAGCTGTACACAAAATAAGGGATCAATGTAGCAGAAACTTACACTAAAAATTGAAGTACCCACTAAAAACTTACTTCAGGAGAGAATT
>OY735227.1:45505458-45560458 GCA_963457665.1 Thysanoteuthis rhombus | reverse complement strand
TTCCCAGCAGTGTGTGTGGTCAGTGTCCACATCCAGCTAAATTCCAAGATTTCCAATGTTTGGTTATAAAGCAGACATTCTTCCTCTTGGAAGATATCTGCTTGAAAAAAAATTGAATAATCCACCCTAGCTTGGCAATAAAATTTGAATAATCCACTACAGCTTGGCTAAAAAATTAGGATAATCCACCCTGGCTTGGCCATAAAGTTTATATAATCCCCCCAAGTTTGGTTCCAAAATTCAAATAAGAGTCACATAAAGTAGGTAAATAATTACTTCTGCTGAAATTTGCTTGATTTATAGATAATTACTAAGCTTAGGATAGTTTGGCATAAAGCCATTTGGGAAAAGGACAATTATTGTTACCCCAATCTTTAGAATTAGAAAGGCCTTCCTGCCTTGAAATTCTGAATTCAAAATCCTGTCTTTTATTCCAGTTTGAATACTCTTCATTTATAATTTTTTTCTGTAAGGTAATTTATCTTCCTTTTGATGTTACTAAGAAAGTGCTGAAAAGGTTTCAAAATTTTGTCTGATATTCTAAATGTGCTTTGTCCATAGTTCAGGCACTGGTTTCGTATTTTGTGCTTGAAACAGATTTATCATTATATGCAAACACTATCACATCCAGGAGATGCTTGAAGTGCACTCAAAATAAAAAGAAAAATTTCAAATCCATTTTATGATATCTAACCAAAAAAAACAACAGTTAGTTTGAAAAATAAATACAGAAAGTCCCTGGGTAACAAATGAGATCAATTCCTATGTCTGACTTTAATTCAAACAGTTTGGATAGAAAAAAAAATCATGACTAAAAGTAAATACATACTCCTGTGTAAGAGATGTCTTGTATACCAGGAGGGGGTTTGTAAGGTACCATTATAAAAACATTATCAATTGGATGATGGCAGTCTATTCATGAATACAACTTGTCCATAAGTTAGACATTCTTGACCCAGGAATTTACTAAATAGCAAATCAGAATAAGTGTGTAAATACACATACCTGTATATATGTGGGTCTGGCAGTGGACTCTGGTTCCACATGGTACATTTTAATACACACTCACACAGCACACACCACTGATGATGGGAAGAATCCCGAAACATGTATGGACTATTGACATATAAGGATTAATAAACCTTACCACCAAAAACTTCACTCCCGAGTCTGTCTCACTCTCTAAAGTACACATTATATATATATATATACATACATATATATATATATATATATATATATATATATATATATATATATATATATATATATATATATATAGATCCAATTTAATAATCCAATACTTGAAAATGTTGAGAGAAAATTATTAGATTTTGAATTTTAGAACATCAATGTTTCAGAATGTTTTTATATAATTTTGATCTTGTTATTAAACAGTTTGTTCAAGAACAGGAAAAATGAGAAAAAGTTGAATAGACAAAGTTTGCCCATCGTTTTTAATAACATATGTTGAAATATATATATATATATATATATATATATATATATATATATATATATATATATATATACACACATACACATAAAAACTATGATAAAGATACTAAATCAAAATAGCTCTAGGAGATGTATCAAATATCAACACTGTTTCTGAGAATTTAGTCAATAAATATTGAAACATTAACAAAATGAAATATATTCTCTTGTTTGGTAATCAAGCATTGCTTATAAATGTGTATATGTGTGCATGTGATAATGCAAACTATACCTTGAAACTTGTTATCAGACTGAATACTAATATGAATTAGGAGAATCATCAATAATGGTTTTTTAAAATAGTGCTTATGTAATGCAGCTGCTACTTCAATTAAAATAATAATTTTATAGTCAACATTTAAGAGAGGAGGAAAGAGAAAATAAAACTGACTTAGCTATTATATCTAAATGTGTATAAGCTTGTAAAATATTTTGAAATGTAACACCAATCTCTTGAGTTTTTCTCTTCACCTTCCAATTGTCATTTTTATCTACATTCTGTCAGATCACTTCATATCCACAATGCAAACATATGCATGTAGATATACATCATATCATGTTCTACTTTTCAATATCTGGTGGCTTCATACCTCATCAAAGTCTGTGAACATTCTCATGCCATATTTACGAATAAAAGGGTTGAGAGAAAAAACAAAGAGTTAGATAATTAATTGAGAATGTCATCAATAAACAATGATCACCTGAATAGACTACATTTAGGTTTATCTCAAAGTGATACATTGAAGTTTGGAGCTACAACCTTAGACATGAGGATAGGTTGAAGCAAAAGTAGTCCAGAAATCCTGATAAGAAGTTCCTATCCCACCCATTTCTTTCTTCCCCATAACGCCCTCATCCACTAGCCCATAGTACTGAACTTGTTGAAGAAGAAGAAGAATCTAGTTGGCAGTTGTGGTGAGATACTATTTGCCAAAAGATTTATCAGGAAAAATGGATAAAGAGCATCCAGAAAGAAGTTCTATCTCCACAAAGAGTCTTGTGTTTTCATTGTTTGATGAAAGTTAATTCCTATCTTTTGAGATAGGACTCACAGAGATTTGTTGCAATTTAATCGAAAATGGTTTTTTTTAGCTATTTCTGTTACTTCTATCTGAATTTTTTTTATTCATCTTTGTGTTTGGAGCCTACATCAAGAGAGAAAGGTTATCTGTGCCTCAATATAGTTTGGTGAGAAAATTCTTTAATCACAAAAGTATCTAATAGACCACAATGAATCTTCAGACACAATTTCTATATTCATACTTTCACACATGTGTGTGTACATGTGTGTGTGCATACATGAGTATATTCAGTTATGAAGTTGCACCTTATTGTATATACTAGTTGATGATGTAACCTATGATATTATGGGGAGTAGGATTTACTAATCAAATATGTCACGAGGTGCTGGTGGCTTAGTGTTTAATTACAGAGAAAATGAAATAGGCTGATCAAGTTCAAACTCCAGCTGAAACAATTTGTGTTGCTTTTGCACTAATGTCTTTGAGAAAGACATGAATCTTCTTCCCCTCCCTCAGCTATGGATAGCAGAGCAGTTGGAGTCCTGCGAGGCAATCCATCTTAGGTGCTGGACTTGTACTTTAGCCCTGCAAAAACTCACAATTGCTTAAATCAATGATTGGCTCTCCATACATCATTTGAGGATAGAGACAAAAATCATAGCCTAAATATTCCTGACAATAGGGAAACAATTGGAATATTAATAAATTTTGAAATTTTTCATCTAAAATATGCTCGGGCATACCTCACCACTCAAACCGCATGTCAGGCCTTCCCAAAGGAGATTGGGGTCTCATAAAAAATTCAGGGATGGGGGGGGAGAGTACAGTTACGATAAAAAATTATTTGCCGGTTATTGTAATTTTTCCTGCAAAAAAATAAAACATTTAAATCCTAAACAAATTAGCAAAGGGAGGAAAATTGGATTTCAGGTTGAAGTCACATCTGTAAGCAAGGCTCCTATTATTTCCACAATTCACCAAGAGATGTTAGTATCTAAAAAGACTTCTGCAGATCTGAATGCAGGGTCAAAAGATACAGTTAAAGTTGTTATCTTTATCAAAAGTTATGTACTCAATAGGTGCCTCTTTATAAATCTTTGTGACAAAATTGAATCCAAATTCAGCAGAGTTTTATTAAGAAAAGAAGTGTGTTAAAAGGACAAGCCTTGAAACAGCAATTAGAATTAAAAAATAAAGACATAATATTTCTGTCTGGATGAAATTCAGATTTGGCTAATGTGTTCCATAAAGAAGATTGGGGATGCAAATTATGCTATTTGCCGCTGGATTTAGAATGTCCATTAGACTGTCACTATTACCGTGATGCTGATTGATTATATAGGAAAACATACTAGTCTGAGGGTAGATGTGGTTGTAATTTACAATAAAATTACTCTTTCTACCTTATCTTTTTCAAGTAATTGAAATAAAAAAATTATAAAAACGTAGATTTAGTTAAATCAATCTTTCTTGTTATTTTTTAAAATTTTTTACAAAAATATAAAAATGAAATAGGCAAGCAGTCAACACAATAATAATGAGGCATGATGATTTTTTAAAAATGTCCGTGCATACATATACAATCATCACACGTACATAACACTCTTGCTTAAAGCAAGGCAAGCACATTTTCATAAGGACTTTTTTATAAGTCAAGACAAATTTCCATTCATTTGTTTGACTAACTCTAATCTCTTACTCTTTCCTCATAGTCAGTTATACCGTTGACAGCGACTATTTAATAGTACTTTTACTCAGTGAAGCTTTGATCAAAATCAACATTTTCAACATTTTGAAATTGCCAATCGGATCAAAGAAAAGGGTGTGGAGTATTCACAGGACATGAATTTTTGATTCAAAATTGAAGCTTAATCGGGGGTTGAGGATTATGTATGGTAGTAGATTATACATAGAAGCCCATCACCAGTCACAGTCATTAGCTGAATTTTGAGATGAAACTTATTGTATAATCTTTGATATATGTTACTAATGGAGAAACATAGGGTTAAGTGCGTTGGATTGAAGGAGATTGTTCAAAATGAATATTAGAGTAAAATAAATGCGTTTTTATCATTAAGCTACAGAATTATTGATGTACCTACTACATGTAGAGAGAGATACATGAAAATGGACGGAGACTGATATGAATAGATATTTAAAGCAGGAAACAGATACCTAAGCAAATATATAAAAAACCACTGGATCAAAAACTTTGGCTCTCCCAGCCCATTTTTTTTAATGAATATAAAACCATGACTATAAAACAACACACACAAAACGTGCAGTTCATGGAAATGTTTGTATGCACTCATATAAAAGCACTTGTACACACAATCAATTCATATCAAATGCAAAATTACTTCCATCATAAAAACTGTACTAACTAAAAAACACTAGAAGCATACCACTGCCTATGTCGCATACTAACAGAATGAAAAATATTTTATATATAGTTGCGATGCAGTTTAGATTTTCCATATTTTGAATTACTGTCTAAATATATGAAAAATATCTCTCAAATTTAATAACTTCTGCCTTAGCCAATGGCCGACCCTTCCACAAAATATCATTGGAATTGACATAGAACTTCCAGAGATATTGTATGAATGGATAGACTAGGATGAATACATATATATCTTCCAACTTTGCCAAGGTAAAAAATGGTAATTCTTCACATAATCCCAACACTTGATTCTGTACCAATAATCCAATATAGACATTACTGTCCTTATCAGAAGAGCTGCCTACATTGCTATTCAAACAAAAGTAAATAGCATTGTTTACAAGAGTAATAACAAGAAAATTTAAAAAAAAACAACAAACAAATAAAAACCCCTGAAGCCGCACAGACTGATAACGAAGTTGGCATAAAGCCTTGAGTATTTTAATAAGCAAAAGTTTCCATCATTCAACAATTATTCATTGTTTTATTCCATTTCACTTATTTGGTCAGTAATTACCCTTTGATGGAATATTGGCTCCTGTTCATTTTGATCATTTGAGAGTTAACCTTTAGATTACACAACATTTTTTCATTTCAAGTTTTTTTTTTTCAAGAAGCTTAAGATATGGAACAATTTTTATTTCTGGTTGTCTGCAAAAGATCCATGAAAATACCTACCACAAGACATTGATCATTTGAGAAAGGAAAAAATAAGAAGAGAATGTTAAAGATCAAGAGTAGAAGGAAAACAAAATGCTCTTATCTTTAAAAGACTTTTTTTCTCATTTTACTCTTGGTGAAGAAAAAAAAAGTTTAGAAGAACAATTATTTTTTGACTGACAAAGAAATTAGTTTCCTGGCGGAGAGATTTCTATTTTCTTGAACTTCTATTCTTGGACTTTTACTTCAAGAATCTAGTATCAAGAAAATTTTTAAGAAGTAGTTTTCATCTAAATTTAAAATTAACCATTTACCCAAAACTAAAGGTATTCTCCTTCTATTAACTTTTACCTGAAGATGAAGATGAGAATTACTTTAATAGTACACCCATTTCATCTCATTTGCTTGTTCATCAAAAAGCTAAATCAATCAATATTCAATTTGATTCTATTATCTATGTCAGTGGTTCCAAAACTCATTTTGTTGTGGAACCCTTATATGATTTTCCAAAAGTTGTAGTACCCATATTCTACTGACAACCTCCACTACTCTAATCTTGATTTTGACATTAAATAAACAAAAAAGAGAGAGAATTTATTCATATAAGAATATATAAAAAATTAAAACAAAAAACTGTTTCTAAGTGTTATAAATGTTCAATTGTGAAAAAAATTATCGAAAACAAATTAATGGTCTTTTATTAAAAATGATATCTTATCTCTCAGATCTTCAGAATTTTTCTACAGAACCATGAGGTTCCACTGAACCCTTTTTAGGAAACTCTGATCTACATTATAATGATACAATTTCTCTGTTTATTTGTAGATTTGCTACTGTAACAAAGAAGAGAGGGCACATTGTAGTGCAATTTCTGTTAGCACATTACTATTAAAATATTCTTACATGGAGAATAAAACAGTCCAGCAGGGCTACCAGTTTCTGAGTAATTAATTTAATTAATTATGATTCAACAGAAAAAAATGCTGTCTAAGTTCTATTAAGTGTTGATACAGGTTTTTTACTAAAAGAAAATAGGAGAAATGAGTAAAATATTCTAATATAAATTCTTTAGATAGGAAGTGACTTGACATTGAGCCTGAAGGCTACCAAAGGTGGCTTTTAACCAAGTAATACCGATAATAAAATTTGTTGCTCTTAATAGATAAAGAAAAAGTTATCACATTTATCAACGAGAAAAGTACACATCTGTTTTAAAGCTTAGCCAGTCTTTTTAAAAATCATTTTTATAAAAATTGGTTTTCAACTTTTTCATAGAAAAATGCTGTTGGTATACAACCTATAAAGATGACTTTGTCCATGTGTTGTATCATTTTGAAACAGTAAATATTAGAAAGAAGAGACTTTCTTTATAATGCATTCATGGCAAAGGAAAAAAAATCAACAAAACTGATCTCTGTTTAAAAAATCAAATTTTTTTCCAGGAGACTTCCTCAAAATTTCTGTAGCAATGATGCTAGAATGTGCCAGATTCTTCACTGGAAAAGTTAATATTTCATGGGCTTCAAATTATGTTGGGAATTCAATTTTTTATGTTTTTTTCAAAGAGTTTATATAAGTAATGATTATCCATCTTAATTAAGTCAGATGTACCTGATTCTCATTTAAAGTTGGACATCATCCGTAAAAACAAATGAAAAAAAAGATGATTATTTTTTAGATTAAGAAAATAGATGCACTGTACTAAAAACAAATTAAAAAAATATCAATTTTTAGCACTCAGAATGTTTCTAATACAAATTTAATATAGATTTATTGTTCTCTAAAAATTCATTATTATTAGATAACTCATTGATATAACCCTCAAGACATGATTGAAATCATGAAAAAAACCATTATAGACATACAGATCAGTGGGGAATGGAAAGACTTGATAAATTACCAGTCTGATTGCAGTGGAGTCAAACTCCCTTGGTTTATTAAAAGCTAAAAGGTAAATAGAACAGAATTCATTTCTCCATACAACATTATTCCGAAAGTAAATGTTCCATTTCATCTCCTTTCCCGTAAATGAAATTTGCAAACTTCAACAAAACAAGTCAACCAGGGTTAGGCTTCAGAAGTAGGAGTGAATTCCTCATCAGTTTTCATGTATGTCACTGTCACTGTTCTATGCCCCATCCGAGTTCTGTTATAACCTCAAAATTACAATGGATTGGACCTTATGATATAGATTTATATAAGTAATGAAAAAATTAAGGTTGGTAATAAAATGAGTGCGTTATAACATAGCAATGAATAACACATCACAGAATTGCTGCATGTTTGAAACTAAAATAAAATAAGTGTAAGTGACTGAAAGAAATGCTATGTATATATGAAGAAAGATAGAGAATTCTAGTTCTAGCAGGAAAATAACAAAATTGGCAATATGAAGTACCAGCTCAACAGTTGCTCCACCAGTGTTGCTACTTACAAATTTATAGTCCCACTTGATCATCTGGTCCCCAAGTTACAATGAAAATAAATTTCTGAAATTTGAATTAGTAAACTATAGGTAAAGAGGAAAAGTATCCATATATCAAGTTCTATAGCCCTGAAAGAAAATGAAAGAAAACAGTAAGATTTTACTTACCACTATAATGACAATGTCTTCTTTGATTATAAAAGAAATATATGAACATCTGTATAAATTAAGTCATTCAGGTTTCATTCACCTTGAAATGATTTCACTTAACTAACTTACGAAGCATTGCTCTCTACACTATTGCTGGTAAGGAGGAAAAAAAAGGTAAAGCATTTGTCTCTTGAGAGACAACCCCCAATTGAGGATGATGGCTGGTGACAAAATCCTGGATTCTGTTTCATATGTCAGCTTAGTGATCCTTGTAAGTCTCAAGACTGGTCAGAACTGAGACTTTATTCCCACAAGATTTTATAACCACAACCTTGCAAGACCACCAAAGGGATAACTCCATTCTAATCACACAGTTTAGACTGTACTCAATTAGTTCATAACAAAATTTATCCTCATGAAGTGTTTTCTACTCTTTTCACTCATACTGCGAATCAAACCTGTGACCTTCAGCATGTGAGGCAGACCATTACACTACCCAAGCAGACTCAAACTATCGGTGGCTTATCATATAAATCTATTTGCTAATCTGCAAAATAAATGAAATATTGTTGGTAATTTAGTTCTTGATGATTGGCATTTATGATCTTATTCAATTTTTCAGAAGTTAAGTGAGTAATCAACATATCTAAGGATAATAAAATTGGATCTTTCCATTAAGTAGAACATAAATAGCAAATGGTGAAAGAGTGATGCAAAATATTAGTCTAAAGAGCACTGGCGATAACTTAGCCACGGATGTTTCATACTTTCACAAGCACCACAGTTATGATGTGGGGTTGGGGTCCAAGGAAGCTGATTGTATTATAACCAATCTGCGACAACTGTAGAGTATGAGTAATATTCAAGGAGAAAGACAACTAAAATTATAGTAAAATCAAACCTCTTTTATTAATTTTATTTAAAAAAATATCATTCATTGACTATCGAAATGTTTTTGTCCAATTCATTCCATTTTCACAGTTTTTCTACCTGTGTAATTCAAATAAATTTCTCAGTGAGAACAGGATTGAAATTCTGTCACCTATTATCTAATGGATTTATGCTGTAACTGCTACACCTTAAGCTTATTTAATGACAGATATTCAGGGCAGTGCACTAATTTACTACACAGTAGAAAATTGTGCTGAGCCTGAAATATGGGCTTTCAGGTGCAAAGGGGAATTCCTGGATTTCTAGACAAAAGGGGGATAATATAGGTAAAAATGTTGGGGTCTAACACCCATCCACCTTATATTGCAAATCATGCTATAATGGATCACATTATAATGGGGGCTGCCTGAAGTAAATAATCACAACTAACACTATTAGTAAAGTTAAATTAAGTCTAAAATCAAAATATCTAAAACTGATGTGAATACCATTATTTTATCTTTTATTGTGTATTGAAAATGTGCAGAGGAAGTTGCTTACTTTGATCACTCTGGTACATGGTCTTTTAGATAAAAATAGGGGGCTGATAACATTAAGCAAAGGATATAAAAATTGGAACAATTCAAATTCATTGTTATAAATGTAAATCTATCATAATGAATTCATTGTCATGGTAAACTCCAAAGAAGCAGTGGGGATACCTTATCTTTGAAACAAAGAAAACGCTCAAACAATTTCTTATCTATTTTATTTTTCTTCATTTTACCACATGCTTGTTCTTTCTTACTCTTTTGTCAAGGTCCAAAATGAAGTTGACTTTATTTTCCTACTCTAACAAGAACAATCCTCACTAAAAATTAAGGGTGCAAACCAATATGTGAAATTGACATTCATCTACCATAATCTGAACTCATAGCCTACTGATTGTCAGGAGACTGTCTCACTGATTGAGCTAAATTGACAAGTTTTAGATATTACCAAAATTCATCATACAAACACGTATGGGCTTATTTCATTCTAATAAATAAATACACTCTAACAAAAATTGTATATATTTTCATAATTTTTTTAGTTTGTTATATCATCATCATCATCATCATCAGTCTTTTAGCGTCCGTCGTTGGACATAGACCTTCCCCAGGATTTGCCACACTTCTCTATCATGGGCGTCACGGAGCCAGTACTTCCTGAACTTATCTAGTTCATCTCTCCATCTAATATTTTGCCGGCCTCGGTTGCGCATATGGTTTCGGGGAATCCATGTTGTGAGTCGTGATGTCCATCGATTGTCAGCCATTCTTGCAACATGGCCAGCCCACCGCCATTTGAGATTTTTTATGGATTCTATGATGTCTCTAACTCTTGTCTTTTCCCGGATGTGTTGTGCTGTTTTGTGGTCTCTCCATGTGAGGCCCAGCATTATTCTTTCATGTGCACGTTGCATGGTTCTCAGCTTACGGGTCTGTTTCTTGGTTAAGTTCCATGTTTCAGCTCCATAAGTGACTATTGGGAGGATGCATTGGTTATACACCCTTCTCTTTAGGATTAATGGGATCTTATTATTTTTGAAGGTTGAGCTAGCTCTGCCAAAGGCTTGCCATCCTAGTGTGATTCTTCGCTTGATTTCTTCTTCTTTTGAGGGTCTCATGGAGATTCGTTGCCCTAGGTAGATGTAGTGGTCTACTTTCTCGAGTTCTGTGTCCTCGATTTCGATCTTAGTGTTCTTATCTCCAATGTGGTTGTTGCACATGATCTTCGTCTTGCTGAAGTTCATGTGTAGGCCGACTTTCTTGCTTTCCTCATTTAGTTCATCTATCATTAGTTGGAGGTCATGTAGGTTCTCTGCGAAAAGGGCTATGTCGTCTGCGAATCTGAGGTTGCTCAGATACTCGCCGTCTATTTTAATTCCTTTACTCTCCCAGTCTAGCCTTCTGAAGATCATCTCGAGGCAGGCTGTGAAGAGTTTAGGTGAGCTGGTATCACCTTGTCTTACTCCTTTCTGGAGCTGGAAGGGGTCCGAGTCTTTATGTAGCCTGATGAATGAGCTGCCGTGATTGTATATATGTTTCAACACTTCAACATATACTGGATCTACACCTTGCCGACTGATGGCCTCCATGACCTTAGGGATTTCTACTGAGTCGAACGCCTTTTTGAAGTCGATAAATGCTACAGCAAGTGGTAGTCTATACTCTGCTGCTTTTTCTTTCAGTTGATTTATCGAGTGCAGGTGGTCCATGGTCGAGTAGCTTCTTCTAAAGCCAGCCTGTTCACGTGGCTGGTTTTCATCGAGTGTTTTTGTGATTCGGTTGGTGATGATCTTTGTGAAAAGTTTATATACACAGTTGAGTAGGCTTATAGGCCTATAGTTGTTGAGGTCTTTCGGGTTTCCTTTTTTATATAAAAGCATTATGATAGCAGTATTCCAATCGTCTGGGACTTTACTGTGTTTTAGACACAGGTTGAAGAGGACGGCCAGTTTCCTATTGATGGTTTTACCTGCTTTTCGGAGTAGGTCGATGGTGATGTTGTCTGGTCCAGGGGCAGTTCCTTTCTTTGTCTGTTTAATGGCTTCCTTCACCTCCCACGGGGTTACTTTTGGGAAGTCCTCTAGTTGTTTGCCCGTGTCTTGCGTATCTTGCTCATTGTTTTGCAGTCCTTGTTTGGACGAATAAAGTTTTTGGTAGAATTCTTTGGCGCGTTCGACAATCCTGTCTCTGTCTGTTGTTAGGTTTCCATTTTCCTCGAGTATGCTAGTTATTTGCCTTCGTCCCGAGTTGAGGAGTTTGTTTATAGCTTTGAAGCCCCGACCTTTTTCAAGAGTTGATTCAATGACTGCCGTTGTGTATCTCCTTCTGTCTTCTCTTCGTTTCTTCTTGATTAATTTGTTTAGTTCAGCCTCTTCAATTTTCTCCCTCGTTGTTGTCGGTGGCTTGAGGTTTCTGCGTTTTTCCATGAGATTTTTAGTCTCATCCGAGATTTTGCTAATGGGTTGTTTGCCCATTGGCTTGAATGTAGAGGCTACTTCAATTATTGACGTTGTCATTTTGCTGCTTAGTTCGTTGATGTTGGTGCTGTCTTGTTCAGTAAGAATTCTGAATCTGTTCTTCAATTCGAGCTTGAAAGATTGAACGTGCTCTTTTGGTATGTTTAGAGGCTGCGGTTTTGTATGGAACATTTTCCTGCGTTCTTTATTGGTGTTTATTTGTACTTTACATCGTACCATTCTGTGGTCGCTGCCTACATTGACTTGATTTAGGACTTGGATGTCCTTGACGATATCGTTTTTGTCCGTTAGGATGTAGTCTATTTCGTTTCTTGTTTCGTGATTGGGGCTCCTCCAAGTCCATTTCCTACTGGGTCCCTTCTTGAAGAAGGTGTTCATGATTTTGAATCCATTAGCCGTCGCAAAGTTTACAAGATCTTCTCCTCTCTCGTTGCGTATTTTGTATCCAAATTTGCCGACGCAATTTTCATTTCCTTGTCCTACTTGTGCGTTGAAGTCTCCCATGATAACATTGAAGTGTTTTCTGGTGCCTTGGAGTAGAGAGTTCAAGTCATCATAGAAGTTGTCTATTTCTTGTTGGGTTGATTGCGAAGTGGGAGCGTAGACTTGGATTATATTGAGTTTGTATCGTTTTGAAAGTTGTATGGTGACGCTAGCTACCCGGTCAGAGACGGCTTTGAAGCCAGTTACATTGTCTTTCAGGTTCTTATTGATGAGAAAGCCAACTCCACTTTGTTTTGCTTTCTCTTTACCGTAGCTGTAAAGAAGATGCTTGCTTCTCAGTTGCCAAATAGGTGTAATTACCTAATTGGCAAAATTTACTTATTTGGGGGGAAAAAAGTTTGAGTACACTTCGATTACATAAACCTTAGATCATTAAAAACAGTTGTTTCATATACTTGTTTTGATCGGTAAACTTTTGATCAAACAAAAACTATGTATTAATTTTTTTTTGTAAAAAATTTAAACTATGTACTTTTTGTAAAAACTTTTAATTATAAAAAATAAATAATGGTGATATATCCTTGTTTTAATTAAATGAACTTTTGCTCGAATTAAAACTGTCTTCATTTTTTGTGAAAAAGTTAAAATTTTGCCATTTAGGCAATTTCACCGATTTGGCATAACATATATATACAATACAAAAGTTGCCGAAATCATCTTCAGTCGGAATAGACGTTGGCATGGAGTTTGACCCTACAGTAGTCAACCTTCTCTTTCTTCAACTTTCTTTTCTCCCTTTTTTGATTCATATATTTCACCTTGTTCCTAGTCTCTCACCTTCCACCTATTTTCTATCAATTATTCTTTTCACCATTTTTTTTTCTCTTTGCTTTATCTTTTAGGATTCTCTTACTTCTTTTTCACAACATTTTCCTTTGAAGGGTTTTAATTGGATCAATTTAGATAAGTTTACAAATTATGGAAAGAGCATGAGCTTACAAGGACATTTTTTGAACCGGATGTGATTTTCAAGAGTCTCATCTCTGAATTGTGTTAATTGTAGGTGTTGTTTGTATTTATGTACATTGAATATGTTTTTATGAATCTAGTATTTGTTTTGAAGTTGATGTGTAAATATTGTGTATAATTAGAGATGCCCAAAGAGGCACAACGAAATAATACATTTGTCTTCTTTTGGCTTCACATCTAAACCAACTGACACTATTTTTTGTCACCTTTCACTTTTGTGACAATCCTTTGGATGGTATGCTTCTTTCCTCCCTCACTTTCTTCCTTCCTACCTTTTCCTTTCACCCTCTCCTTCTTTTTTATCTCTCCCCCTTGTCCTCCACTTTCTTTCACCTTCTCATTTTATTCTTTCTCACCCTTTTCTTCCTCCCACCACTTTTCCTCCCTTCCTTTTGATCTTTCTCCATTCTTCCATTGCATACCTTCCTTTCTCCCTTTCCTCCTCCCCTTTTCATCCCTTCCTTCCATTCATTCCTCTTCCTGCCATTCATTCCTCTTCCTCATCCATTTCTTTCTGCCCTACTCCACCCTAGTCCATGTTTCTTCACAATGCTCTTTTTGGGGGAACTTCTCAAAGTCACCTTGCAGGTGATTTGAATAAACTCACTCTAATCACTCACCTGAATTTTTTTGTTAGATGTTTGCCGTTTCTTCATGCTTTAGTTTTATTGAAATGTTTACATACCTGAAACAAAGAAAATATTAATTATTAAAAGAATGAACAAACAATAACAAAAACAATTATTCAACAATTAATTTCTATTATGCATGAGAGTTTTAGCAAATTTTGATTAGTAAAAATTACAAACTAAAAAAACCTGAATTCCTAAAAGTTGTGAAAAATCAACAATGAAATTTACTCCATTATAGAAATTACTGAGGAACAAAAAAAACTAGTGGAGAAAAAGTTATTCTGACAGTAAATAATGACCCATGACACTATTTGTTATATATTAAACATGCATCAAAAATTAAAACTAAAATAGAAAACAAAGAAAACAAAGTGATCATAAAGTAATGGCAGATATTCTACAAGATCAGTCCACCAGAAATTCAAGTGATCCAAATCCTGTAATTCCAAAACAAGTATTAGAGAAATAGAATTTGGCCAGGATGACATTAGAAAGTTATCAACGAAATAACCAAACACTCAGCCAGTGGAAATGAAGATATTTAGTTTTGAAAAGGTGTAAAAATATTCTCAATTACCTTATCATGCTCATTGGGGAAGAATCAATGTGAACAGGATACATCCCAGTAAAATATAAATCACCTATATATGAAAAGGACAGTAGAGTGGTCCAAACGAACTACTAGCCAATCAGACTTAATTCTCATTTGGTCAAGATTTTTTAAAATGCATCCCAAAACAAGCTAGTGAACATTCTTGAAGATAATCAGCTGCTGTGTGGAAATCAGAATTGGTTTAGGAAGGTCATATCCGGCCTAAACCAACTTTTAGTACATATAGACAGCATACTGTGAAATCAAATAGACAATGTGGACACTGATGTGATAAATATAGATTATAAAAAGGCCTTTGATACGGCCGATCATCAGATTTTGCTAGAGAAACTGAAAGATTATAAAGTTGAAGGAAAGTTGCATCAGTGGATGTGAATACCATTCAAATAGGTGACAAACTTTTCAAAGAACCAACAGTTTTGAATCTCAGGTATAGAGTTAAGGGCTAAAGGGGATGCTCTTTGAACCCATTCTGTTTGTCATGTACATAAACAATTTAGAAATATGCATCCAAGCCTGTACAGTCAGTAGTTTTGCTGATGAAACTCACATTAAAAGAAAAATGGCCAGAGCAAATGATGTAAACACCTTTCAGACTAAAGTTACAAGCTCAACAAAATCGTCCAAAGAAAACTAAGTGTCACTCCATGAACACAAGTTTAAAGTCTTGTTTCACTCAACTGGAAAACTAATAATGAAACTTGTATTCACAAGACATCATTTTGCATATGGAACAGAAAGAGGACAACTTATAGAATCAAAATCCAATTTGAAAGACCTTTGAATACACATAACCCCAGTAGTCTTATAGACTCTTCATATAAACATAATATAAGATAAAGCAAGACAAACATTAGTGTTGGATGCTTAGTGTATTCAGAAAAGAATGATATGAAATAAGGGGGAATATTGTCCTCCTCCATTTGGTCACCACAAAAAAATCAGACGTCAGCTCTTGGAGGTGAGCAGAAGAACTTTACAAGCAGAATCAGTGGTTAAACTGAATTGTCCTACCAGGAAAGACTTTATAAACTGAAACTCATGTCTCTATAGAGGAGAAGAGAACAAAACATAATTATAACAATGTTCAAGACTCTGTAAAAACTTGTGCCAAACGATCTAAACATCTCATTTCTCCGAAGTGAACGTAGAGGTATTTATGCCAACTCTAGTCCAGGGCACAACAAAACAGTCGTTTTCAGTGCGTGGACCAAAACTTTGAACTGTATTCCCATCAAAACTATAGAACTGTGATGTTTTTTTTCAATACCTAGCTAAAAGAAGGGTTTCATATTCAATTCCTAAGTAAAAGTATAGGGGGTGCTACACTCTGGAAGGGAAAACGTGGATAAGGGGGGACAACTGGGAGGGAATCCACAGTTGAATTGCATATTTTTACCTTCTCTTAATTTTTAGATTCTTTTACAACTTACGATTCAAGTAGTTGATCAGTAGTGTTTTAATGAACAAATAAACTGCAACATGAGATATGTTAAAAAAAACGCTCTTTACATCAGATATGCTATCATGAGAATGGATTAAAAAAAATAATAAAAGATAGTTCTTTAATTGTTAACAGGAGACTGACAAAGCTCCTGATGGAGACGTGCGTGAACATACCTTAAAATCTATATTAAATTATAGTATACTAAAAGGCAGCAATAGCTGATACGCCCCTAAAGGTTTTTTTCAAATTGCTCATCTAATACCTAATTTTCACTGTCTCCTTAGCATTTTGATAGAAAGCAAAAATATGTTGAAAGATAAACTAATTAAAAATGAATACTGAAAATCAATCATACTTTCTTGTAATATTTTTCTTAGTCACTTTTATTGCATATGCTTTAAAATCATATGACAATGTTTTCACATCAACCATTTGCTTCAGTTAAGTTTTTCTTTGGAACCTTAAAGAAAAATTAAATGCAA
Source organism: Thysanoteuthis rhombus (assembly GCA_963457665.1). Classification (NCBI taxonomy): domain Eukaryota; kingdom Metazoa; phylum Mollusca; class Cephalopoda; order Oegopsida; family Thysanoteuthidae; genus Thysanoteuthis; species Thysanoteuthis major. Next base: position 45,543,716 of record OY735227.1, on the reverse strand, counting down.
CTGAAATAGCTACCACACACACCAGACAATCAGTCAAATGGTTTACACAGGTATTTTGGAGGACTATCACTCAGTGCAACTCATACAAGCCACATAACTGTCCATATTAAATAAAAGATGCATTACTCTTATTGAGAGAAAGGTTAGCATTATTCATACAAATATGTATGTGTGAAAAACTCCTTGAATGCCAATGAAAATTCTTTCGCAAAGAATTGAAAAGGTTTCATGATAACATGGCAGAAAATAAAGAAACTATAACAGCTGACTATTACCCTTAGGGGAAGGTCTTTTGTGAACCTGTCACTAGAATGCTTTGTTAATGGAAGAATTTCAGAGTGCTACACATGAGGAATTTTAAAGCGTGTCAAATCAATTCATGACAGGAGCAGGAAGTAATTCCACAATTTACTCAAAGGTTGGAAAAGTGAAAATCTAGAAATATAATGGCTTCTATAATGGGGCAGTGGAACGGTAGTGTGCTTAGAGAAAGAATATTTCTCTGATTGTTACCGATACCAAAAAACAGCAGAGTGATAATATAAATTATAAAAAAAATAAACTTGGTGTTTGATCTAGATTGTAATTTTAAAATTAAAAGAAATTTTACAATCCAAGGTTATCCCACATTAGCTCAGTTAATCCTTTCTAAATTCTCGGGGCATATATTTTCCGAGGTTTCTATGACTGCTGGGATATACATGTAGAGGGTTACTGAATAGGGGGTGTCAGCAAATTTCTTCTTTAGTAAAATGATTTATTAAAGAAATCTAGTAAATTTGTGAGATCTTTGAAATGGGTGAGATTCTGCACACATTTATAGTCCATGTCCAATATATTCACCTTTTCTTTATGTTCAATTCCAAATTCAAATTGCTTGCCACTTTGTCTGCAGATAAGATGCCTAACCCCATCCCCACTGAAAATCATAAGGTGTCCTGTAGATCTCTTTTAGAAGTCTACTGGGACATTTTAATTCAGGCATTAAGCACTTTAATAGGTCAGTCTTGAGAGGGTTAAAAGAACTTCCAAGATGGTCATTAATATTTGTAAGTCACTTTTATTTTGTTTGATTTTTATGGCGGAACAAGAAGGGGGAAGATCTTGTAAATTTTGCAAACGGGTTCAAAATCATGAATACCTTGTTTAAAAAGAAAGCAAATGGAAAGTGGACTTGGACAAACCCCAATCTCAAAGACAAAAACGAAATAGACAACATCCTAGTAGACAAGAGCGACACCGTTGAAGATATGCATGTCCTAAATCTGGTCAATGTAGGATGTGACCACAGAATAATTATATGCAAAATTCAAATAAACACCAAGATAGAACGCTGGAAAATTTTCAACACCAAACTGAAATCACTCACCGTTCAAAAAGAACTCAGCTGATCATTCAAACTGGAGCTAAAGAACAGATACAAACTCCTTATGGAACAAGAAAAAAATATCAACAAGCTCAGTAACAATCAATATAACAATCTCCCTTATTGAAGTTGCCAGTATGTTAAAGCCAAAGAGCTCAAAAAACAAAAGCAAACTCTGAGAAGAAACCAAAAATCTCACAAAAAAAATAGGAACCTCAAGCCACCAACAACAACAATAGAAAAGATAGAGGCAACAGAGCTGAGCAATACTATCCAAAAGAAACAAAAAGGAGACAAAAGAAATACATGAAAGCAGTCATTGAAAGCATTCTTGAAAAAGGTAGGGGATTCAGAACTATTGGAAAATCTTTCATAACAGAGAGAGAGCAAAAAACTAGTGTGCTTAAAGCAAATGAAAAATCAACAACGGATAGGGATCAAATTGTCGTATGTGCCCAGGAATTTTCACAAAGACCTATATTCCACCACAATAAAGATGCAGAAAAATGAACAGAAAACAGATTCCGAGAGTAATCAATTTGAAGATTTCCCAGAAGTTACTACATAAGAAGTGAAGCAAGCTATCAAAGAAAGAAAGAAAGGAAAGCCCCCTGGACCCAATAACATCACCATTGACCTACTCAAAAAAGCTGGAAAAGTCATGAAAAAACTAGCAATTCTATTCAACTTATACCTCAAACAAGGTAAAATCCCAGAAGAGTGGAACACCACAATCATGATGCTATTGTACAAAAAAGGAAACCCAAAAAACCCCAACAACTCCTCATCAAAGTGATCATCCAGTAATAATCTGTACTACACTGCTGTCCTTTTGACTAGATGCCTTTTGACCTGGATCACCTAGAAAAAATGTTACATAGACCAACTTAAAAAAATATTCTAATTTGACACACCTTGATTTATGAGTTTGTCTAAAAGAATGTTTCTAAGTTACTTTGAAACAAACTAATAAATTTAGATGTGAGAAATCAATTGTTTGAAATTCTATGCTATGTAGCATTTTTTTCTGTGCAATCCACTACATTTGGCATAGCTTTAAAATAGGAATGGAAAATTGAAAATCAATACATTCATCATCATCATCATCATCATCAGTCGTTTAATGTCCGTCATGGGACATAGACCTTCCCAAGGACTTGCCACAATCCTCTATCATGGGCGTCGCGGAGCTAGCATTTTCTGAATTTGTCTAGTTCATCTCTCCTTGAATTTTGTCAGCCTCAGTTTTGCATATGATCTCTGGGGATCCATGTTGTGAGACATGATGTCCAACAGTTGTCTTTCATCCTTGCAACATGGCCTGCCCATTGCAATTGAAGTTTTTTAATAGTTTCTATGATGTCGCGGACTCCCGTTTTCTTCCTGATACACTGTGCTGTCTTGTGATCTCTCCATGTAAGTTTGAGCATGATTCTCTCATGCGCACGTTGCATACTTCTCAGTTTGTAGGTCTGTCTCTTGGTTAGGTTCCATGTTTTAGCTCCATAAGTGACTATCAGAAGAATGCATTGGTTGTATACTCTTCTTTTTAGGATTATTGAGATTGTCAGGTTTTTGAAAATTGATCTTGCTCTGCCGAAGGCTTGCCATCCTAGAGTGATTCTTTGCTTAATTTCCTTTTCTTTTGAGGATTTCATGGAGATTCGTTGTCCGAGGTAGAGGTAGTGGTCTACCTTCCCCAGTTTTGCATCTTCTATCTTGACAGTTATGTTTTTATTCTCAATGTGATTGTTGCACATGATTTTCGTTTTACTGAAGTTCATGTGCAGGCTGATTTTTTTGCTTTCTCCGTTTAGCTCATCAAGCATTAGTTGGAAGTCATGTAGGTTCTCTTCAAAAAGGACGATGCTGTCTGCAAATCCAAGGTGGCTCAGATAATCGCCATCTATTTTCATTTCTCTATTTTCCCAGTCCAGATTTTGAAAGATCATCTTGAGGCAGTCTGTAGAGAGTTGGGGTGAACTGGTATCACCATGCCTTACTCTTTTTTGAAACTAGAAGGGTTCAGAGTCCTTATGTAGCCTGATGAAGGAGTTGCTGTGAGTGTATATATATTGCAGTACTTTGACGTATACAGGGTCTACACCTTGTAGGGTGATGTCCTTCATTGACCCTGGGAATTTCTACAGAGTCGAATGCCTTCTTGAAATCTATAAATGCTACAGCGAGTATCATTTTGTATTCTGCTGCTCTCTCTTTCAGATGATTTATTGAATGAAGTCTAGTGTTTTAGTAATACGGTTGGTAATGATTTTTGTGAAAAATTTGTATAAGCAGTTGAGTAGGCTTATAGGTCTGTAGTTTTTGAGGTCTTTCGGGTTTCCTTTTTTGTGTAGAAGCATTATGATTGCAGTGTTCCAGTCTTTTGGGACTTTACCCTGTTTTAGACACAAGTTGAATAGAATAGCTAGCTTTTTGTTGATGCTCTTACCAGCTTTTTGGGAACGATCAATGGTGATATTATTTGTTTTTTTGTTTGTTTGATGGCTTGTTTTACTTCCCATGGTGTAACTTCTGGGAAGTCCTCGAACTGATTGTCAGCGTCTTGTGTATTCTGGTCGATGTTTTGCTGTCCTTGTTTTGAAGAGTAGAGTTCCTAGTAAAATTCTTGGGTGCATTTGACAATTCTGTCTCTGTCTGTTCTCATGTCTTCATTTGCTTCGAGTATGCTAGTTATTTGTTTCTGTCCAATACAAGTTGTTTGTTTATTGCTTAAAAGCCCCAACATTTTTCGAGAGTGAATTCAATGATGGCTGCTGTATACGTTCTTTTGTTTTCTATTAGTTTTTTCTTTATTGTTTTGTTTAGTTCGGTTTCTTCTATTTTTTCCCTTGTGGTTGTAACAAATTCTCTATTAGAAGTTGCCAATATGTTTAAACCATGAAATACACCAACCATTTGCAGAATCTCAGATGAAACCATGAAACTTATTTAGAAGCGCAGAAACCTCAAACCACCAAAAACCACGAGGGAAAATCAATATAAGACTGGTATTTATTCTGAAAATAAAGTCTTTTTTTTTTAATAGTAAAAAATTGCTATGAAATAAATATGCCACAGACACAAATGGACACAAATGGGTTCTTGAGCCCATGTAGTCACAATCAAAAATATTATGTAGATCAACTAGAAGAAAAATAATCTAATTTGTTACGTTTAAATTCATAAGTTTGTCTTACTTATTAGTTGGTGAAAGACATTGTTTTTGTTTTACTCTCACAATTTTACTTGTAAGTTGTTGAAGGTTGAGAAACAAACAGCACCACAACAAACAAGTGTCACACTTTGGTAAAAATTTGATATTTTGGATGATTAGTAAAAGTTCAGAGCTTGAATTTTATCAAATATCTAAAAATTACAAGCTTTTACAAAGAAAAAAATCAAAAATATCTAGCCTCAATAGCCTCATTGAAAAATCTTTAAACTGATACCCAGCATCTAAAAAGTATTTCTTATATCTAAATGCCATAAATATATCTAAATTTAGATATAAAATATCTAAGTTCGTAAAGTGTCTGTTAAATCCAAAAAACCATTATGTCAGGGTTCATCAGAGGGTTTACTTCCAATTCAAAGGCAAAAATTTCAAATTCATTGTTCCAACTTCTCAAATGAATCATACATGCATTTGGCCTGAATTATAAATTATGTACGTAGTTACCTAAATAAAATCATTTGCAAAATTATTTAAAATTAATTATTCAGATCAACTGGTTCATTACCAAATCCTATATAATTCATTCTTAATTTCATTGTTTTATCAGATTTTACCTAAAAAATTTATCAATAGTCTTTTGTTGCATCACCATTGCAGTTAATAACTGATAAATCTGACCTGGCATACTTTAAACGAAATGATGGAGGAATTCATTAAGCACTTCTTTCCAATCTGTTGAGACGGCAGATTTCAGTTGCTGTACCAGGTGAAATTGACTTCAACCTTCAAAAACCTTCCTTGCCAACTATCCCCATATGTTTTCAATGGTTTGATGATCTAGGCTATTGGCCAGCCAGACCAAAATATTTATACCTTGCTCTTTAAGAAATCATTACATGCAGTGTGAATAGGAGCATTATCATATTAAAACATGAACTGTTGGCCACCAATCTTGACATTTGCAGATACTAAATTTGCATTTCTCAGCATATCCACTAATCACAGTCATCATTGAAGGAGATGGGAAAGGCCTTTATTCAGCAGTTGCTGATGATAATGATATATATATATATATATATATATATATATATATATGCAAGGAAGTATCATGTTAACTATTGATTGGAAGTTGCTTTTTTTTTTAACTAAACATGATATACACACTTCTTAGCAAGATGTTCTCAAATTGTATTTGTTCTTAGGTACATGGAGACCAATGTGTGGAATGGTTCCAGGTGGATACTTCCCCAACCTAAGAGGGAAGCCACCATACCCAGAAACAAGCAATACAAAAAGATTAATAATCCTGTGATACCCAAGAATTCTTATGCTCACAAGGATCCAGTTTGAATAGGTGTATATGAATCGTGTTAGTAAAAAACACGATTTCTATATCTTTGCAAATTGCATTTGACAGCACCTGCTAACTATAGCTGCTTCTGGTATTTAGCATTTATTTTTCTTTACTTTTTCCACTCATTGATTTTGTTTTATTTCTTGTATTGGGTGTCAGTTGTTTTGTTTATTTTCTAATTTTTTTGAGAGAAAGGAAAAAGTATCATTCAGATGTCCATTTTGTTCCTAAACCTTTTTTTTTCGAACTAATTACTCTGTTTCACAGCAAGTCTAATTTCCTATAATGCAGCGGTAAGTAGAATTTAGACATCCTTACACAGGTATAAAATGCGTCTCATAGTGGGACCCTGAACGTATCTTGTGCTTCAGAAGGTTTAAGAATTGCTTAGTCCCATCAGCATATTGCTGCAGGCACCGGGAATAGCTCTGACTCTACCCTTATTAGTGCAATGGGTAGATGCTCTCTGAGAGATGGATCTCCAGGAATTAGGCTTATACATGTAAATGATCTTTGGTTATAAATGACCAGAAATTTAGCATAAATTCTGGGTAATTTATCTAGAATGTACCTTAAAAAATTGGGTGAAAATTTATCTACATTATTAATCCCTATTTTGAGATTTCTGGGGTGAGGTGTAGTAAGTAGGGGATATGTTCACCGTTGCATTTGACTTTTAATTGCCAACAAATCAACAGACATTTCCTCTGAAATCTTAGGAGTATAAAGATCCCCAGCAGAAAACAGTAGTGAGTGGGATGGACAGAGAGAGAGATGGGCCAACTACAATTTGGCAAAGAAAGAATCGAGATGCTTCAAAAGAAAATGATTATTTAGATTGATGTACTCTAAGATGCAGACCATCTCAGATAAGAAGTGGTTTGTGGAAAATTTTCAATCTCTCTAGGAACTTCAGAGCCTTATACAATAAGCAGACTATCTTTTTTTTGTATTACAAAAGAGAATGATGATAGATTTCAATCAAGGGAGGTAACTTCAGTGATTTCGTAAGCTGTTACTGCTTCAAGCATAATACATGACACATGAATGCAGATAACTTGATCATTTGAAATTACTTGAATAATTAAATAATTAATAAAGGCAAATATTTAAAAAATCATTTTGAAATAATAACAAAAAAGACTAAAAATCAAGTTTACTTAAAAATGTAGCAAAAATTTAAGACCTGGTAGTACCGCTTGAATTCTGAACAACTACTGGAAATTTTTTCAGCACAAATAAATGATATTTTGTCTGTTTACAATTGAATAAACAGATAAATTTGTAAAGAAAATTAGCTTATTGTCCTTGCTATTTACTATATTATTATTCAAAGTTCCATGCGTAAATATTTTATTTAAGCTATAATATTGGTTAGTCATCTTTTGTGTTTGTTTCCCACAACCGATATAATATGGTAAGCTGAACTTCCAGAGTGACAATTAGTAATGTGTTAGGACTAGTAACTCTGGAATACTCGAATTTTTTTTATTCAAATCAATAAATTCTTGAAAACGTTATATATTTTCAGCAATTAGGTGCAGGAGAACCAGTTTAACAATTCTCATTCTAATCATTTCAGTAGTTCCAAAGTTCAATTTTTTTTGCATGTAAACACATGTTTATTTACATATAATAGGTAAGCAAACAATTGGATTGACCGTAACATGACACTCCCAAATTCCGGGGTATTCGTCAACATTATAGCCAAATTTCAGCAAAATCAGTCAAGATTCAAGAAATTTCCTGATTGTAAGCAAACATGAAATTGTGAGCAAACAATTGGATTGGCCATCCAACAGGTAGAGTCTCTCCACACTCTACATATAAAATTCAATTGAAATATATTAAGGAATAAAAAATTTACCAATTGGGAAAAAGGAAACAACAGCAATGACGATGACAAACATAGAGAAAGATAGTCCCCAAATTTATTTCTGCCAGAGACAAAAATCAACAATTCCTGACTATACTATAAATAGCTAATATTAATATTTGATTTTTTCTATATTACAGGAAAGAAACAGCAATGAACATTTTACTATACAAGTCTTGGGATTATATTTCAAATTTTTTAATGCAAAAGTGAAAAGAATTAAACATTCACTTTGCAGTAATGCTCTTAGGAAAGGCATGAATCCACTTCTCCACTATGGATAAATAACTGGCAGAGCCCTTTAGCCCAGTAAGGCAGACTATCTCAAAGAAAGTTACTCTGATTGACAGAAAAACAGCCAAGCCTGAGTAAAGGAAGAGGATTTCCACAGGTTCTGCTAGTAATTATTAATAAGTGATGATGGTATCATTAGTGACAGAATTGGTGTTTTTGAAATTACTGTTATTAATATTCCTGTAGCAAAATGTGGTACTGCAAACAGATCAACAATTCTACTCTTTCAAATATTACTATTTGAGCTATGGTGACAGTACTAAAGAGCTCTTCATATCTTGCTTGTACTTACCTGTCCAAGACATATCAGCTTTTTAACAAGGATACACCAGCTCTCAAGATAATGGATGGAGTTTTCAGGCTGTAGACCATTACATCTTTTAAATTCTAATTCTCCAAAAGTATGTCAGTCCATATGTATTCACCTACCACAAAAACTACTCGACAAGAAACCCTGAAATTTTCTGTCGTTACATACGTGACCCTTTTAGAATATCAGCTTCTGGAAATCACCCACTATTCTTGTGCCCAAGAGCAATCAAATGCTGTTGGCTGCTGGCTTTCTTAGCCAGAGTCAAGGAGGGAGTGGTTACTTTGTATCATTTATACAGCAGATGGGAGAGTAAGATGAAGAGCATTTTAGTTTAGAAAGGTGCTGAGAGAAAAAAATGAATGTGGCTAGCACTTCGCCTATTGAAATTTTTTTTTCTTATTGTCTCCCTCTCCAAGAACTTCAGCCCCATCAAAGTGTAAGAGCTGTGTTTACCAACATTTTAAGAACAAATGAAATTCAACAATATCTGATTATTTCTTTTCTTTAGGTCAAAATAAATTAGAAGTGAGTCACCAAATATGAAAAACTGGTTGCATTTGACAGTGGGACCTATGCTATTTTAAACATTTTAAACCATTGGCGATATTTCCAACAGATCATGCACATACATTTATGGTTCTTTTTTATGAAAAGATGTATTTATATTGAAAGCATACAAAAATATTAGAAATGGGAACAGTTAATGATGTTTTTCTTTTAAGAAAAGATATTTATTTCTAAAGGAAAGATAAATGAATACACTAGACTTCGGTGATTCCCCAATCTATCATGTTTGGAATCAGATTGCTTCTGAACTATATGTAGTATCAATAATTGTTTGTATACGTTTTGCACTGATTTCTTTTTATTCCTTGTGAAATGGAAATGAGTTACACGAGAAAAATTGCTAATATTTTGATTAAAAACTTGAAAATTATGTAATCATTGCAGTAAAAATACAAGGCCTATATAGTTACAAAGAGTGTTTATTTACAGAGTCCATATAATTAAGAAAGTTTTTATTTTTCTATATAAAACTTGTAAACTTGATAACTGATTCTAATACTTATGTGCTATATAGATGAAACTCTTGTACCTATGAGTCATATTCATGAAACAATTTATAAAGTCAAACCTTTCGTATGTTGGTAGACATTGCATGGATAAGTAGTCATTTGATTGAGATGGAAGATAAAATAAGACAAGTGACAAACGTGTGTTCAGATAAAGTGATGCTTAATACAGTTTTCTGGGTAGGTAAGTGATGTATGTCAGAATGAAGGGATATAATTCTCTCAGAATTATTAGATGCAGCAGCTTTATTGGTTAGTAGTAGTATTAATATGACTATGTAACAAAACCATCTAAATCTCTGATGTTAATAAGAGCACAGAGTTCATAGGGGCACATATCATGCAAACACTTGAATATTGTAATTAAAATTTTGAACAGTACTCATTCTTCTATCCGCATATTTCAAAAGCAATCTGAGCCCAAGCATGATAGAATGGGGAATCACCAATAAATGACTGGTTGAGAGGAATATTTGACTCACATCATCATTTCAGATAAAAGAAGCTTTGTTTAGGGTTCTGATCAAAGCAGAACACTGATTAGTGTTAGGATAATGTCATCAATCAGCATTGACAGTTATAGAATAGAAGAACCAAGTCATTGTAAACCCTCTGAAGTTCAGACCAAGTGTATCATTATTCTTATACCAAAAGTTACAACACTTAGACTGAAGCAGAATCATATTCATGCCCTTTGAGTCATATTGAGTACATTACTATAAATTAAAGTGGATTGTTTTAGAAACATTTTTCAGTTTCAATATATTGGCTTTTTCCTGGTTAAGGAACAAAATTCAAACCCAATTGTTATAATAGTAAACTTGACCATCAGGATGGTTTTGAACCTGGAAAAAAAACACTAGAATTATTTTAAACAAATACTTTTTGGAAGGTATGAACCAAAAGATTGATTTTAACAGTCACCTTCATTGATTCATTGATATTAGTTATTAGGATTCTCTCTCTCTCTCACACACACACACACACATACATACATACATACATACATACATACATATAGATATATTTATATATATAAAATGAACAAATAGAAGAGGTTAATTCTACAATATCTTCAATCATTTATGATCAAAGAAATTGTGATGATATCTTTGTGGCTGATTTTGCTTATATTGATGTTCTGAGATAAGATTATATACTTTTTCATTTTATTGACTAGCATCCTAATCCTTATTATATGTTCAATCCTGCAGGATACTGGATGTGATAATTCAAAATACTCCACCTGAGCAAAATAAAGGATTTTGTTATGAACTTATTGAATGTTATCACTTACAATATACTCATGAGGAGGGCTTTGGTTACTCTGACTGAAACACTGTAATGAAAATAACAAAAATGTGGAGCCTAATCTAAAAAATTCATCCCATTTTTATATAGAAGTGAAAAGTTGGATGCTTTCATCTTTGATAATACTTTTCATGACATCAAAATCATGTTTGCCCTCCATGGTCGAAGATGACCATGCCTATAGCTCTGAGTGATACAGCAGCTGCAGTGCACTGCAGGTTCTGGAGTGAGGACTTGCACTTGACTTTGATTAGAGTTGTGCATGTCATCCCACACTCCTGTCCATGTCTGCCTGGGTCTAGCAGCAAAACATAGTCAAGGCAGCTACAGACAAACCAGGATGCAATGGATGACAAAGACACTCTACATATCATGTTGTACTCTCCACTATGAATTGTAGCCTCAAGGAGGCCCCACCCTCTGATATGGAGATAGAATTGTCCATCTTCTGGACTGCCTGCTTTGAAAATGACCTATAGCTTGGAGTAAAAGAGATGGATTCCTGTTTTTCCTAGGGCATTAGTGCAGATTGAACGCAAACTGTTTCAGGTGGAGTTTGAACTGATTCCATTCTCTGACCCGCACCTACACTGTGACGTGCACATAACATTACAATAGTTGATTCATCATAATGATATATCACCTTGCAAATAAATGAGGACACCTATATCAGACAAAGAGACAAGTAATTAGCTTATTAATAGGATTTGTTATTGCTTTTAAACTAGACAAGTGCTTTGTTCTGATTCTCAAGTCAATTGTTTTCATATGTAGCTTCTCTTAAACAAATTATTAAACAGCTTAAATTTCTCTCAAAGATGAAGTTGAAAAAAACTATATCAGTGAAGGAACAGTGTAGAGAGAATTTTACAGATTTTTTTCACTTTTTTTCCCTGTATATTTTTCTTAGAGGCATAACATCATTTTCTCTTCAGCAATCATTTTTATTCATTTTTTTATTTCTCTTCCATCATCTGGAGTTTGGTTTTCTCATAAACTGATTTTTTTATAATCAACTCAGCTCCTTATTCTTGCTAACAAACAGAATTGACATGTTTGAACAAATTATTATTAGTTTTGTCATATAATGAAAACTGATGTCTGTTTAATTCAACTCAGCTCTGTAATAAAGGATTATCTTCAAGCTCAAGGAAAACTCTCTCATGAAATAAATTTAACATATCTATAAAAACAGACCATCTAGTGATAAAAAAGAATAAAGAAATAGGAAATCTTAGAGAATTGGAATATAAAATCTAGCAGCATCTTCCATATTCACCTGACATTTCTCCCCAGATTATCATATTTAAGCATTTTGAACTTCATATCTATAATAAAAAGATTCAATAATAGAGAAGCCATAATTTGTGTTTACTCTAAATTTGTGACCATTAAAGCCTAATAATATTTTTAGGGATGACCTATCATAATTGGAGGGTTGTTGAAAAAGATTATTGTTTCAAATGGATCAAGTCTTGATAAAACATTTATGTTTTTTTTGTTGTGTATATCATATCAAGCAACTCAATGACAGATATATGAAGTCTGTTTGGTGAAGAACCAGCCATTCTGGATATCTCAAGAACATCTTGATGAAACTAACTAATCAATTTGAGGGGGTCTTACTGCACATGCATGAACAGAAACTCCTCAGCAGGATCAATCAGTTGGTAGTGACATACCATTGAGTGGTTCTCTGTACTGTGTGACTGTTGCATTCACAATGCCTATTCTTCATGTTTGGTACAGAGTTCAGAGGCAAATATCACATCACCCAGGTCTGTTGGCCTCCATACAATCCAGGTTTGCTTCCCTGCAATTTTGACTTTTCACAAAGCTTAAATCACTGTTAGAAGGGAATATTCAAACCATGGACAAGATTAAGGAGAATGTGATGAGGCAGCTGATGTTGATACTGAAATAGAACTTAACAGACTGTTTTGAAAAGTGGAAGGGACACTGGGGTAAGTGTGTGATGTCCAGTAATTTAAAGGGAACTAAGGCACCATTGCTCTGAGTAGGTTATTTTATTTTCATTATTAAATGGCTGCATACTTTTCTGACAGACCTCCTATGATCAATATTGGAGCACATACCCATTTGATACTGTTTCTATACTATATGAGAATATTTTTCTGTACCAATAGCGACAGAATGGCATAAGAACTCTCCGGAGATTCAAACTTCAGTAACTTACAAAACTAAGATAAGAAAAAAACTTTATAATATTCTCTTCATTGCACCTGGTGGAAACTCTCTAATGCAATTTGATGCAAGTCTTAATGAGCAACATATGTTAAGATGGCTAAGTAACAAAAATGTCATGAGATTTTAAGTTCTATTTCTGATGTTGATATGATAAAGATAATAAATATCATATCAGCATATGAAGAATTATTTTAATGTATTTGGTAGACCAAATGTTTATGGAAATTTTGCCATCACATGGCATTAGGAGCATTTAGTGTTAACTAACTTCATTCAAAAGGATCACTTCTGATTGTATCATGACAGCTGTCATATAAGCACTTTTAAAAAAAAATTCATTGTCAAAATTGGCATATTTTTGTTCATTGAAGAAGAAAGAAAATAAGCTACATTTTAGGCATATTATGCTTTTTATTTTATCAAAGGTAAAAATGCAACTCAATGAACTAAAAAAAATATTTTGCAGTTAATCAAGATACTATGAATGATCAAACATTTCAAAAGTGGTTTGCAAAAAACATTGGTGCAAAGTGAATACAGACAGCCTCATCTGCAATTAGAATTCAGCTTGCCGATTCCATTTTCCATGCGAGTATCTGTAAGCTACTTCTGTCTCAACTCATTTTAAATAGAGAGAATTAAGTGCTTGCTCAATGTTTTGAAAATAAGTATTTCATACAAGTCAATGAAAGAGATAAAGAGTAGAAATCCGGATTCTTGACCAGAATGTATTTTGAATCTGAGTAATCAGGCTATTACAGCTGCCTAAATTTCCCATTGAGCAAAATACATTCTTGTTTGTAGGGGTAAAATGATGGCTTTTTTTTCCTTCAAAATATATTCTTTTCATGATGAATGAAATAAAAGGCAAATGGTGATGAGGAAAATTTTTGGCTTGGTAGCTGACAAAACATTGATTATTGGTCAATAAATGATAATCAACTTATCAGTTTTCCCAATGAGCTGATTAACAGGTAATTGAAATAATTTCATTTATTAATCACCAATGGATAATGTCTGAAACTGGTACAACAATGATTGGAATTTTTATATTATTAATGTTTTCTTCTTTGACATACTTCTTAGTTTTTTTTAGTGATAACTCATACAGTTAGGTTGTCATTAGTAATATTTCAGATCCTTGGAGCATTGAAGGTAAGTCAGACTGTAAAACACAAGCATGGTGTAGCCAAAAAAGTAATGCTGTCAAGAACATTTACTATATATATATATATATATATATATACGTAGGTTTGCACAATGTACGTCAATAAGTCCATAGCCTGATGATCAAAAAAAGCATTTATTTCATACAACAAATATTCATTTTTTAACGTAATTTCCCTCGTTGTCAATTCACTCAATCAAGCAAATATTATTCATATAGATTGCACATTACACAGTGAAAATTTTAGATCAAAACTTGGCTAATAGCTTCATGTCAGGCTATAAAGCTTGATGTAACCTGATATCTTTGTATATATAAATTTGATGTCCTTCTGTCCAGCCAGCCAGCTAGATGTATGTTTGTGAGCATGCATATAGTGAAGAGATATATAAAACTTTCAAGACTGTGCTAGGATTCAAATGTTGTACCTGTAGATAAGAAGACATATTTCTCAACAACTGACGTATGACTGAGCTTCTGTCTGTTCATGAACTATTTTGCAAAATTAGAATTAAGTTTTAGCTTTCCTAGATATCAATCAGCAGGACCTGAGCCAGCTGTAGTATTAGTAATCATATTGTCAACATAAACAATACATTGAAGAAAATTTAGGATTTAGATTCTGCTAAGCAGACAAGTTTCTTTCAATGAAAAAGTATTTTTCATATGCAGTTTGATCTGCTTTGACTGAATCTAACCTTCATTTCTTCAGGGAATTTTTGACTTTCAAAAAAATATTTGAAATGGAATTGGTTTTAAAGTGGAGATTCCATTTACAAATGTTAGGAGAACTTAAGGCTGAAAATGGCTTTCTCAAAGGAAGGAAAAATTCATATCAAATGAGGTTCTTTATTTTTAAGTGAAATAACTTCAAGAGATGTTTGAAATGTTTAGCAAGATACAGGAAATGCTGGGTATCTTGACGAATAAACAAACTGATCAAACTGTTCTAGTTTCACATACTCTTTAGTGGCACCATATATGCATATGTATATAAGAACATAATACATATATAACTAAATAGCTAATTCATTCTAGAAAATCCTAACATTATTTAATCTTAATCAAATCCTACTATCAGAGTAGTCATAGTTACTCAGATGGAAAAAACTGTCCCCATTCTTTGCACATTACTTTCTCTTTACCAAAATTGGAATCTGAAGGTAGACAGAATCAATAAAAAATCTAAAAATTTCTTTCTATCCCTAAATCTTGTTAGTGAATGGTGATTCAATTGATTTTGAAATGTAAGCCCTATGTCTGGCACAAAGTAGAGAGATCAATACATGACAAAATATTGATTCTGATAACAAGTTGATCACTTGTAAAGACAAATTAATTTAATCTTAGTTAAGTTCAATGTGATTACTGTCCCTATTCTCATTTCCATTATGAAAATATCCTAAAACATTGCCCTCTTCCTGTCTAGCAAAAAAAATGGAGTTGGATGGCAGATTTCAATCCAATGGAAATTTAGAAAATAAATCCTTGCTATGACTGAATTTTGACATTGATTGAATATCTGATTAGCCTTTAAGCTGTTCAAAAAAGGTATATTTGGAAATTTAGTAAAAAAAATATATGAATAAATACAAATTATTTTCCAATTGAACTGACAACAGTTATTATACAAACTGCTTCCATATGCAGAAATACTGACAATAAGCATGAATTTGCCCAAGGAAATAAATAGCTTAAACAGTACTATTCTTTTTTGATTTTATTATTTCACCTTTGTCTTAATTTATTAGTTGCTTTTTATCGCAACTTTTGCTCAGACCAATTATCCTTTGGCAGTGAGTAAATGGCATTTGATTAGAAAATAAAAAATAAGCATTAGGTGAGATTCAAACCTGAATCCCCAAGGAAAAGCAGTGTTTAGCCCAGCCTGCTTTACCAATTAAGTCACCAAGAATACAGAGAATGGCACCAAAATACATCAATCAATCATTGCATTTATTCTAATTTATCTTATGAAAATATTCTGAAGATGGAACCAAAATGGACCCAAAAGTTATTGATTGAGAAATCAATAGAGATATTGATTCAATGGTAAGGCTTATCAATGAATAGAAATTGGATTCTCAAATATTAGTTCTAAACAATAGTCCATTCTTGTCTTTTGTTTTTTTAAAATTATATTTCAGCCAAGATGTACCCGCTTTCCAAATGTCTGTTTGAAATGTTAAAATTTGATCTGTGTGTAAGGACTTCCCTTTCTATGCACATCACAGTCCTCTTCCATTGAATACTTGGAACTGTCCTCCCATGAGTTGAACCATTGGCTTTCCAGCAAACCTTTGGAATTTTTCCAGTATTTCCATTTTAAGGGTTGTGTTATATACCATAGGAAATATATAAAGATAAACTTGAAAAACAAATAGATAAAAATAAGATAAAATGTTTAGGAAAAATTAGAAATATATTGACAGTAAATATCTCATGACTTATACAACTGACACAGTTCCTGCTTTTGCTCATATGTGATAAAAAAGCAGTCAAGGTTAAGATTTTTTAAAATTCATTCAGACATTTTCTTCTTGTCATCTCTTAATTTCTTGCATCGCTTTTTATATATATTCTATTTTCATTGTTTATTTTCTGAACATTTCTATCATAATGACAAAGAAAATGCAAAATGCTTGAAACAAACTGATCTGAATAACAACATTTCTTAGAAAGTAAGGACGATAATCCTCTATCAATGTCATCATTATTTCCATGCCAGTATATTAACATTTCATCAAGAAAACATTGTGCAGATAATAATCTTTGGAATTTAATTTAGATTATGAAAATAGCAACTTATCATTGATAATCTCTGTCAATGAATGGACAGTTGATCTTCAAAAGTAGAAAAATGGGTCAGGATGGGTAGTAGAAAAATGATGCTAACTTCAAATTTGAGTGAAGAAATTAAATAAATTCCAATTCAGTTATCAAAAATCATGAATGAAAATAGCTATAATGGTGTCAGCATATTTTAGCATATTTTAAGATACAATGAGGAACTATTTTGTAAATACATGAACTGAAAAGTTTTCTGATAAGTTCAATAATTCTGGAGAAAAATTATCTCAATTTTCCAAAACATGCAGATTTTCTTTATCATTTTTTTAGTTATTTATAGTTTATTGACTAAAAAATGGTGGGTAATCATAACTGAGAAATAGAGAAAGAAATTCAATTCTTTTTAAAGTATTTGCAGGACAGGATCTTTTTCCTTGTCTTTTTATTTAAAAATTTTAGAGGAGAAAAAAAAAGTTCACTAGAGTGTTTAATGAAACATATAGACAAAGAAGAAAGAAATCAATGGAATGTTCAATAATGGGGGAAAAAAGGAATAAAAATAGCAAAAGATTCTACAAATAAGAATCAGCTGAAAATGAGGATGACAGTAAATCATACAACAACAAGAATAATTGCAATGGATTTTCTAATAATGTGGATGATTATGAGGATGGAAAAGCTGATTGGTATTGAGCACATCACCATCATCGGGAATGGCTAGAAAGCAATCTCGTAGACCATTACTACTGTAGTGCCCCCTATACTTTTAATTAGGAATTGAGTATAAAACTCTTCTTTTAGCTAAATACCCAAAACGTCACTTCCGACGACAACCCCTATAAAACCCCTGGATGCACATGGTCCAATGCTCACTAGCTCCAGCACCCCTAGCTGGTTATGCTTCTAGACCCGGCCTCTGCAGCCGGCCATTCTCTCTCTTTCCTTCTCCCTGATCCAATGCTCCTTGGCGCCAGTATTCCTAGCTGGTCATGCCTCTGGCCCCGGCCTTTGCCGCTGGCCACCCTCTTTCTATCTCCCTAAAATCGTTGTCGTTTTGCCGACCCACTGGCCGATCCGATCTTAACCACCATCCCCACTTTGGGAAACACACATGGATAAAACTCCATGTTCTCTGTCTTTCATGGTCTGTTCGTCGAGAGTCTAATAGCGTCTGAGAATAGCCCCCAAGTTAACTCACTTACTTGACAGTAAGGCTCTCACACTGAACCCCGTTTCCACGTATTATCTTAGAGCTATCCAACCATACGGGATTCACACGTTCAGACAACTCCGCTCCAACTCCAATGCCAGTACTATCAAGACAAGAAAGCTCCCACCTTTCACCATCTCTTCTTCTATCTCTTCTCCTGACATTACTTCCCACGATCGATCGTATTTATGTTATCTTTACATGTACCTCATCTTTATTCTTCTATTAAACATATGTCTTTTCCCTGGCCAATAATATGTGTATATCTTCATTCCACTTTATTTCCTCAATGCGTGACCGACTTCATACTTAGCGCGCATTCCTTTCTCTGCGTACAGCATCCATTCTTCCACATCTACAGGGCCACACATTTGCTACAGTCAAACAACAACGCAGATCCAAAATCCTCGTCTCTCAACAATCCATCGCTGTTCGGATTCAACAAAAGAGACTACGTGTGAAACTACAATACAGAATTCAATCCTCACTGGGTGCATTATACATAGCCTTTACATCAACTGAGCTAAACTTAATAAATATCATTATATAGCTACCTTTTTTTTGTATCTGGAATTTGTTGGACCCACTGACCAATTAAGTGTTGTACGGAGTCAAATTTCTAAAGGTGACAGATCTGGAGTATATATCACATATGAAAATAGCAAGAAGACAAGCTTAATCAGGTAACAACATCATCAGTCGATTCTTATGCTGAGAAAAAATGAGCCACTTGCTCACTACAAAAATGCACAGTAACTTTTTGTCAAGGTTCCAACATTTCATAATAAAGAATTCCTTTTGAATATTATCACATATAGAGAAGATATTTTCTACCCAGTAAATTCCATTTAGAATGAGATCTTGAAGGATGTCTTGCATTTAGCCACAATCTTATCTCCATTTTGGATTGTTGTTGTGCAACAGTTTCCCAGTTGATTCAGCAAATCATTTGAGGGCCACCAAGATATTACTGGGGGTCCTTGAGCTTGTAATGTAGCCAGACCTTTCAAAAGTCAGAGTGCCATGAGAAAAGTCATTCAAATAAATGGGGTCCTTGGTAATAAAAAGGTTAGAAGCCAGTGTCATAGTACACACATTTTTCATGGTCAGTTACTATCTTGCTGAAACATATTTCTTCTGTATCAAGCCAAAAGGGAAAGACAAGTGTTTAAACATTGACATATGTTCTTTTTGATAACTTCATTCTGATTCCATTTTTCCAGCTTCAATATCCTATACTTGTGTGATTGCACAAGTAATGAAGAGGAAAATAAACAATAACAGTTCTATGATTTCTTTAACTTTGTGCAAAAGATGAAGCTGGGAACTTTTGCATCTTAATAAATCAAAAAATTATGACTTTCTGGAATCTTTTGCTGAACTATGCTGATCTGGATCTCATTAACAAGCAGTTCTTCTTCATTGCTTGGTCTGAAGTCAAGTACACAAAGTCTGTCCGGAAAGCATCTAGCCACTTAATATCGATGAAGATATCCTACCCACAGCAATAGTTCCCTAGTCCCCTTCAAAATGTTCCCTTCGGGACCTCACACACTTATCTCAGTGTCCTTTCCAATTTTCAAAACAGTTCTTTTCAGGGATCATTGTTGTCTCATCACAGTCTCCTTAATCTCGTCCACGGTCTGAAATCTCCCTTTCAACTGTGATTTTAGCTTCAGGTAAAGCCAGAAATTGCAGAGTGCAAAAAACCCTGTATGAGACAGGAGGTGTCTACTCATACGGTTATTGCAAATGTGAAGTCACACAGTACACAAGCTCACTCAATGATGTCTGAGCCAACTGAATAACTCCACAGGAGAGTTTCTTCAGATATGTGCAGTAGGGTACTTCTGATTGGTTGGCCGGTTACAAGAAGGCCATGCATACCTTGAGATATCCAAAATGGTTGGATACTTTGTGGACAGATTTCATAACAGCTATTTACTATGAGACCAAAGCTTTATGATACCTGCTTCAAATAACAGGATGATAAAAGAGAGAAAAGTCATACAAAACCACTTGTAGTGACTGGGAAATTTTATATTAAGTTTTCAATTTATTATTTGTTGAGAAAAAAAAAACATTCAAAATGTTAGTGATCATGGGGCCTCTTTAGGTGTCAAGTCCAATTAAGAGGAAACTGATTCAAAGCTTGCCCTGTATGTATGTTACCGTGATAAAAAAAAAACAGCACTTAGTAGGGGTCCAATTAACTATAAATCATAATGTGGAACTGGACACTGATTTCATGCCATATCTTGATACATCAATTTTTAAATTTTTGTGACATCAGAGAATTTTTTTGTTCTGGTCAGAAATTCTTTTGGAATTTTTTGTTCTAACAACACTTTCTTTAGGAGGTTAGTTATTTACCTGACCTCATATTGTCAAACTCCAAGAGTTGACTTTATAATTGTGAATTCATCAGACATGGAATTTAAGATTTCTGAATTCATAACATGAATAAGAGAGACAGAGGAAAAGAGAAAAAGAGATGCCATGACTTCATATAATGTCAACTCGCATTTCTGAGTTCTTTGTATTTTTTTTTGGAAACATTGAATTTGTCATGAAAAATATCATTTTTTTATGATAACCAATACTTATATTTTATTTATTCAACTTTTTGGTCAAGATTACCATGCTACTAAGGATGTCATTAAAACAGTCAATATAATTACAGGACAATTACAAAAACATGAGAATTTAAAAAAGGCAGTAAATATTCGTCAGTGATTTTAAGGTATTCGTCCAACCAATATGTTATTAATAATCACAAATAAATTTCTATTTCCAGTGGTGATTCCATGGCTCAGTGGTCTACTGCATTTTAGTAGATATCAACAGATTTTTTAATTGAATCCAATTGAGAGCAAAATGTTTTTTTTTTCCTTTTTTTTCTTGCTTTTGAGCTTAGTGGCAGCGTGACAATTTGATTGAATTGGCCTTCCCTTATTTTCTTGCTTTCAAGGCTAGTGTTTGATTAAATTTTAGGCTGAGTAGGCTTTTTATTTCATCTTACCTAAAAATGACAGATTACTATGGCCAGACAAAAAATGTGACGTGCATGAATAACAGTGACACACGCAAAAACAGATGATTTATTCACTCCCATTCCTAAAGGCCAACTGAGGTCAACTTGTTCTGCTAAATTTAATCAATCCTATTTGTTCATATCATAATATTGATACTTTGTGATATATATCGTATGAAACTATGGCTTTGAAGTATTGCTGTTAGTTCCTTTGAGTTAATTGGGAATTCATTCTTTCAAAATACAAAGAAAAATGGGGGAGGATTCTATCAATAATGTGACTATACTGCTGAACTGGACCCTCTCCTTTCATCTATCATACAAAACTCCACCTTTGAAGTATTTTGGTCAAAATAAACTCCATTGAAGAAATCTTTTTTCTAAAATGCAAAATTTTCAAAATTTTTTTTTGTTGAGTGGTTAAACTCATGATGTACTTGTACTGCTCAACTATGCTACAGAACTGGACCCTGTCTATCTGCCAGTTGTGCCAAACTTTGAAATAATTTGATTATACATTTTTTATTTCATTGAGAAATTTTCTTTTTCGGGGGGGGGGTCGTTTTACAATCCAATTATACTGCTGAGCTGGACCTTCACTTTCCATCCATTGTACGAGAATATGGTTCTGAAGTAATTCAGTTATTTGCCCACACTTCATTGAAGAAATCATTTTCCCAAAACACTATTTATTTATCAATACTTTTCAAATAGACCCTCTCTTTCCATGCATTGTACAAAACTAAGGATTCAAATTATTTTGATTACTTCCCTTTGCTTCATTGAAAAATCATTTTTCCAAAACACCAAATTTGGAAAGGGGTTTTAATTTATGATGTTGCCACAATGCAGAGCTAAACCCTTACTTTTTTTTATAAAATTACAGCTTTGAGGTATTTTGGTTATTTCCTTTTTGTGCAGCCCCAATATACCATGGTTTGCATCCTTTGATATAGTGCTGTTATAAAAATTCTAATGCAATTAATTTGAAACAAAGGAAATGACTTGACAACAAACATAATGGCAGGCAAAGATGTTAACCCAATCCTTATAAAGAGATGAAGACAGATTGAATTCACTACTTGGAATTAAATAGTCAAAAATTCTAGTGCACTCAACATCTGAGATATTATTTGTAGAAGCTTCAACTATTCAGTCATTAATCGTAATGAGAAGCAGCCCAATTACGATATACAGAAGGAAATTTAAGTCACTTTATCATTAGAAATTAAACTTTGATTAGTGGCTTAAGCAGATTAATAATGTAAAAATAATACTTATGATTCGGATTTATTCTTTAGTCATAGTAAAGTCAAAGAAAATTCCAGTGAAATGAGGTTTCATAATTATCAATTTTTGACTGATATTTTCCTTAACCTCATTGAATCACTGTAGCCATGATCACCGACCTGTTCAAACAATAAAAAACATAAGCTAGAGGTATTCTTCCCTTTTCACTTGTCTGTCCATTCATCCATCCCTATCTCTTTCAGTGCTCCTGGTCACATCTTTTTGGAAAAACCTTGAAAATTCTCATGTGTAGGTAGTCTTGGGTGACAGAAAGATAAGAATTTAGAGAGAGGGGCATTGTGAGAAAAACGAAGCAACTTGGCTACAGTGATTCATATTTAGGCAGAGGTGGCAATATTTCTTGTTGCTTTTATTGCAATTCAGACCGTCCAATCTGCACTGTTTGCTCACTGTCATACACAGACAGCCTGAGTAAGTTGCAATAATTGTGACCAAAAGTTTCCAGAGACTCACAAAAAACAGACATTCTAAGAGAGAAGAATCTGTAGCCCACTTGTGGGGCTACTGTGATTTGATAATATGGCTTCTTCTAATACTGCTAGTGTAAAAACAATAACAAATATCACACTGAAAGAGATCAGTAAAAACGAAAGGTAGGTTTAATGCTAAGATTTGATTTTCTGCCAACTGTAAAATTCCTGTAGCACAGACAGCGAGAATAACTGGCACAGTAAACTAGGCAACCCAAGCTGAAAGGGACGTGAATTTGAGTCACACTTATAACTTATCTTTTATTAAATCTGTCTCCATATTCCCCTGTTAGCTGCCTCTGTTTGACATTGTTAATTCCACAAGAGATGAGGTTCCTTTTAAAGGAGTCCTTTTGTCTGTTCTTCTCTCCAAACAAGAGAAAACAGTACTCAATCCCCACCATGTGAGCTGCCCACCACCAAGGGGGGCTTTTGCAGCATCTTATAATAATGGAAAATTTGCTCAAGTGGTCAAATCCAAACTTTTGCAAGAAAATTGCATTTTACCCCAAGAAAAAGAGAGATATCATAATGGGGCTGCTTTTAAACTATATTCCAAAAATGTTGCACAACCCTGGTACAATGCAGGGACTAATTTGCAAAATGAACTTAATTTTTTCAATCAGTTTAATTGGTTGAGGGAGTTGGGGAGGATTACAAGTGGTCATTATGAAGATTTTGTAAAATTGTGAGAAAAATCATTGAAAACTTCCAAGAAACATACAGTTTTATCAAAAATTAGCACCTTTTCCTCTCTGTACAATTTTTCCAGAGAGGGGGATGGTCCATGATTTCTGTAAAATTTTCTTGTTAATTTGTAAAATTTTCTAGTTACTTTGTACCTCCACTCTAAATATCCCCAGTTAGCAGTGGTTATTCGGCAAACAAGACCCCTGGAGCCAGTCAGGCCGTAGTTGACTGGTCACTGCATCTCTGCCTCAAGTCACCCCTACCTTGCCCACGTTGTATCCAGATGTGGGGGGTGTGGCTGTTGATCAGAGACCCTGAGAGGTGTCACAAGTTGAAAAGGAACAATTGACATTGGGTGTAATTATGCAATAAGATTTATGCCAGTATTTTAACAGGTTGACTGGTCAAAATATACACTGATATAGGTGAGGACACTATGGAATGACTATCAGTCTGTCTTTTGGGTTATCACCTTGATGTCTCTCAGTATATCTATAGGTATAGCTTCAACAAAGATATCTTTTAGGGGTCAGGATATCTTGGTGACAAGGAAAGTGGAATTCTATGCAGTGTCCTGGCAGCTTCTATGCACCCTCTTATCTCTACTCAAAAATAGATGGCTTATATAATAGCTGGCTCCCCTTGTAGTTAGGGCTGATGGCTGAAGGGTTTATGATTGATTTCTTCCTTTCTCAGCTGGCAAATATTGAAATCATGCTAACCTAAGCAATCTTCATTCTGATCTCTTCAAATTTGGGAATCTATAATTTTCCTTTTGGAAATATGCATAGGCGATAGGTGGGTAGACATATTTTCCAAACAAAGGCGATTGATAATCATACATTTGTAATCTTTCCAAGCCAACACTTTAGAACAAAAATATTTTCCCAACTCAAGGATTTTTATGTCTGATCAACTTCATTTTTATTTAATTTTCAATTTTGTCAAAAGAAAATAATAAATAAAATGATAAAGTTAGACAATGGTTAAAAATATGTCTATAAGCAATTATATAGCATCAAAATTTTTAAATGAAGTTTTAATTTCAATAAATGAGCTTGTAAAACATTTTACAGCCTTATAATTTTGTAGAGTTCAAGTCAATGTTCAAGTGAGGGAGGTTGCCTCAATTTAACAACCCAAAAACAACACATTTAAGTTTTGGAAAGATATTGCCAAAAATGATACTAAAATATAAAATGTTTAATCAAAAAGAGATGCATTACGCAAACAGACGTGGAGTTGGTAGTAGATGGTACAGAAAAGGTTTCACTTCCACAGAACCTTAAAGAAATACTTTAGCAATCGAGTTACGACTTCCAGAGACCAGTCATGAGTTTGGGCAAATAAGAAATGAACACCGCAAAAAGATGAAATCACAGATAAATAATGAAAAATATTGAAAAAAGATACTTGTTGCAGCTAAAATATATAGCTGCATATGACAGAGAGGAAAAGATGTAGCAAACTTTCCTTTTGATAACATTCAATGAATATTTCACACATTTTTATGTTGGAAACTTTAAAGTATTTGTTACAATATTCAGTTCACAGAGAATTTTGTCAGAACTTTACAGAACTGTATTGTTTTCAATAGATTCCACAGTTTTTATATAACATTAGGTTGGATAGAGTTTTTATTTCATGGTGACAGTCTACCAGGGTATATCTGTTTTATATGTATATTCATATATATATATATATATATATATATATATATATATAAACACACACACAAGTTTGGGTATCCACCATGGCCGAAGAAAAACAAAATTCAAATGTAACAACACAGGAAAGCAAATCAGATTTTATAGAGATTTCATGAAATTAATTAAAGGCCTTAAGGGGGGTAACTCATATGAATTTGGTGGAAAATGACTTTTCACTCATAAATTTGAAAATGCCTAAATTAAAAAGATGATGTGTCTCTCTTAAATTTGAAGTCTGTAAGGGAGTCGATAAAACATAAAAAAATAAAAACAAAGAAACACTTGTCATCTTTACTTAGATATGTTAGAAACCGATCATGTGAATAAGTTGATTGAGGGATGACTATCATGTACTTTGGAAGCCAGGGACTGTCAAACAATGACTGGTGGGTGGTTAGATGCGTTACCATGGTGGAGAGCCCAGTTATTGCGTTTACATTGGTCAGGATATTTTCACCGAATCCTCCTTCCTTAGGTGTAAAAGAAAAAAATGATCTTCATGACGTGGCTGTAGACTTAATATACTTTTTTTTTCACTGTGGTAAGTTTAGAGACTTCAACTGTGATGACTACTGTTCACAGGGTCATAATCATAATCATCATTAATTAGGATCTTGGCAATAAAGTTGGCATTGTCTCTGATTTGAACTTCTAGTTCCCTGCAGACAGCAACGCAATATTGTTTTTAGTTGTTGCTCAGTAGTGCATCTCATATTTGGAATGAATGGTTCCATATGACAATATTACAATCCTGTGATGTATTCTGATGTCATACCTGTTGATAGTGATTCAGGACTCATCATCGTCAGATGTTTGTTCATCCATTCTTCATGCATTTGTACCACAACAAAGTTTGGGCTTATAGCATTATCAAAGAAAAATTCCTTGAGCATTCCATGGGTTTAGCAGTATTTTGTTTAGGTTAAAGCAAAATTTGATGTAGGTTCTCTATTTCTTAAAATCTACCATTTCAGATGGAGATGAAAATCAACAAACCACTCAAGATAC
Organism: Thysanoteuthis rhombus; assembly: GCA_963457665.1. Lineage (NCBI taxonomy): Eukaryota > Metazoa > Mollusca > Cephalopoda > Oegopsida > Thysanoteuthidae > Thysanoteuthis > Thysanoteuthis major. The sequence goes on along the minus strand of OY735227.1, from coordinate 45,517,353 downwards.
AACTTTACAAAAACACTCTTACATCAAGAACATGGATTCTGAGTTTACAAACTAAATTACAATGGGTAGCATCTAAAACCCATGTTGAATTTAATTCACATGTACTTTTTCAAATTCATTGAACTTTTAGGTAGCACTTAGTATTCTCCAATCAAAAAGACCTTTTGCATCTGATTCTATGATGTGTACTTAGTCAAATGATAAGTGATGTGTTGTAATATTTATTTAATCAAATCCAATCACTGAATATGAGATTCCCATTCATTTCAAAATATAAAGCCAGAAATGATTGAGCAGCAGTTTTGGTTATGCCTTATATAAAGATCATTAGTAATAAAGGCATAGAATATATGATCTATACCCTATTCAAATTTTAGAACAAGTGTTGCTAGAAGTTTTGGTGAATACTGTAATTGGCATTATATACCGCCATATATGCAAATCAGTTTATTTGCATATATTTTATATAAAATGCAGAAAAATCAAATACAGGGTTTAGAAATAGCAAGATTAAACATGATTTCTCATAAAGTTGATTATCATGAATTATTTTTTATCCCAAGTCTGTTACTTGAATGAATTAACAAAAAGATTGTTGACAAAGAAATTCCCATTCATTTTACCACAGAATCCAAAGCCCGAAAAGATGCAGGTGGTATCAAATTATCAGCTGCAGTTCTGGTTACGCCTTACATAAAGATCATTAGTAATAAAGATATTATACAAGGGTTACAATTTCTAATCTAACCATTGAATACTTATCACTATTTCTCTAGGAAGAAGTACTCCTATTCATGCAGAATATTCCTATTTTCTAAATAATACATTTAGAAACAGAAAGGAAAGAAAAAAAAAAAAAGAAAAGACAAACAAAGAACAAGGTTTCTTTTTTCTGAATTGTCTAGGTCAAACTAGGGAAGAGGTTTCCTTGATTCTAATTGCTTAACCACTTCTGACTAGAAGAAAAGGCAACGAAAGACGTGTTGTATTCAGACATGTGATTCCATGATCTGTCATGTCTTTCTTTATTCATGTTAGGTTACTGAATATAAGAGGCGTGTCCTTTGTACATGTCAGCTATAACACTCTTTGGTTATGCCATGTTCTTGAATATATTACATTACTCTAAGTGTAAAACTTTGGCAATAGTCCAATTCACTAAACTTTAAAATCATTACTGGTCAAAACCCAGAAGTACATTGTTTTCTCTACATGAAAAATATTTACAAGAGTTTATTTTGCACTACTATTCACTGCAACACACATTGATCATTTAACTCAAAACTTCAGTTCTCCATTGGATGTAGTGCAATATTTGATATTATTTGTTTCTTTTTTTTTAACAATAAAAAACCCCCAGTGTAGTAAGATGCAAATATACAGGTTCTGTCTAAGAAGTATACAGACATCATGGGTGTGTGCTATCATGGGGGGGGGGGAGCATTCATACCCCCTTGTACCAGGCCTTCTCACCTAGGGATAGAGGTTTGAAAGTTGGAACCTTATAATTAATAAAGGATAATGATGTTGTACAATTGTTTCATGCGACTGATTCAATGTACCCAGATAAAAAGATGGTATTATTCTTTGCTGGTATCAGCAGGATTGCCCCTAAGATATATTTTGAAGAGTTCTACTAAATCTCATCCACGGTCTGAAATCTTTTTGGTTAAAGCCAGAAGTTGCAGAGAGTCAAATTTGGACTCTTGAAGAGCTGACTGACTTGGATGATGTGAATTTTAGCTGAGAAACCCTGAATGAAACATGAAGAATGCACAGGCTTGATCATTGTAAATGCTATGGTCACACAGTACACAAAATCACTCAATGCCCTCTCACTGCCAATAGAGTCTCCCCACAGGAGCATGTCTGTTCATGCATACGTAGTAAGGTTCCCTCTGATTGGCTTCCAAATTACATCAAAGCCATGCAACTGGTCCTAGAGATATTGAAAATTCCTGGATACATTTAGGACAGACCTTGAAGACATATGTCATCGCAAGTGATGAATGAAAAAGTAACCCTATAAACTGAGAGAAACTTCAGAGTCTTAATTGTCTTTAAAACTGTTTGGGATCCCTGTGGAAATAGTATCAGTCCGCTATGTTTTCAAAGACTTGAAATAAGTCAAGATCTCATTGTTCTCAACATGCTATTGGTTGGAGAAGATATAAAAAGCTTAGCAAAAAATCCATGTTTAGTAAGCTGTATTGTCTGAAAAGGGTAGCTGATCCAATCGTTTAAAGATCTTGGGTTAACTAATAAGGATCTACAAAAACCTCCACATCCACATCAGGATTGTATTAAGGATTCAAGTTGTAGGCAAAAATCACACGACCTATCGTTCTCAGTTTATAATACATGATTCAAAATTCACAGAGGAGAAAGGAAATCAGACATGAAAACTAAATCAAATATACCAAATATTCATGAAGTTGGTCATGTAACTATAAAATATGAAACATTGATGTGATAGATGTGGGATCACTTGCAGTATAAGAGAAGCTGGTTACTTGGTGGAACATTTGAAAATCAATCCAAAGAGTCCAGTTTGTGATAAATAAAAGAGTCAACAAATCTTAGTATAATTTAATGTTCCATTTTTATCAAATATGGAATAAAGATGTGACAGATGAGCAAATACTTACAGACCTGGCTCTAGCTGGTTGGTTAGAGAGAAGCTTGAAGTTAAATTCCATTAGTTCAGTTGGTATTAGATGCATAAGTCAACCAAGCTGGACATTATTTGTGGTTCCACTCTTAGAGTAAAACAACAAAAAGGCTGAAAAGATTACCACCTTATTATCGTTGCTTTTTATGGCAAAATTCAGATCATTTTACGCCCTACAAGGATTAAGTAAAAGGCATGGATTGGAAATAAAGAAGTAGCTTCGGATAAGATATGAACTCACATCTTGTATCTTCGGGAGCTTGACATAGACAGTGCTTAACTGATTAGGCAACAGAAGCCAATTAGTAGGCACCATTCAGATTTAGTCATAGAACTATATTCTTCCTTATGAAATTTACTCCACATCATAATGTTTGTTTATACCTGGTAGTGGTAGAGATAAAGGTGTCCAAACTTCTTAGATGAAACATTGTCATTCTTAATCTTTGACCAGTCATTTTCACAAAAAGTCACAATAAGATGGAGAGAAAAACTAGTCAAAAATAATAGTGACAATGCTTTATTTAAGAAATTTCAACTGCTTAAGAAATATTATACTGAAAATATCCATTGTATACTTTAATGGCATATGACTGTATAACTGTTATAACTACTTTCATTGTATAAAGACCTTGAAGGTTTTATGAAAAATCTTCAATGTGTAAGAAGGGAAAGTAAGTGATGCTCATTAATTTTGCAGATTTTGGGAGTGGGGGGGGCGGGCAGGCATTCAATTAGAATTAAATAAGTGCACAATTTTTCTATTAATAAACTGTTTGAATACAAGAGGAAACTAAGTCTTTACTGAGGCCATTTGTGCATATTCTGAGTTTCATAGCAAACACTTAACTGAAAAGATTATTTGAAGAGTGTGGTTCTGAAATGCAATAAGCACCATTAAAAATTAAATGTGTTTAATCAAATTAAAAGTCAAAATCTAAATTTGAATTTTTATTTTGTTAAAACCTTAGAGACTGGATATATCTAAGAAGGTTTAGATAAGATAAAAAAATTCAAATCTAGGATTCTAATTTTGATTTAATCCAACACAATTTTTTTGAATGGTGCTTAACACTTTTTGAAACCACACGCTCTTCTTTTATGTTTTGAGGATTTGTTTATTTACCAGTAGAACAATACAGTTCTTGTCCATCACATTTGTAAACATAGCTTGAATTCACTTTTCACAGAAGCCATTTGCTCACACTCTCCTAAAGATTTGCTTTAGTGATTTAAGATACTTTCAGTTTCCAATAAGTTTGCCATCAATATTCAATTGATGAAGGGTTTATTGCCTTTCTTATTTATACACTTGTGACATGAATAGTTAAGAGAGGAGTGATCTAAAGTCAAAATTGACACAACTAGATTTCGCATTTCCATTCATTTCCATTAATGCTAATGATTCATTTTTAAAGCAGAGTGATCAATATCTAAATTGCTATTGATCATTAACTGCCTTAAGTATCTTTTTTGATTATTATTAAAGTGTTGAACTGTAAGCTGAAATGTCAGAGGTTTTATCAATTGATATTTTTTATCTTATTGAATCACTGCAGACCTAGAAATGGCTCACCCGACCAACCAGCCAAATGGTCTACAGATTTCTCTCTCTTTGCCCATCTCAGTGTCTGTTTGTCTGTCTGTCTGTCTGTCTGTCTGTGTCTCCTGGTATTCCAGCTTACATTTTTGGGGCTACAACCTTGAAAATTTGCATGAGTACACCATTAGGTAATCAATTTTTAGATAATTTTGAGATAATTAGTTCCGGTACATGTGCTGGCTACAGTGATTCATTTATGCAAGATACGGATATATTTCTGTTGCTTTTTATAGCAACTCTCAGACAATTATTCTATGTTTGTTAGAAAGAAGCGCAGATAAGAAATAAAGAATAAGTCTCTGGTAAGATACTTTATCATTTATTTTGAACCCACACTACTTACTAGCAACAGGAGAATGACAGTCTGAAAATTGTGATCGAGTAAGAACTTTTATGATAATTATTTATCATCCAAAATAAAATTAAATTCTGTAGAAACATCTTTAAATATAGACTCAATCAGGTTTAATCAATAAACATTTTTCATGACTGAAATTAGAGATATTTTTTTAATTTGTAAATTTGTAAACTCTTAATGTCATAAACTGCTTGATGCCTCACCTAGATGACAGTGGAACTCTATGAATAGAATAGAAAAATAATGAAACTCTCCAGAGGATAGAATGAGAGAAAAAAAAATTACCTAATGGTGGAATGATATAAATTTGATCAGTACTTATTCTCCTTAATTTAAACACTTGCTATTTTTCATAATGGAGGATTTCCACTGTGTTGAGACTCATCAAAACAAATATAGTCGTATCGTTGGAAAGGAAATTTCATGCTGATAAAATTTTCAAGTAAACCAATAATAATGTTGCTCAAGATAATGTGGAATTGTTTATAATGTGTTATGAGCATGGACCCCAATTTTCAAAACATCTAATTTGGTTCCCAGAATAATAGTTAAATACACATATCATAAGAACCCTTAGAAATGTTATGCACTGGCCAATCTAATGGTTTTATTATTAGATTTTGTTTGAGCTCAGTTTTTATAGTGACAGATGAGAGGGAAAGGGGTGATGAGTTTCATTTATTGACTACTGAAATGTTTTTGTCTAATTCATTTCCTTGGCCTATACTCTAGACACATTTTTTTTCCTTGCTTCCTCCTCTCTCATTCGTTGGCTTTTTGTCAAAATTTGCTACATATCTATCTGTTTTGTCAAAATGTAACCTTCTGGTGCGGTGTCATGATTTACAAAAAAGTTTATATTGATTTCAGTCTTCATGCTGGACTAGCCTCACCCTACCCCCATTATAGCACAAATTACAAGGATCAGTCTCAACCATCCCCTGGCTCTGCCACTGTACGTTCCATTACAGTAAATGATACTAATAGATTACTAACTTTACACCTACAGTCACTTGCTGTTGGGAAATGACACCAAGAATTCTTCATGCAGCAAAGAGGAAAACTTGGATCAGGGTTTGTAAAAAAGGAAAATTCATTTCAATGTGGACTCATTCATAATGTGTTTAGTGCACTGTGTGGTGTGGACAGATAGCTACAATGAAGGGAAGAATGATAGGCTACAAAAAAATCAAGTAATTTTGGAGGAGATCCATGCAACACTATGTCCTAGCTATCTGTTGGCAACAAAAAAAATATCTCCAAAAGTTATCTGTTTGTTTACACAATATCTCAGGATGTTATCCAGGAATTTTAATGAAACTTTGTGGATGAGTGAACAATAGACTACAGTAGAAGTCAGGAAATTTTTGAGTAGATTCATCCACAGTTACTTCCCTTGCATCAAACAATTTGTCCATAGTACAAAATATCTTTGTCTGTCCACATAATATTTCCAAAGGTTCTCTGTGGAATGAAATTTTGTGAAAGATTGGGCAATAGGCTACAAGAGTAGTCAGGAAATGTTTGATTGGATCTGTGCACTATTATCTCCACTACATCCTAGCTAAATGTCGGCAACCACAAAATATCATCATAGATTCTCTGTTAGTTTACTCAATATATCCTAAAGTTCCCAATGAATTTCTGTGAGCAATAGACTCCAACAGAAGCAATTAAATTTTGGAGCAGATCCATCCACAATTGCTTCCCCTACAGTGTAGCTATCTGAAAAGGCTACGGGAGAAGTCAGAAAATTTTAAGTGGATTCATGCACAATTACCTCCCAGACTAGCTAACTGTTGACACTACACAACAGCTCCAGAGGTTCTCTGTCTCTCTGCATGGTATCTCTAAAATTTTGCAATGAATGTCAATGAAATTTCAGAGATAGACTAAAAAGTGATTAAATTTTAGAGCAGATCAATGCACAATTGCCTCCCTTATGTTATAATCATTAGCCGACACAGGTGTTTCCATTTGAAACAAGGTATTTATAACATAAGATTGTAAATAACCAAAAATGACTTGTTCTAAGGCATATGATTCTTTTATAAACTTTACTCAGCATCAAATTTCCTTCACAACCATATATATTATGCCCATATTTAATGAAAATTTAACTTTTCATGACTGGGAGACCATAGCAAAAATTTGCCATTATGAACAATGGCGCAAAAACTTTTGCAACTGATCTAGAATATCTATTTGAGATATTCTAACTCACTGAAAGTCTCTCTAGCATGTCCTATTGGTTCCATTAGTCAACTTGAAAATTCTTACTGGGGGTGAGGAGCTCTGTTGCAATGCCAGGATTAATAAATAATTTGTATGCCAATATGAATTTATCATCATAAAACTCTGAAATTAGAGGCCAATCCTCAAGTGGCAATGACAAATGAGGAAAAACAGCTTCATTTTTCCCCCCTAATTTTATTTAATGAACTAAACTTAGAATAAGGTGTTTTTTTTTTAAATTTCATGGCGATAATGGTATCTGAGAAGAAGAACACTTGAGGATGACATTTCAAAACAGATGATAAATATGAAAAGGAAAATTGGATCTTAAATTTAAAAAGTGATTTTGGAATATGAATATCACTAGTTATTACACATGGAAAAATTCATGGATATATCTGAATTTCTATAAGAATATTTTTAAAGAAAATAAACTATATGGTAATGATGATTGACAATATGTAAAGGAAAAGATTAAGAAAAGACCAGTGGTTACACATCAGATTTTTATTTCCAAGTCCCTGGTGCATTTTGTTTGAATTCAATCCTTTTCAGAGGCTGAACAACAGAAATGATATTACATATTGAAAGAAAAAAAACCAGAAAAGTTTTATAGAGGAGAAAACCTGAGATGCTGCAAGAAAGATATCACACAATAAGTGTGTGAGGGGGATCTGTGGTTATTATCAGTTGTTTTATCTATTTCTAATCTCAAATAGGTATATTGTAAGGGTCACATTACTCTGTTTGTTGATATGTGTTTGTGTGTGTAAGTGGCTGTGGCCAGGTTATGGGATGAGTGTATAGTTCTGCGTGTTTGAATGGTTGTATTTGTGTTTAGGTTATCAGTAATGGTGTATGAGTGAGTGTCTAAAGGGAGGTATGGTTGAGGTGGGAAAGTTTATTAAAGGGGCATGCATCTATGAGAACAAGTTAAGGGCTTCTCATCCAATTACCTATGTAACCCAACAATTGCTATGGGGAACAATTCTGAGGCATATACAATGATATTGCCTCAAAAAATATAATTGTAAGTAATCAATATTGATTGACGAACAAGAAAGTACGCTTGATTTTCATCATTTCTATTTACTTAATTCATATTTTATCTTGTTGCTTTTCATCGCAATGTTCAAGTTGTTTTACATTCCACAACCAAAGCATTTTGATAAAAAGCAATGAGATCAGAAATGAACAATTAGAATATTGAACAATGCTTCATCTGAGAAATCCAGACAACTTGAATACTATTGCTATTGATTTTGTTATTATTTCAATATTGCTCCCATGATCCTCAGAATGAAAAGTAGAGAATAAAGTGTGTTTTGTTTAATATTTTATTATTTGCAAGCTGTTTACCTAATCCATATAACAGGTAAGATTTATCAAAACTTTAACTCACTCTCTTCACTACAAGAATTTGCTGTGTCATATATAATGACACAATAACTTCTTGTAGCAAAGAGAATTAAAAAAATGAAGCAATTCCCACAATCGTCATTTAATGATAACTGCATTTTAACCTAATATATATAGGCAAAGCTTCAGATTTTCTTATCATTACCCACTGATTTTTCCACTACTTCTGTGCTTTGCTAATGTAGAAAATGATAGAAAGCTAACTCAACATTTATGGCAGCAGAGAAAAAATAATGATTAAGCATTAAATTTGTGTATTTTTGTATTACCTGAAATTGGTTTTAGTTAGTCTCAGTACTCAATCTGTATGCTGTGCATTGAAAATGAAAAAAAGGTATGGTCAGTGGTCAGGAATTAATCTTAACCTGACAGAATAAATCTCTTTTATATATATATATATATATATATATATATATATATATATATATATATATATATATATATATATATATATATACATATAAGTATTTCAGCATAATCGGATAATCAACAACCAATAAGTTCATGCTAACCCCTCAAAACACATATTTTGATATTTTATCAAATGTATTTCAATGGAAAGGTTTCCACTCAGCTTGAGAAACATTTTTCTGATGTGTCAATTTCTCAGTTATCAGTGACACTCAACACAAGACAACTTAATGTAATGGTTTAAGTGCTTGTCTACGCAAAAAGATTCAAACATAAGTTACTTTAAGTGACGGATTAGATGTCTCTAGATGCAGGGGAAGATGCATTAAACACATAAGGAAAGGAGAGTGAAGACTAAATCCAAGTAATTGAACTTGACACCCAGCAAAATTCAGACCAGCAAGAACTTTCCCCTTTAGCATTGGCATGTGTCCAAACTAATTCAATTTTCTCCTTAATTTAATATAGTGATAAAACTTTCTGCAATGAACGAAGGCAGCTTAGTCACCAGAAATATATTAGTAAGAGATTTTGTAGCATTTAAAGAGGTAAATCTGAATATTCAGAGAATATATTAACCAATTATAATATCATCATTTGACTCAATAATAGTTGTTTAAAGTCTAGTTATAGTTACCTATATCTTGCAATCCAAGGGCTTTACAAATTTATAGATTGTGGATGGTTGTAAGTTCACCAAAATACTCTCTCTTAAACATATGATTAAATATTATTTTTTCCCTAATTTTGAATAATGTAGGTATTGTTGACAATGTTAAAGCTAGTTTATTTTTATATTATATAAGTTTATAAATGTATATCAGAAGCAAAAAAAATGGAGTTGAGCTGGACATTTAGCCAGAAGAAAAGACAACCGATGGATCAAAAGGTTAACTTATCACATGAGACAGTAAATGTGATATGAAAAGACCAGATACAAGGTGGAGGGATGAGATACAAAAGTTTGCTGGTAAGACATGGCAAAGGTTAGCATAATCATTATGGAAGGAGATGGAAAAGGCCTTTGTCCAGCAGTGGACAAATAATAGCTGCTGCTGATGATGATGTATAAAAACGCGTAATTGTAAATAAGATGAAACAGCTATTACAAGCATTATACATACATATACATTTCTAAGTTCAAACTCCCCAGCTTCATTTAAATCTAAAAAGTAAAAAGAAACAGAATTTTTTTTGTGTATCAGTCCAACTCCTTTATTAATAGGATTTGTTAACTTAAGCAGAGCAAGTCAACCTGAGTTGGGCTTTAGAAGTGGGTGTGAATTTGTCATCAATTTTTGCATACATCGCTGTGTCACTGTTATTCATACATGATGTCATTCCTCTTTCTTCTGGTCATTGTCATCCATCATTGTTGCATACAAAAATAAAGTCAAAACGCAATAGTAAGAGTTTGATAAAAGAAAGAAAAAGTCCATTCAGCCCAATGGTTAATCCACCCATGTGTCAAAAGCAAGAAAGAAAGTAAAGGCATACTCAACCTAATGGTTAATCTGCCACTGATCTCGGAAGTGAGGAAAAGAGAAAAAAATGTTTTGCTCCCGGTTGGATTCGATCCCAAAACTACTGATGACTAGCAGAATGCCCTAGACCATTCGGTCATGAAACTACTGAAAATTGAAATTCATTTGTAATTGTAAATGAAATTTTTTTATGGATTATGTCAAAATCCCAGATGAATTTCCACTGTCTTTTTAAAATTCTTATATTTTTATATTGTATAATAGTTCTTATATCAAATTAACTGTTTTAATGACATCCTAAGTAGCAAAGTAGTTTTGAGTAAAAAGAAAAATGAATACAACATATACAGTTGTTATTATATAGAAATAATATTTCTCCTAACAGAAATTCAAGGTTTACAAAAATAAAAATACTGAGAACTCAGAAACATGAGTTGACATAATATGACATCACAGAATCAGTCTTTCTCTTTCAATTCCTCTCTTATTGATATTTCAAACTCCAGGTCTGACAAATTGCAATAATTAAATGACAATAATTCTCAACTTCAAAGCTCTCCATTGAATGTCACCTACAAATTTCTTGCCCTTTGACGTACAAATATGACCCTATTGTAGAGGTTAACTTGCCATCTGTTCAGTCAAAGTGCCATTCATGCCCATGTTAATGAACATAAACTAGTAATTGATATCTCTATGAGTATACACCAAATAATCAAACAATACATGTATGCTACATTCAGACTTCGGATTCTTGAAGCCCTTATCATTAAATCAAGAAGCCCTAAGCTAAGTTAGTTCATCTCAAGTTTGGAAAATGAGATTTGAAACATTTGAATGTATCCAATTGAAAGACCAACATGGCATAATGATTATTCACACAGAAGATGGAATTGGAGAACAATGTCTGATTGCTCATTATGTTCACATTTGCATTTATGGGAGAGCTACAGATCCATTTCTCCCTAAACGGTTCCATTGCCATAATAGGTGACGGTGAAAAGTCTGAGAGAACACTTAAGCAGACCACTCTTTGATAACTACCATACTTGCCCAGCAAACCACTCTCCAATAACTTTCATACTTTTGTTGCAGCAAAAAGCTGTTACCCTCATTATCAATCTCAACAGACGCCAATATGTCTAATATGAAAATAAATAGCCAGAGATGTCCATTTTTTTGTTTACTTTTAGTCACTCTAAGCAAAGCCTTTAGGCCAATTTCATGTCAAATGAAGGGTTAGTAATTAAGGAGAGTAAGGAAAAAAGATGTTGAAATAGCTTATTGGTGCTAAAATCATGGTAGTCAGAAACATTAAAATATGGTATGTTTAAAATGAAGACTAAAAAGACTAATATTAGATACTTGTCCACTCATGATAAAAAAAATGTTGAGATAGTACTTGTCGAGGAAACAGCAGATATCCTAGATAAGAACCTATCTAAAATGTATAGATTTATCTTAATTGCAGAGTTTTAACTGAAAATTCCCAGACGAGAGAAGGTGAATGTCAGTACTAACCCCTATAATACAATAAAAATTTGAATTGATGTAATTTCCACCTACCATAGGGAAATGAACAAGTAGGTAAGACACTGCAAATGTCACATTAGGGTGGATCGATTTGGAACTATGGTCTTGGACAAGTCTAGATAATTGGAACTTGAGTATTAAAAGCTGATACAAGGTATTTTATCACTAGTTTTTGCCATCT
>OY735227.1:45462958-45497958 GCA_963457665.1 Thysanoteuthis rhombus | reverse complement strand
GACTGCTAAATATCATCAATGAGAAAAATGGTTTTCAGGATTATTAAAACTTTTGAGAAGATTTTATATCTATTATGGTATTATAGCAAATTAGAAACTTATTCACATCTATAGAGTGACTTTTTCTGTTTATTTCTTTGTTTCTCAAACCATAATTTTCACTAGACTGCAGAGATACTATATTATGATTCTAGGCAGAAGGCCAGAGAGCAGCACTTTGATCTTAGGTAGAGCAAACAGCTACTCTGATACTACACTGTGTCAATCCATACTTGAATAATCCCATCATTTTTTATGGGTACTATGCTAGTACTTGATGAAATAGTAAGAGAAAACTTACTTGTATGAATTAGAGATTGAATTACTTGACATCCAAATATCTTTTTTGAGATCTGTATAGAATAGTTTAATTTAGATTTCAAGATCTTTTGAATAAAATTTGTTTTTGATAAAACTGCAGTAATTTTGCATAATTTAGCATTAAAGACTTATGCATATCAACATAACATCTCATTTGTTTTCAATAAGTTGAATATTTACTAAAGATATTTTCAAGTTCTCTCTGGCAGTATTTTTACATACTATTTTTTGTAAGTCGCAAAGATATACCGTTCTGTATTCACACACTTGAAAGATGAATATGTTGAATAAAATTAAATCAAACGCAAAACTGCATCAAGCAAAAAATAAAATGGTGTGATGAACTACACAAGTTCAGAAAGTATTGGCTCTACAACCACCATCTTGGGGAAGGTCTATATCCAACGACAGATGGTGATGATGATGATGACAACATAAATTCAGTAATATTGCATACGGACCAATAATACACTCTACTACTAGGTTAAAATTGCACTTGGAAAATGAGGCTGCTTTTGATGGGTTGGTTTCACAAAGTTTTCTCAGAATGGATTGTGTAAATATTAAGGTTCTTAGAAGTGGGTTTTTTCAAGTACCAGCATTGCAAAATGATATTCTACTCTGGAATATTGTATCATTTACTCAGAATGAAATGCAAGTTGTTAACTTAAATAATAAAATCAATTGAACAATAACAGCCACCAAGAGGATAAGGGTTTTATCCTTTTTTTATTTGTGCATGTGTTTGTGCATTTCAGTACTACTGGCCCTACTGTTTTGTCTACAGATTTAATTGGCATCAATTAGGCCCCTTCTTAAAATGTTTTTTTTTAAATTTTTGTAAAGCTTTCTTTACCTTTTTGAGGCCATATTTTGACAGGTTTGATAATAGCTAGGTTCTCCAGAATTTAGATGTTCTTTTTTAATCTATTTCAGATGTTGTCCAGTGGAAGTAAGATCTAGTTTCTTCAGAATCTAGAGGTTTTTTTAGATGTTTTTGTACTCTGCTTTAGATTTTTTTCCATTGGAAAATGACGGTGAAATCATTAATAGAATCTATTCTGACTATATTTATTCTTAGATAAGATTTTTTTTACACAACTTCAAATTTTGTTGCAATGATTGCTCAATTATTGACAATGATAGGGAGTTGAATTAAAATTCAGGTTATACATTGTCTATACATTTGTGAAGAGTCATTAACAATGTAGATTTTGTTTAGACAATTGAATTCCTCCTCTATTTTCTTGATGTTATCACAACATTTCAACCAATCAATTCTCCAGCATTAATCATGTATGTACAACCGGAAAGAAGACGAAAAAATACTTATTCCTTCAGAAAATGGCAACAGAAAAAAATGGTTCTTAATACATCAAGTAGAGCAATCCATTTCAACATGTTAAATACACCAGAAACCACACTGCCAATCATATACTCAGACAATTCCATACTATACATGGGAGAGTCAGCAAATATCCTCTAAGAAAGATGAAATCCATGTGATGCTGAAATCTATACTAACCTGATTTATACACTGGGCTGATGGGAGGTTTCTCATTCTCTAATAGTGTTCCCTGACAATTATCTGGAGCTTATCACAGTGAGGGTAACATGTGCCCTTCTCTCTGCTTATATGCTGCTAAAATCTATAATAACCTGATCTCAACTTGGCCGACAACTTTATCTTTCTCACTCTTGAGTGGTACTCCCTGTCAATTATCAGTACCACATCCCAGAGGGGATAATGTGTATGGTCTCCGCTGGGAAAAAAAATGAAACAGAACAGGTCTAGTCAGTCACTCAATGGAAATAGTCATGTGACCAACGTCTTTTGGCCGAATGCCATTTTGGGGTGATCTATTAAAACATTGGAAAGAGGGGTGATCATTGAATAAGTTACATCTCTCATAGTGTGTGTCCAAATTTTAAAAAAAAAAAAAGTGTGAAGATTGCTGGCCACAAACTAAGAGACCAATTCAGCATAATTTACATTGTAAATTGAAACCTCCAAAAAATTTATTTGGTGGGGGTTGAAAAGCAAAAACATAATAAGAAGTAAATGTTTGAATTTTCAGCCTTTTAGCTCCATTGATGTACCCATGACAGATAAGCAACCAAAACTACTTAAAAACTGAAGGAACCTATGTTGACAATTTTGGTTGCCATTTTCTAATTAGTCAAATTTAAATTCAGGTCAAACTCGCTGTCATAAATATGGCATAGATATTCCATAATCCAGACTAATATCCTCATCTCAATCACAGCATTAGTGTACGCAATCTGCCTTTCCTTGGGTCGGGGCTGGGGTGAGGGGTCTGTCACATCTGTCAGTCTCGAAAATCATTTCGAAGATTGAATCATCATCTCATTCATTTCAATTTTTTTTTGTTAACCTTTGCCACAGCTCCAATGAGACAATTCAGAAATTCCACTGCCAAAGATACATTCTGGTAATTCGAGGATGGCTAGAGAGTGTACCAGCTGAAACATCTAAACATGTAGATGAAGATATTAGTCTAAATAATTGATGGAACAACAACAATATTTTATCTAAGAAATTCAAATAATTTACACTTTATGCTTAGGGAAAGGCATGAATCCAATTGTCCCCGCATTTTATCCAACAGCTATTTATCTGTAAGTAGTATATAACTGGGATGTCTTGATAAAGTATAGAATGACAGATGAGGACTAAGGCTATAAGCAGACGTTTTCTTCATAATCACCTGCTCAGGAAGGTGCAGTATATGGCTGCTATAATGTTGACAGCCAAGACAAAAAAAAGGTCAATACATTATTTAAGTAACCATCAATGTTACTAGTGGGGAAAAATATTCTTCCCATTATATAAATAATCTTGAATGCTGAGAAACAATGATAGTTCACATTCATTACCCATTTTTGACTAGTTTTTGTTCAATCTCATTTGTGTTGTTTTTTTATCAAAACTCCTACATCTAGATTTAAATTACTATAACCGAATGACCATGGAAAAGCAGGCTCCAAAGGATAAGGGATACAAGATTGAGTCTTACTGGAAGCTTATTCTTTGTTTCTGATCTGTGCTGCTTATCAAAGAATGATGATTTTATAATAAAAAGCAATGGAAATAAGATAAAAGAAATCCTAGTCAATAATTAATAATTGACAATTGTACTACTACTTTCCTCTCCACCACGGCAATTTCTCACTACGTTGTGAACCGATGTCTGAAAAAAGGTTGTCGGCATCAGGCAAAGCCATGAAAGTAGTCTGTGGTAATACTATAAAAAATTGTGATAGAGCCAAGTATATCAGGCACAGGCAATAGATGAACTGTTCCTTTTGAATGGTAAATTTTTTGTGTATTTCAGTTGGGTACACCTTCGACTCTTCAACTCTTTTTAGGGGTAGCTCATGGCTACTTCTGATTTAAATGAAAGGTTTTACTGGCAACTACCTTTCTAGCCTTTAAGGAAGTTGTTCTTCATCTTTTTGGCACTAAGGGTCATTTTTGATGATTTTGTGATGTTGGGAAGTTATTCAATGATGGGTTGGAAAAAGGCAAGATTGGTAGTTAATTAACCTCCTTACATTAGCAATTTTTGAAAGAATAAATTACTTAGAATTTATAAATAATCAGGTTTTTACAAAAGACTTCTCTAAACGTGGTAAGATAAAAATATTCTTGGAAATTTTATTTCAGTTCAGAATTTGCCTTTCAAAATTATTGCAATGCTGGAAGGTTGTTTGATAGTAAGTGGGAAGAAGTTGAATTACCTAAGATTAGCGATCTAATTAGATTTCCACAAGGACTTTGTTATGTCAAAGGTCTACAAGTATCTACAGATCCCAACATCAGACAATTTCCTGTAAAACATCAGTAGGTGTATGAAAATTAATTGGTTGAAATTTGTAATCGATCAAGTCTTTACAAAGATCCCCTTTTATTCAATGTTTTCATCCTGCACTTGAAGGGTTGGTTTGCACTCTAAGCTTTAAAGGAAATCATTTTAATTCAGATATTAGATAATAAAGAAAAAAAGTAATTAATCTTGTCAACATTTTGATCCTTTATATTTTCATAGAAGTCAACTTTCTTCAAGTTTTGCTTCAAATGCCTCATGGAAATTTTATTTCTGATTTTAATCTTTGACTTGTTTAAGGACTCGCATATCTTTAATGTTATCGCTCTTTTCCACTAGGATGTAGTCTATTTCTTTTTCGTTTTGTGATTGGGCTCCTCCAAGTCTACTTTCTATTGGCTTTCTTTTTAAAAAAGGTGTTCATGATTTTGAACCCATTTGCTATTAGAAAATTTATGAGATCTTCGCCCCTCTCATTCTGTATTTTGTATCCATACTTGCCAATGCATTTTTCAGTACCTTGATGTGTTGATGTCTCCCATAATGATGTTGAAATATTTTCTGGTTTCTTGGTGTAAGTCATCAAAGAACTTATCTCCTTGTTGCTTGATTGCAAAGTGGGAGCATAAACTTGAATGATTAGTTTGTACAATCTTTTTGAGAGCTGTGTAGTGATACTGGCTACACGGTCTGAGATAGCTTTGAATCCCACAACATTGTCTTTGAGTTTATTATGAATAAGAAAGCTAACTCTGCTTTGTTTTCCTTTTTCTTTTCCTTAGTTGAATAAAAGATAATTGCTATTTAGTTTGATTAGGTCTTTGCATTTCGTTAATAATCATAATGTCCCATTTGATGTTTTTGAATTCATTTTCCAGATTGGTTAGGTCTGTGAAGAGTGTCTTGATGTTGTAGGTTCCAATGTATTATGTTTGTTTTCTTGGTGATGTTTTGGGGTTGGTGTTTGGGTAGTTGTACTTGGGGAACATCACCCCCTCCCATAGCAGGTGATGTGGATGGGCCTTTTTGAACTGATGACCCAGCAGGCCAGTATATTTTTTTATCCTACAAGCCATGGAGAGTGTTAGGCCATGTCCTGCCACTGCTCACACGTGATGTGTTGGAAGAGGGTCTGGGTAATTGGTACTACTTGGCGGTGCCCATCATCATTCCAATATCACATGGTAGGTCAGACTTGGTTGCATGGTTCCAGTAGCGGGGATTGATCCCTGAGCTAACCTTCTCACGATGGCTGGTGATATTTGTGAAAGTCCATGTTGAAATCTTGATTGTATTCTACAGATTGGTATATTGAAGAGTTACACTAATAAAATTTATTCCAGAAGATTTGATCATTCTAAAGTGTGATTTTTGTTTGTCAGTTCTGGTTTTCAATCGATATTATCAGTGTTCTAGTAATGAGAATCTGAGTATGATTTGAAAATGACTCAAGCATAAAGAATCATCCACAGTTCTAGAAAGGATTCTCCCTGAATGTTGTGGTGGGTCAGAGCAGTAGCCTTTTTTTTCCCCCCATGGTCTTTTTTTTATATCTTTTAAGCATAATTCAACATCTCTCATTTCCCTGTTCAATGTCTTCTGATATTCATCTATACGAGAGTGGTTGGTCTAAATCTTGCAGGTACTTATAAAGGGATAGGTCAGTAGCCATTGATGTCTGATCTACGAGTAACTAGGTGGATGATATTTGATTGTTTATACCTCTCCTTTATTTCCTTCAAGTTTTGACTCTGAAAGAGTTCTAGGATTTTAGCCAATATATGAGACTAGTTGATTTGTAACAAGGCAATTAGAGTAGCTCAACAGAAGTTCAGTATCAGTAAGTTGTAGGAATCGACTTTCAAACAATTATGGTTTAACCCTTGTTTTATGGTTGCTCATGTGTGTGTATGTTATCTCACCCCTATTTCTAACTTGTCAACTTTTGGGGCTACGAACTGTCCTCAATTACATGTTTTCTTTGTTTACTAAAATTTGGAGGTGCTTGTAGTATTTAGACCTGGGCAACAGGTATCATTCATATAGTGGCTGACAGACTCCATGTTCATTGATGTTTATAGAATTAAACTGAAGAAAAATGTAATTTTTGACACAAGACAGTCTGTAGCCTAAGTCCATTAACAAAGTTGAGTAACAAATCATCATTTATTTACATGAATGTTTTTTTTTCCACTAAAATTTAGAGGTACTTTTTGTAGTATTTCAGTCTGAATTACAGGCATCATTCATTTAGTGGCTGACTGACTATATGTCAAGTATGTACAAGAACTAGTCTCAGAAATTATTTTTTTAAATATAACAGCATAAGATTTGGGTATGGTTGGTCCAATATGACTGTGAAAAACAAAAAAAAAGTTTTCAGATGGTGTTTAGTGGTGTATTCATGCAAATTTTTAAGGCTGTAGCCCACAAAATTTGACCAGGAGCACCAGTCACTCACACAGATACCTAGATAGACAAACATTGACACTCGGAGAAAAGAAAATCTGTAGCCCACTTGACTGGTTAGTTTAGACATTTATGGGGCTTCAGTGATTTGATAAGATGAAAAGAAATACCAATCAAAAATGAATGATAATTGCTTGATCTAAGAAATTTAGTCAACTCCAGACTATTATTACTAGGTGTAAAAGGTAGAAGAAACAAGATGAAAAGAAATACTTATCAAAAAATTAGCAATTGACAATGCTTCACCCAAGAAATTCAGATATGTTCACTATCTTTGTCATGTCATAATATTAATAGTAGATTGATGATGCTACAGATGATAACCATGACTAATATACAAAGCTCATTTTGGTCTTTTACAAAATAAATTTCTCAAATAATATGATAATCCTGAAAGACAAACTACCCCAAATTTATCATAATTGAACTATATTTCCTCAATCACTAACAGATCATTGTTGTGTGGCTATATCACAGACAGAAAGCAATTATTTACTGGATGATACTGCAGCTATAATATTGATCATGTTGTTATTTTATATTCATGGTTTAAACAGCATTGCGAGAGGCTACCCTCTGAGTGAAAACAGTGCTGCAATTCTGCTTCCTGATAATAACTTGGACCATTTCCCAAACAGACACCAGGATAAAAACAAACAATAAAAAGAAAATAATACTCAGACAGATTCACTTGCAATGAAACCATTTAAACAATTTGGACCCAAATAACTTCATTTTGGTTGGCTTGAAAATAGTTTAATTCTTATACTTAAGAGAATTGCTCTTAGCATTTGAAGTTATTGGTCAGTAACTTATTCTCTTCTTAGGCTTATTTAACCGTATAATGAGGAGTGACTTTTTCTGTTTCATTGTTTCCTTCTCAGTAACAATGAACTCTTCCACTTGATCAAGTTTAGTCATTTTTTTTTAAAACTCCAGATGAAATTGATGGCTCTTCTTTCACTACTTCCTCTCCTGCAAGATAGAGCAGAAGGTAGAACAAAAAATGAAGAAGTTTTCTTGCATGCAGATTTTCCATACATGGCAAGCTACAGCTGATGATTACTTTATTCAATGCAACTGAAAGTATGTTGAATACATTAAAAATATTTATAGTAGATTATTGTGTACAAGTAAAGACGAGTCAGATATTTGCTAGAATTTTAAAACTAAGTAACAATTCCACTAAAAGTTTTGTGAAACAAAAGATAGCACCAGCAAAGTTTCAACTAAAAACCCATTAAAGACAAATCATAGGTTAATTAATCAAGTATTTTTACCAATGACAAAAATATTTATATATCATCTCAATCTGGATTTACCTCTATGAGTGAATGATAGATGCTAAATTAACAAGATTATCAATAATCTTTTTTTTTAAAGTCAAATTTTTCTTTCTTTCTTTTCCTTCGCTCAGAAATATTTTACACTATTGCAATTGGCATAAAGATTTTATTTGGAAATTTCATTGTAGTTTCAGTATGTCTTTCTAATCCATTCCTTTTAAAAAGTTTTTGAGGTTTCAGCCTTTTTAACAGAATTGAAATTTTCATTCTCCTAAGTTAGTGTTATGCTTCACAAACCTTGTACTATACTGGAAATGTACTACCTAGTTGTCAGTCCAATAACCATCAATGAATCCAAACCTGCACAAACTGATTGAGTCACGATTTACCTGAGTAATGCTAGATTTGCTTTTCATGAGAGCAAAGTCAATAAAGCTATAAAACTGTCAACATCTTTTGTTTCATTATGCTATTATGAGAGAAGTATTGACTATAAAACAGGAACATAACTTAAAAACAATTCAGCTTCTGAGTTACTCAGCACAATTAACAGTTATTTACTAAAAGACATTTCCCTAAAGGTGACACATTCCCCCACTTCTGGTGCGCACAAGATTATAAATCAACTAGGAAAAAAATTTTTCCCACCTCAGATGAGTCAAGTCATAATTCAGATGTCAATAATATCCCATTTCAGATAAATATAGCAGCAGAAGGCTGTTTTCTGAACAAAGTTTTTATTCAATGATATTGCTAATTTTTCAAATTTTATTCATGCATGAAGTATTGCAACATTATTACTAATCAGAAAATAAAGAGCAAGCCCCCACTGAGAATTAAACTCACACCCTCTTGTCAGAGGGGGTCCAGTATAAGCTTGGTGACTATAACTATTCACCTATGGGAACTTTATAGTTGAATGGAAGCTGATTTCACACCTTGAACCTAACTCCTTACAACCGATATTTTAGGCTGATGATGTTTACAATTGAGATCTAGCAGTCTTTTAATACAACTATACTGTTAATTTATCAAACTTTATTCTTGGATGAAGTATTGCAATATAATTGATTTTGATTAGTTTTTACCTTCATCCTAATTTTCAGTTGTTTTTTTTTTCTATCTGGCTAGAAG
Organism: Thysanoteuthis rhombus; assembly: GCA_963457665.1. Lineage (NCBI taxonomy): Eukaryota > Metazoa > Mollusca > Cephalopoda > Oegopsida > Thysanoteuthidae > Thysanoteuthis > Thysanoteuthis major. The sequence goes on along the minus strand of OY735227.1, from coordinate 45,488,861 downwards.
GTGTAAGCTTGATTCTCACCGTGGGCTTGCTCTTCAGTCTCTGATTTAATTGTTTAATTGTTGCTATAGAATTACAGTCCAATTCAAAGTTGATGAAAAAACAAGTGACTGAAAATCAGGATGATGGTAAAAACTGGTCAAAATTAATGATAATGATCTTATTGCACAGAATTTTTAAAACGATACCAAAAAGATGTTAGCAATCAATAGAGAATTAAATTTATCATGCTAAAGATTAAGGAATACTGGCACAATTTCTCAGGCCATAAATTCTGACAATTTATAGCTAAACTCTCAGAATAACTACATGAATAGTCAACAAAAGGATAATTCAAGTGACTCTCACATCAATATACTGCACTAAATTCAATTATTTACTCTGTGCGATTGACCACCTTGCTTCTAGTTGAAATCAGGAAGTTTGTTATGAGCCCAGATTTCTAGAAGGGAAGGAGCACAGTTGCTTGCAGTTGCCATCCATTCCAACAAATGATAAAAGTAACTAAGAGTAAAATATTACTACATCTGAACTTCACTATAAAAAGGAGAGGGTTAACCAATTGACACAGTTTAGCAACCAGTCGATGGAATGTAAATGCAGAAAAAAGCTTACTTTTTAGTATTATAGACCAAAAGAAAATGTATTATATTCAAGTGCAGCATCACAATGGTGATGGTGGTCATCATTATGGCTATCCTCACGGTTGTGGATGATAGTCTACGTTACACAGAACAAAGATACCAGTATATTGTTGTTGCACCCAAAGAAACTCATTGTTCCAAATCAACAGACTTATTCTAATGGCAAAAAAATCAAAACTATTTGAACTGATGATTTGTTAGATTGTCTTTGAAAAGCCACTGTTTTTTTTTCTTCTGGACAAGTGACCATTTTGATACAAGATCTCATCTCTAGTTCGACCTCTCATTGTCTCTCCTACCAACATTTTAAAAGTGATAACTCAACCAAAATTGAAAGGTTTTATGTTATAAAAAAAAAAACTATGGCAGGGCCTGTTCTAAAGGTGCATGCTTGGATGGGGCCGGATTTTATGGTGTTTGGAGCAGCCTATCATAATTGACACGTGAAATAATTTTCTGTTCATTGTATGAAACTATTTCAGTTACTTCTCTTTAGCATTGCCAATTTAGATATTTCATATTTGAATTTAGATGATTAGAGTAGAAGTCAATGGAGATTAAATCATTTCCATTATTATAAGGAAAGATCTATAATCTGAAATTTTTTATGAATTTTTATTAGATTTCTCAAGAAACGCTGATCCTAAAACACTGAAACTCGACACAGCACTGCCTTGTGTGCCAATTAATATATCTGGTGTATGTCAACATGGTATAATTGACAGTTATTTAGTAACTGAGTTGTATGCACAGATTTCTTCAACTGTATTAGAAACTGAGTACTCTTGCAGCAAACTAATGAAATACATTGCCTTTGGAAAACAAATATTGCTGGAAAGTATGGTTTAATAAGTGTATCAGGTTCTATACCAAACAGTGACCACCTGCCATGCAAAAAGAGTTCATCCAATCCTTCCAGCTCTGAAAACCGAAAAACAGATGAACTTCTCACAGAACCAAAGGAGAGCAATGACAACACTAACATCAACACGTTCTACAAAAAAATAACCCCTCTGGTTGAAGTCAGCAGTATATTCAAGCCAAAGAACAAACACACCATCGGCAAACTCTCAGGAGAATCTCATGGAAAAACACAAAATCTCAAACCAACAACAAGAGAACAGATTGAAGCAATCTGACAAACCAAAACCATCCAAAATACAAAAAAATATGAGTAAACATCAGAAAATGCACAATGGTAGTCATCGGGAAAAATCTTCAAAAAGTATCCATAGAACTCCCTTTACAGAGAAGAAGTGAATTACTAGCATGCTTGGAGAAAATGGAAACACACCAACTGATAGGGACTGAATTGACAAACACACCAAAAAATTCCACAAGAGCCTCTACTCCTGCAGACAAGAGCTACAAAATAAAGACTAGGATGCACAAAACGTAAGCAACTAATAAGAAGATTTTTCAGAAGTTACTCTGTAGGAAGAGAAGTAAGCCGACAAACAGTCAAAAATAGGAAAGGCAACTGGACCAGATATCATCACCATTCATCTACTTTAAAAAGCTGGGGAAGTTATCATTAAGAAAATAGCTCAATCACTCAACGAATGCCTCAAACAGAGTTAAATCCCAGAAGATTGGAATACTGCAATCATCAGGCTACTATACAAAAAAAAGGAACCCAAATTATCTAGGTAACTACAAACCAATCAGACTACTCAACTGCATGTACAAACTTTTTATAAAAGTGTTAACATCTCCTTTCAGTTAATCGACTAAAAGAGAAAACAGAAGAATACAGTGCTACTTGCTGTAGCATTTGTTGACTTCAAGCGGGCCTTGACTCAGTGAAAACCCCTTAAGTCATCGATGCAAGCATAGCAGTTCTGTAACAGGAGTAAGACAAGGCCACATCAGCTCACCCTAACTCTTCACAACTTACCTTGAAATTTATATTGGACAAATGAAGGAATAAGAATTGATGGCGAATACTTAAGTAGCCTGAGATTTGCTAAGAACCTTCATGAACTCCAGATAATGTTAAACAAACTAAAGAAAGCAAGAAAGTAGATCTGATAAAAATTCCCCTCAGATTTTATTCAAAAAGGAAATTTTGTGTATCTTTTGAGGTACATACACCTTTAGTACAAAAAGATTACTAAAATTCTAGAGGAAGGAAGGTGTGTGTATGGGGAGGGACACCCCAAGTTACCATTCAGGGTAACACCAAATCTAGGAAAGCCACTGCCACTACATAAAATCCTCTAAACAAGAAACTGAACAGAGAATCAACCTAGCTGACAAGAATTCGCTAGAGCAAGCTCATTCAAGGACAAAAATATCCCTCTACATTTGAAGGGTCTACATCCAATACACCCTTCTGATAGTCATCTATGGAGCTGGAACATGGAACTTAACCAAACTAAGAACCAATCAATTTACACAGGAGAAAATCATGCTCAATATCACATGGGGAGATCCCAAAACAGCACTGTATAATAGAGAAAAACAGGTCAGATATATATAATACATAAGAAAACTCAAATGGCAATAGGCAGGCTGTTGCAAGAATGGCAGAGAACTGCTTGATATCACGACATTCCAGACATCACATACAAAATTGTGACTGACAGAAAAGGGGAGTGCCACAACTGAGACCGGTTCAAGAGATATTAACATTGCAACGCCTTTGATTGAGAGATCTGGTGAGATTTGAGGAAAGTCTTTGTCCAATAAGAGACATTAAAAGGCTGATGATGATAATAAAAAACAACAAACCCTTGGTAGCATTGTTCAATTCCTTTCAGCAGAGTGAACTCGCATGAGAAAGAAACAGCAATCTTACCTGAAAGTAGAGAAGAAAACAATCTTTGAAATAAAAAAAAGCAATGTTTGAGAATTAGTTGTCAAAATCAATCACAACGATTTGTGTCTAAAATTGCTGTAATTCAGAAATCACAGTCTTATTGTGAACTTGAAAGAATTAACTTAAAAAACATTAAATAAATCAAAATATTTAAAGCCATTTTTTCAGATTTATGCACATGCTTCAGTCCTAGTGACAGTGATAGTCATGGACTCAAGCTCTCACTTTTAGAGGAGAATTATGCAGATGCCTATATCAGTAAGTGCCTTTCCTCATTGCTATGAGATAAGAATAAAACCAAACACACAATAATGGTATAAATTTTTATTTGAAATTTTTTCTCTCAACTGTTTTTTATGATAAAACTAAATCATTCATGGTATTGATTATAGCTTTTATGCTGAATTTTTTAATGTGTTATTTTAATAAATACAGGTGGACGCTTTTTTAAAGTATTTTTCCTGCAAGATAAATGATATATCCCTGAAAGTTGCCTTAGGAAAAAGAAAAATAAAGGAAAAAAATATGCCGAACTATCCAGCAACTTCAAAAAAAGTAGTTATGCTATTTTCAAAAGCACTTTTAGTTTTTTCAAGTGAAAAAACAAAGAAACAGGTCTGGTTAGTCACTCTATAGAAAGCAGTCGCATGACTAACATCTTTTGGTAGCCTATTGGGTTTTCAATAAGAAAATTGAAAAAAAAAATAGTGGACATTGGATAAGTTACTTCTATCGCTTTTTTTTAGGCAGTGATCACTAAAAAAAAAAGTCTGAATATTCAAATAATAAGCACAAATTTTGCCAGACACAAACAAAGGGACGTATTTAGTCTGAACACCACTTCACTTCACTGAAATCCATATAGAAAGATATTTCAAAAACCAAAAATTTTTTTTCTTGACTTAATAAAGAGTAAATGTGTAATTTTCCAGCTCTCTAGCTCCATTGGTGCAGTCTGTACACATCATACATACATAGCCACCCAAACTCACTTCAAAATGGAAGAAACCTACGTTGACAATTTTAGTTGATTGTATCCCATTGAGAGAGAGAGAGAGAGAGAGAGAGAGAGAGAGAGAGAGAGAGAGAGAATTTCAGTATTAGATTCATTGATTATAGATTTTGTTCCCAATTAATTCTTAGGAAAATCCTTTGCCGTTTCCAGAGCCACTTAATTAGTTCTAGGAGTGAAAGGGGGTATAATTTTCTTGTCAGTCTCTCTGGGAGAAAAAATTGCAAATAAAGATAACAGTAAAAGAAAATCAAAAACCATCATTCTAAATAGGAACAATTAGTTTTTTCGACATGAAGCTTACAGGATTTAAAAAGATAAAAATGAATTAGTGTATTTATCTTTCCTTTTCTTCCTAAATGAAGTTAATTATTTTGAGTCCATTTAATGTTTCCCTGTTTATGATATATGATAAACCATAACAGAATTTTGACTAAAACTGTGCAAGTTCAATCAATTCTAATTATATGCAGGCTTCCCCTACTTTCCCAAACTTTGCTTTATGCTATTATTTTGCTTTTACAAGAAAAGGCGAAAAGCAAAAATAGTATTCAGCATTTATTTTACATAACCTGTTATAGAGACAGCCTATACCCTCTTCTTCACTCTCTTACATTGCCATATTATGTACCCCTGACAACCCCATCTTAATGATTCAGTCTAACATACCATGATCACAATTTTGGGGATCTGGGACAACTCAAAAACTTTTTGCACATAAAATAATAGTAATTGCTTCTTCCCTCTATGCCATTCCAGCTTACAAAACATTTTCATAGAAACGCTTGACTTTCAGATATTATTTGTAAGATATGAAAAAATTCTCTTTTCTTTATTCACATTTATCATAAAAATCAAAAGATCTTTTAGTGATAAACATGAGTCTTGGAAAAATATGTATAAGATTGATAGACTCAATGGTATTACTCAAATGTTATACTTTAAAGGTTACTATGTATCATTCATATATATATATATATATATACATATATATAAACAAAAGATTGTGTTTGATCAGCACTACAGGGGTACCATATTAGTATAAGTGTTTTGTTTCTAAAATCCCTGAAACATTTACATGGTAAACAACTGATGATCAAAGCAAGAGATAATTTGTATCTAGTATTATATCAACAAAATATATGTAAAACAGGAAAAAAAAACACCGCAAAAAATTACATAATCACATCAGCAGATGTTGGGGAATAAGTGATTGAAATGACACAAAAAGCTGTTTTTTTTTAAAAAGTTTTTTAATGTACAAAGCTGAAAAGCTCTCTAGATGTTGCCTAGTGGTATACTCATACAAATTTCCATGATTGTAGTCCAGATAATGTGACCTGGGATACATCTTTACAGACAAGTAAAGAGAAAAATCTGTAGCATGCTTGGTCGATCTGGCAGGCCATTTGTGGGGCTATGGTGATTTGATATACTGTGATGTTTTTTGATACTTTTGTAATAAAAGGAATTTGTGATTTTAAAGATCTTCCACTCTTTATAATGAAATAATGTAATAAGAATATTAAGCTCTGGCCACCTCTGGCACATAATTTTTCAAAGAAAGAAATTCATCAGCTTACACCTCACATAAAGCAATTCAAATTTTCCAAATTTCCTTATTTACATGACTGAAATAACAGGAAAATATCTGTGAATCAATACATATAATTCTGTTATTTCAGAATTACGAAATGGAAAATAATACCAAATATGAAGTTAATTTGTTATTTGAAAATCTTTACTTCAAATATCTCACATTAATTTTGAGAGGAATTGTTTTGCGCTCACCCAATCATGAAACAGCATTTGATTGCACAGAAATTTTCAATTTTCTTGCCCATCACATTCTAATTTGATAGATTTTATGCAGAAGGAGAATAAGTTCTTAGATTTTATGTTCTGTGTAAAGCAGAAAACCTAATTTCATCCACTTTATGGTTCGAAATTTCATATTCTTTTCGCAGAAACCTAATCTTTAAATTAAATTACAGCAGAACTTCTGATTGTCTAATTAATCTTGTGCATCTATGCAATTGATCACCCAATTTTCATGAGAAATTAACTGATTTAATTATTCAATCACAAACTAAAAATTAGTTTTTTTTAGCTTTCTTACTATATATTTCTGACAACATACTTTTTGTTCCCATGCATTTTTTAACAACATTTTCTGTTCTGCAATTTCAGTTTCATATCTTTTTCCCTACCCCTTTTGTACCTTCTCTTTTCTTTATCCTGATTTCTTCCTTTCTTTCCCTACTCCCTTCAATTTTTCTTGTTTTTCTTTTTCTGTTGTTCATTCTTTCAGAAAAAAGACGTTACCATTTCCCATTTCTTTCCTTTCCTCTCGCCCTCTATCTATTTTGCTTTATTTACTTATTTCATTTTCTTCCTCTTTTTCATTTGTTTTTCATAATATTTTTTCTTTCATATTCAATTTTCCTCTTTCGTATTATTTTCACTCATTTGAAATAGTTCTCATCTTTCATACTTCTTTCATTAATTATTTACCTTTTTACTTTATATTTTCATTCATTCTCTTTTTCCCCTCATTTTATAATCTTTCTTTTCCCTTGCTTTTTATCTCACCTTCCTTTTATTCTTCTCTCCTTGCTTCTCAAACCTTTCCCATACACTATTTCTTTTCTCATTCTTTTCCCATAGGCTCTCTCCCTTTCTTTCAGTATTTTAACATTCTTCTTCCTGGCCTCATATTTTTTTTGCATGTACCCTCCTTTTCCTTCAAGTATTTCTTTTTGTCAAACTCCAAAACCAAAGTTGACTTTATATTTCTACCATAGCCAGAACAATCTTCACCAAAATTAATGCTGTAAATTGATATTCATAATTCACATCCCCTTACCAAGATTTGAACTCGCAACCAACACATTGCCAGGAGGTGGTCTGACCGAGCTAATATCTTAGATATTAATGAAAATTTATCATACAGATCTGCTCAGACTCATTTCATTCTAATAAAGAATACATCTATACCAAAAAAGGTATATTTTTTAAAATTATATATATACAATACAAAAGTTGCAGTAATCATCTCCAGGCAGAATAGAAGTTATATTGAATTTTGACCCTGAGACAGCCAGTCATGTTTCAAACTTTCTCCCTGCTTCTCACTTTTTTTGAATATTATCATCAAGCTTCCCTAAGATTTGCTAGACATAACTATCATAGATATTGCGGAGCCAATACTTTCTGAACTTGTTTATCTCATCACGCCATCTTATATTTTCTGCTGGCCATAGTTTCATAAGTGATCCCAGGAGATTCGGGTTGTGAGTTGTGATATCCATTGCTTGTCTGCCATTCTTGCAACATGACCAGCCCATTGCCATTTGAGTTTTCTAATCAATTCTGTGATATTCCTTACTCCTGTTTTTCTCTAATAGACTGCGCTATTTTATGCTCTTTCCTAATGATATTGAACATGATTTCCTCATGAGCACATTGCACAGTTTTTAGTTTGAGGGTCAATCAATCAGAAGAACGCATTGGTTGTAGACCCTTCTTTTTAAATGTAGTGAGATCTTTTTGTTCTTGAATGAGATTTTCTTTTTCTTAGAGGTTATACTTGGAAAGGGAGTAAGACTCGGTGTTACCAGTTCACCCAAACTCTTCACAGCCTGCCTCAAGATGATCTTCGAAAATCCAAACTGGGAGAATAAAGGAATTAAGATAGACAGTGAATACCAAAGTAACTTCAGATTTGCTGATGATATTGTCATTTTTGCAAAAAATTCTCATAGTCTCTAAGTAAAGCTACACAAACAGAATGAAGAGAGCAGGAAAGTTGGACTACACATGAACTTCAGCAAAACAAATGTTATGTAAAACAAATATGTTGAGGACATAGACTCAACAATCCAAATCAAAAACAGAGACCTGAAAAGTAGACCACAACATCAACCTAGGTCAACAAATCTCAATGAAACCCTTAAAAGAGGAAGAAATCAAGAGAAAAATCACTCTTGGATGGAAATCTTTTTGAAAATATTTTTCCCTTATTTCTTTTATTCTTTGTTTTTTCATCTCATTCCACTTGTATTCTATATACCCATTTGATAGCTCATCGAAAAACATTCTCATCTTCAAGGTTGATAGGTCCCAACAATTCCTTAGCAATCGTACTGTGTTTTTTTTAATGTGAGTTACATTTTCAATTAGACATTTCCAATAAACATACAACAAGAGACATTGAGAGAACTGGAGAAGAACACTTTGGAAGATTTGGAAATCAGCCAATTACTCAATTATATGTTCCATCAATTCATTTGCAATGATATGTTCAGTTATGTTTTTATCACAAAATCAACAAAAAATAGTGATATGAAGACTGAAACAATAAAAAAAAACCTCAGTATTGTTCAACAGGTTCCTTCAACTTTTGAGGGATTCTGACTGGCTGGCTATCTATGTATGTATGTGTCACACATACAGTCCGCACCAATGGAGATAAGAGGCCTAATGCTGTTACATGAAAAAGGAACCCAAAAGACTTCAACAATTACAGACCAATAAGTCTACTCAACTGCATCTATAAACTTTTATTTGCTTTAGAAGAAGCTACTCAACAATGGACCATCTCCATTTAATAAATCAACTAAAAGAGAGAGCAGCAGAATATGGAATGCAACTCACAGTAGCATTTATAGACTTCAAGAAGGCCTTCAGTTCGGTTAAATTTCCCAATGTCATTGATGCTTTTACCCTACAAGGTGTAGACCCCATATACGTCAGAGTATTGCAACGTATATACCATCACAGCAGCTTCTTTATCAAGTTAGATAAAGACTCAAAGCCCTTTCAGTAAAAAGTAAGACTATGTGATACCAGCTCACCTAAACTCTTTACAGCCTGCCTTGAGATGATCTTCAGAAATCAGAATAGACGGTAAATACCTAGTAAGTAACCTCAGCTTTACAGATGACATTGTCATTTTTGCAGAGAACCTCCACAACCCAAAACAAATGCTAGATGAACTGAACAAAGAAACCAAGAAAGTTTGCCTTGACATGAACTTCTGCAAATCAAAGATCATATAAAACAAACGTTTGGGAAAGCCTTTGGTAGAGCAAGCTCAACCTTCAAGAACGAAAAATCCCTTCAGTCCTAAAAAGGAAAGTATACAACCAATGCATTCTCCTGATAAGTTCCATGTTTCAGCTCCATAGGTGACTAACCAAGAAACTGATCCTCTAACTGAGAACCATACAACATGCACAAGAGAATCATGCTCACTTTCCATGGAGAGACTACATGACAGCACAGTATATAAGGGAAAAAAACATGAGTGTGAGACATCACAGAAGCCATTAGGAAACTCAAATGGCAGTGGGTTGGCCATGTTGCAAGAATGGCAAACAATTGATGGACATCACAATTAACAACGTGGATCCCTAATGATCAAATGTGTAACAGAATATGAAATGGAGAGACAAGTTCAGAAAATATTGGCTCCGTAATGCACACGATAGAGAAATGTGGCAAGTTTTTGGGAGGTCTATGTCCAAATATCGCATGATAAAAAAACAGATGATGATGATGAGGATGTCTAAAAAAAACTTTTTTTTTTGGTCTTGAAAATTCACCCCAAATAGACAGGGGGGGGGGGGGCTACTCAATTTTTAATGCAAGTTTATGCTTAAACGGTTCCGTAGTTTGTATCAGAGGGTGTTCACACTTTTTTTTCTAACACAGAATTTCATTTCATAGTAGTGGAACTTTTTAGTATAGAACATCAGAACTATTTCAGGGTATTTAAAAACAAAACAGTTATTCTACCGTGGTTCCCCAGCAGCACTGATCAAACACCACCTTCCCTTAAGCTATGATTCTTATATTTAGCTTGTTATAAAGTAGTCTCAATACATGAATTTATACATACATGCATACATATATATATATATATATATATATATATATATATATATATATATATATATGTATGTATGTGTGTGTGTGTGTGTGTGTGTGTGTAGCACTTTTCAATGAACACACAGATACTACCCTCTGATCTTTGGTGGGAATGACATTGATAGTAGGTATATTGCATTGATACTCTGATCCTAGGCAGTGGTGTCAATCCATACGTGGATAATCCTGTCATTTTTTATGAGCATTTTGAAAGTTGAAGTAATGAAAAGAAATTGCCACCACCTTCCTTTTGTTTCTGTTTATAACTGTAGGTGCTGCGTTTCTTCACTAATCCAGATAACAGTCACCAACACTGCTTCTAGAAAAGAGGTGAATGGGGTGAGGGGGTGCAGCCTTAGTGTGGACTATTTCATGTCTTCCACAAGCTCTTTCAAACTCATGTTTTAAATAATATTGTGTCATAAACTCTATCAAGTGAACATAAATCAAGTGATTTAAGCTAACATCATTCATGATCCGTTTGCTTTCCTTTCAAACAAGTCACATTATATACATATGTATTTATTTGTTTTCCTCTGCCAACAAAGTTGGAAGGGGCACGTTTTTTTTCTCATAATTATTTGTTTATCCATGTTGCCAAAAGTTCTCAATGAATTAGGGGCAGATCGAGTCATTTTTTTTTTGATTGAGAGATATTTTTCCATGTATTAGGACAAAAATCTGCAATATGTTTGTATGTTTCTTTACAAAATATCTCCAAAAGTTCTCAATGAATTTTTTATTCTAGGAGAGTGGACCATGTGCTAAGTAGGAATTAATTGAAATTTTGGACTCCTCCAGCAATTTTCTTTTTTTGACCTAGAGATATTTTTCCATTTATTAAGAATGGTATGAAGTATACAAAATCAAAGCATGCATAGTTACATCCCCTGCATCCTAGCTTTATATCAACTTTTTTTAGTTCAGTTTTTAGTTAGTGTATGGTGTTGGCAGAGGTATGCAGTTTTCTGAGTGTTTTCTTTTTGTACCATTTTTTGACCTTCACCAAATGTAATGGCTTTTATCTCAACCATTTACATCTGAACAACCAGTATTTGCATCTTGGTTTATCATCTTATATTCATATTTTGGCTATTTGTTCTAATATCTATCATTGAACACATTATTTTTATCCTTCTCCATTGATGTTCCATTTGAAAATGTACATTGAAGCATCAATCAAGTTGTTTATTTCTTTGTTATTGCTTTAATGTTTTACCAAGTTTTTAAATTAAAGTTTATGCATTTGATTTGTGCTTATCCATACATATCATTTATATGATTTCATTTTCTCCTCTTATACCAAATTAGATTTATTTCTTTTTGACAATCTGTCAATCACAATTCTATTCCCATCCAAAAAAATTCCAATATTGTTGATAGTGGAATAATTTTGTTGGTAACTTCTACTCCCTTGGTTTTAGGTCTTTGATCTTTTTTTAAGTATTGCATAAGTACCAATTCAAAGCCTTGATTTTGTTGTCAAATTTGCTGGAAATAGTAAAAGAATTGACAGAAATTGTAAAAACAATTTAATGAGAGGAAAAACTCTAAAATACTTGCATAAAACAAAATATTAACATTGTGGCATAACACCATGCTAGGTAATTGGTGTCCCCCTTCAAACTTAGCTTTTCTGATTGAGACAACAATATTTTGAAATTTATCTATTTTGAATTGTACAACAGAGTATCTGTATTTTTAGTCATATTTTTTTTTTTTTTTAGATCACATTTTTTTCCTGGAAAACAAAAAGATATGAATCTAAATTAAGATTCATTTAAGCAAAATATTCAGTAGGGCAAGTAGTTCTTTGAGTTTAACAATTATACTGAAATTCTTTCACAAACTAAAACTCAAAATATAATCTCCCATCATGCTTTCATTTCATGTACTTTGATAGTAGTGTTCAAACTTCAGTATATCCCAGGGACACTCAAACATCTCGAGACCTACAAAGCATATTTCAGCATGCCTATCGAGGATCAAGATAAATTCTGGACACCTTATTCCACCTGCAATTCAACAGTCAACACCTTGCAAGATGCTTTGAAGTGTGATGAGTATGACTGCGAGGAAATCAGAGAGTCCACATTGGTGATATTCCTGATGGGCCTCTAAGGCATTTTTAGTAGGTTTCCATGCTATCTTTGCCTTAGCACACTACCTATGATAGGACTAACCACAGCCATCCAAATCCTAAGTGGAAATGAACAATGTCATGAAGAAGCCACAGGTTGAACCCTGGAAGGTGTTGATGACACCACTGCACATGAAAATAGGCCATAAAAAAAATATGTCACAGTTCTAGATGAGGTGTTTGCAGCTCCCAAGTACTTTTTGTGAACTGTCAGGATAGCTGGAATACAAAATATTCACAATGTTATCACAAAAGCAACATGTGAAGGGAATAATAGTCATTATTGATATTATTTCATCATCATCACGAGTCTTTAATCATCTGTCATTGGACACAGACCTTCTCCAGACCTATTATGGGCATTGAGGAGTCAATACTTAATGGACTTGTCAGGTTTGACTTTCCTATTTGTATTCTGCCGGTCTTGGTTACACATGCGGCCTCTAGGGATCCATGTTGTGAATTGTGATGTCCATCAGTTATTTGCCATTATTGTAACATGACCAGCTCATTGCCTTTTGAGTTTTCTGATGGATTCCATGATGCCTCCAACTCCTGTCTTTTCCCTGATATATTCTGCTGACTTGTGATCTCTCAATGTTCGGTTGAACATGATTCTTTCATGTGCATGTTGCATGCTTTTCATTTTGCAGGTCAGCTGCTTGGTTAGGTACCATGTTTCAGCTCCCTAAGTGACTATTGGGAAGATGCATAGGTTATATACCCTTCTTTTTAGGACTAATGGGATTTTCTTGTTCTTGAAGGTTGAGTGATATCAGTGATTCTTTGCTTGATTTTTTCTTCTTTTGAGGATTTCATCAAGACCTCATCCTAGGTAGATGTAGTGGTCTACTTTCTCCAGTTCATCTTGAAGTTGATAAATGCTACAGCAAATGGCATTTTGAATTCTGCTGCTTTCTCTTTTTATTCATTTACTGAATGGGGATAGTCCATTGTCAAGTAACTTTTTAAGCGATCTAGTTTGCGTGGTTGGTTTTTGTTTAGTGTTTTGGTGAATTGGTTGGTGATGATTTTTGCGAAAAGTTTGTACTTGCAGTTGAATAGACTTATTGGTTTGCAGTTGTTGAGGTCTTTTGCGTTTTCTTTTTTATATAAAAGCATTATGATTACAGTGTTCCAATATTCCGGTACTTCACTTTATGTTAAGTATAAGTTGAATAGAATAGCTAGTTTCCTAGAAACAATCTTACCAGCTTATTGTGAGTATATTGATGGTGATGTTATCTGCTCCAGGGGCTTTTCCTTTCATTGTATGTTTCATGGCTCGTATCACCTACTACGATGTAACATCCAGGAAATCCTTAAACTGATTGCTCATGTCTTGCATATCCTGTTTGTTGTTTTATAGTCCCTGTCTGGAGTAGTAAAGTTTTTAGTAGAATCCTTCTCTGATTGTCGTTATGTTTCCATATTCCTTGAGTATGCTAGTTATTTGTTTCAATCCTGTACTGAGAGTTTTGTTTATAGCTATGAACCTCCAATTGTTTTGATGATTGCTGTCATGTATCCTCTTTTGTCTTCAAATCAAATAAGAAATAACACTCATTAACCAGGACTAGGAAAAATAGTGAAAAACCATTGCATAGTATAATCCATGCGAAAGGCATTTCTACAAATTGATTTCAATACCAATTACATATGAATGAATGAAGATTTGGAGTAAAGAGATATCACTATGACTGTAGAGTTTTGTTTAGCCATAGGCTTCTGTGAAAGAATTGATTCAGACATCATCCAGAAAAAACAAGCTTCTAGGATATAAGATACAAATTCAACTCTCATGAGAAGCTATTTTTTCATCATCAATTCATGATACCCCTCGAAGAGTTTGAGAGTGGGATGTTAAAATATAAACCCACAATAAGATAAAAAGACTAGTCAGAAATTGACAATAAAGGAGCTTTATATCAGAATTCAAAATAATTTATGACCAAGACTCTAATTGAACTAATTTAGCAAAGCATTCTTGAATTTCAATTTAGGCATAACTTGAAGTTCAAATTGACTGATTTTCAAGGGATATATAGAAGTCAGTGGAATGGTAAAAACTTTTCAAAGATAATCTTTGATTTTTCCATTTATCCAGTGTATGAATGCTTGTATACTTTAATCATAATAAAATCACGAAATTGCTTGATCATTTTATAGTTAGAATTCAAAGATTGTGGTTCCAAAAGGGGATAATTGCCATCAAAAAAAATAAACATGTTTAATTAAATTAAAAATGAAATTCTTTATTTAAATTTTTCATCTTATTAAAACCTAACATGTACATAAGGGTTGAAATGAGATTTAAAAATTCAAATCCAAAGAAACAGGATGTCCTATTGGTATTTTAAAAACATCATTATGAAGAAGGCAAAATTAATTTTTGTATATTTTCTGGTGTTAGTCATACAATTTGGTTTGGGATGTACACATAGGTTCCATGTCTTGGTCAATCATGATAGCAGGACAGTAAATTCACTCAAATGGCCTGTCTGACTCCATCACTGAATCATTGTTGTCTCATTTTGTTTTTGTCAAGTATTTTAATGAAATATTGAATCAAGTCTCATAGACCAAATCATGTTTGATAATTTTTATATCTACCGTGATCTCTATGGGAGAGCATTTGTTTGTTATATTGCTTTATTAGTCAGCACTTATCTGATAGAATTAAAATTCATTCTTAACACAAGTAACACTAAATAAATTGAAATGACATCTGAGGTAAGCATTGAAATTTAATTTCAAGCAAATAATTCATGTTTGATTTCATAGTTAAACTTATTGGAAAATGACAAAGAAAGCTAGACAAATCTGTTTATCATATCTTAGAAAATATCCATAGATCTCTGAATATATTGTTTTGTATTTTTTATAAAGGAAAACGGAAGCAAAGATATTTATGTATTAATTAAGACAATATTAGGTTATTGAGGTCAACCTATCAAGTCCTACCATAGCTTATCATTTGATAAAAGGCTAAAAATGATGACTGGAGAAGAAACTGTGGCTTCTTTCTGATAGTTTGTTCAAGATAGGAGGGGACCTGTCAGAGAAGAAGTGCTTTCTAACTCCAGTGGCTGTTCACATTTGTAGCTCCTCAATAGGTCCTTTGGTTGCATTGCTAAGATATGGCTGTAGCATGATTTTATCTGGGTAAATGCTGCAATTACAGTCTTGGTCAGTTGTGTGTAGACTTGAGGTTATCTTGTACATTTCCAGTAGATCAGCATAGGTTCTTTTGCTCTTTTAGCCTTTCCAAATATGACAGGTGTTTGATGCTATTTTTAAACACTTTGAACATTATTTTACAAATTCAGACCAGTATTATCACCTTTGTGATTTTTATTGCGTTTCAAAAGATATCATCCGTCAGCCTTTATCAGGTGAATATGAAAATACAAATCTAAATGAATTGTGGATTAATGAAAATACTTCTTTAAAACTTAAAACAACATTTATTTTGCTTACATTTGGAAATTTTTGCTTTGATTTGGATCTATTATTAAAATTCATTCATAATGTTGATATGCAATGTTTATATGAAACGCAGATTCAATGCAGCAGTTTAGTTTTGAAGCTCTTGCTTAAAGTGCATTGGACAGTTAGCTGCGCTCCAAAGGAATTGATACCAGCTTCAAATTTACTTATAAGACAAACCTTTAGCTAAAGCCCTTTGGAGAAATTAGACACAAACTCACACCCTATCTCCCTTCTGTTTTGAAAAAAAAAGGCAAAACCAGAGGCATTTTTTGACCAAATCTCCATGAGCAGAAGTAATATGTCAAGAATGGAATGGGTTTTATCTGGGAAATGATTGATTTTTGATGTGATTGCTTAAAACTAATCATGTATTGTCAGGTGGAATCATAAGAGGAAATAAACTGCTACATAAAAGTTGATATTAGTATGGTTTAACAATTACACATGTAGATGTCAGCATGTATGCATGGATGGATGCAAGCAACTGCACACATGTGTACATATGTCAGTTACCTAAAACCAAAATGTACAAACACTTTTCAGCCAGTAACTGTTGGTGTATTTTTTTTTTCAGGGGACTATACATATACTCAAACAAATGCATTTTATTTTCTATAAGTATCCCAAATTACCAACTTGTTTTTCTCTATCTTACAAAGAATTGCTGAAGAAAAGGACACAAGCTTTCTGTTTCACAGCAAATAAATCTTGTTTCTCGGTCTACTTTGAAGGGAATTAGCCAAAGATTTGAAAGAGAGGGAACAATCACATTCAAACAAAGTTCCTATAAAGGAAAGTATACAAACAAAGCATCTACTCAATAGTTACCCTTGGAGCTGAAATATGGAACTGGACCAAAAGATTGACCCTCAAGCAGAGAACCATGCAACATACACAAGAGAGAATCATGCTCAACATTACATGGAGAGAGCACAAGATAGAGCAGTACATTAAAGAAAAACTGGGTCAAAGATATCAAAGAAATTATTAGAAAACTCAAACAGCAGTGGGCTGGCCATGTTGCGAGAATGTAAGATAACCGCTTGACATCACAACAAATTGTGGCCAGCAAAATATGAGATAGAGAGATGAACTACACAAGTTGAGAAAGTATTGGCTCTTCAAAACTCATTATAGAGAGGTCTGGCAATTCTTAGGGAAGGTCTATGTCTAACGACAGATGCTAAAAGGCTAATGATGGTGAAATCTAATCCACTACAGAATAGATACATCAAAAGAAAAGTTTCAAAGAACAGGAAATAATCAAGGAAATGAAAATTTCTCAAAATAAACACTCCTCAGTGGATAGTGGCTTGAACCTTCTCAAGTTTCCACGAGGAGTATACAAGTTCAGACTGAACAGCATGCTAAACAAAACATTGATTTAATGGGAGGAGTTCAAAGGAGCGCAATGAGATCAGTGCCTGAAATGACAAATCTAAATTATGAAGTGTGCCTCCATGAACTGAAGCTATCAACTCTAAGCCACAGAAGAGTGAGAGTAAGTATATAAGATCATAAACAGAAAGTATCACAAGAGGATAGCTTCATCAAGAAGTGGGAAGAAAATACACAAAGAACAGGGAATATAGGGGAACAACCAGAAATATACCAACAAAGAACCAGGCTGGATATACAAAAATGTAGTTTCAATATCAACTTAGTGAAGATATGGAATAGTCTACCGAATGAAATACCGCACTCCAAAAATGTGAATCGTTTCAAAAACAGACTTGATAAATATTGAGATAAACAGATGATTCTATATAACTACCATTCCACAATAAACATTTGGAAGTCATGTGAAAATCTAAAATGATTATAAGAGTCTGAAGAAGATTCACCATAAAACCTGTCCCAGAAAATATCACTGAGTCAAGTTGTTGTCAAGTGTTACTAAAAAAAAAGACTGTTTTTTCAAAATGATCTTTAGTGATGAAAGCAGGTTTGATTTGATCAGCAATCCCGATGAAAAGTGTCTCCAAAAATCTGGTGAAAAATATCATCTTGATTGTTTATCTTTGACCGTTGAAGATGGTAAAGGAGACACTTTATTATAGGGTATTTACTAAGCTGAGTGTGTTTTATAGCTATTTAGGAGTGAGAAGAAGAAAATACTTCAAGGCTTTAAAATACCAGGATATTTAGCATTGCAGATTGCTTTTTAATGTCCAGAGACTATCCTGATGGAAATATTGTCCTCAAAGCATAACAATGCTTTTTGTCCTTCTAAATTCATCAAAACCTGGCAGACAGAAAATGACTTGATTCATGTTTTATCCTGGCCAAAATTCTGGATATAAACTCATAAGAGAAGTTTGGTGTTTCATATAATCTGGGCTAACAAGTAGAAAATAAAAAAACACAAAGATATTTTGTCAAACATCATTCTACAACTGTCAGACTTTCAACCTATTGACTTTTTAGGGAAGCTGAGTGATTCAGTTATTACCAGAAAAGTGTTACCTAAAAATCCTGAGTTTGAAATACAAGCAAAATATACATCTCAACTCACTATTTTAACATTAGGTAAAAATAATTTCATTCAAATATACTGTTTATTTGAACTATTTTTTTTATAAGCAAATATTCGCAAAAGTTACAAAAAATATTTCGATTCAATCCTGATCAGATTATACCGACGATTTTTGCTAAAATTTTCTTAGTTTACAAGGATTATGACAAGAATTCTCATCCAAAATCTATTTTTCAGTGCAAAATATAAAGTTGCAGACGTAAATTCTCACAATTTTTCACTTTTATACAGTTAATAACTACAGAGTGATTTAGTGTACCTGTGGGAGCTTTTACAGGAGACCATCCACTCTTTCATCCATTGAAATTTATTACCAATGGAAGGCTATTTTTTCATTCACTATTTTCCAAGAAATAACATATCCAGTTATAGGTAGCACTTTTTCTATTCAATTTTAGTTGTAAAGATACCGTAAATGAAGTAACTTTTTCAATTCTATAATTTTTTTTCAATTCCTTTTTTACTGGTTCATTATAGCAAGGCTGTTCAGAAATACGGCTTGCCATTTTGAAATAATACTGAGTGTTATTTTTGGTATGATACACAAAAAGACTACAAAATATTTCTTTCTGCATAGGTGTATTGGATTGGAATTAGAAAAATGAATTCAAAATTGAAACAATCTTGATGATTAAAAAAATCCCTTGTTGGGTTGATACATTTTGATGCTCTTTTCATGTTAGAAACAACATGCATGTTCAGTAGACTTTCAAAAACTTTTTACAAAACAAAAATAATCTTTTATCCAGAGTAGCCATAGAAATTAGCACTTATATATTTTTATGGGTGGTTGCACACATTTCCACCAGCATTTGCTCATGCATGCATGAAACTCAAATATTATTCTCAAATTGAGAAAATATCAATGATTTTTTTTGTCTTTTGTAAGTTTTTTCCTTCATAAATTCTATTTATTACTTGACAAAGAAATAGGAAAAACAGACTCAGATGAAAAAATAAAGGCATGTCATTCTAAAATTAAGGTGTGAGAAAAATGAAAAAATCAACCTTTGATACAAGTGTAGAAAAGGCATATGCATGAAAATATCTATATCATGATTATCAAATTTCTATGTTTGTGGGGTTTTTAGCATGAAACAACCAATTTTTGTTAGCGCAATACAATTGAAATGCTCCAATTTGGAGAATAAAGTAATTTCTAATCTAATCAGGCCACCATCAACATTTTAGCAAGGACACAAGACTAAGAGATTTAAAAATTTCATAGGTATTTACTAAACTTAGTTCAGTCTAGCACAAGGCTAAAATGTGGGACACCTAGTGAGGATTAAATTCTTCATTACAGTGTTGGTGTGCAAGATGAGCTTGCTGACTAAAGCATGATAGACAGATATCTTTAGATTATATATTCATAAAGTCAAGTTAGACAATAATGTTGGAACAACCAGCAAGGATCAAACCCATTGAGAACTGCTTCATGGGAAAGATCTCTTAAAATCAGTATTTACTAAGCTTAGTCTGGCAGAAGGTTAAAAATCCAAGATATCTACCAAAGACTGAACTCATTACTGTAGTTACTGTCTGTAAGACTTATTTATTAACTACTGCTATATGATGAAGTACTCTGACAAAATGTAGAAAAAGATTTTAAGGCCAATATGAGTGGAGGAAAATATACATGCATTTGTGAACTTTCACATCATTTTATAGACAACAAAACTTTTATACAAAATGAATTAATACTTAGGTGACTAGCTATTAAATAAAGCTTATCAATCTAGTCTCAGTTGGCTAGAGTCAGTTTGAATGGTCCAAACTGTGGACCTTGTTCGCAAAAACTCAAATGATAATGGGCTAGTCATATGTCAAACAACCGATGGACATCACGACTCACAATGCAGATTCCCAGAGATCATAAGTGAAACTGTGACTGGCAAAATATAAGATGGCATGATGAACTAAACAAGTTCAGTAAGTACTGGCTCTGCGACACCCATGATAGAGAGGTCCTGTGAATCCTGGGGAAGGTATATGTTCAATAACGGATGCTAAAAAGTCTAATGATGATGATGATGAAGCTAAGCTTATAAATATCAATCAAAATAAATGCTTTGTAGCAAATAGAAAGCTCTTAGGTCAGTCAGTTGGAACACTGCTACTATCTTCTTTTTTATTGAAGTAATTATGTGACTCTATGGAATTGAAGGGTTAATTAGAAAAATGACATGATGAAAATGAAGTGTTAATTGGAAAAATCTGACAGTGAAAACAAGATAACCTTGTGAGGTCGAGTGTAGTTACAGGTCGGAACGAGAGGTTTAAATATCCCTGAGTTGGGAAAATACTTTTTGCACTGAAGAATTGGATCAGTGAGGCCTGGACAGAATAAAGATGTATGATTAATTGCCTTTGTTTAAGAAAATTAAAAATTCCTGAGTTGGGAAAATATTTTTGCCCTACAATGTTGGGCAAGCAAGGTCTGGACAGATCACAGATGTTTGATTATTAATTGCCTTTGTTAGGAAAATATCTCTAGTTTCCGGGCAGGTTATTTGATTGCCGGCGGATCTAGCCCCGCCTATCACCTATGGATATTTCCAAAAGTAAAATCATAGATTCCAAAAATTTGGAGAGATTAGAATGAAAATTGCTTAGGTTAGCATGATTTCAATATTTGCCAGCAGAGAGGGGAAAATCAATCATAAACCCTTCAGCCACAAGGGGAGCCAGCTATTATATAAGCAACCAATTTTAGAGTAGACAGAGAGGGCACAGAGAAACTGCCAGGGACTGCATAGAATTCCACATTTCTTGTCACCACAAGTATCCTGATCCCCAGAAAATTATATCTTTGGTGAGGCTATACCAATAGTCATCAAGTGGATTCCCCGAACGACTTATAGTTTTGACTCGAGAACTTTGTTAAAGCTATAACAACAGACATATCAAGAGATATCAGGTAGATAACCCAAAAGATAGACTGATGGTCATTCCATAGTGGCCCCCCCAGGAGTATTGAAAGAGTTAAACACTCTATTTTTTTATTATCAGGTTTTCTCAAAGCACAGCACTGCCCACGTCCTGAAGAGTGACCTAAATAACCTTTTTAATTCTGTCACAAGATTTTTATATGACAGTTTAGATTCAATTCTTCTGTATAAACTTACTGAAACATTTCAGTAATTAAATTTTGTACTGTCTTCATCTTCAAAAATTAAGAAAAAAAAATATCAAAAATTATATATACTCACAAAGAGCTGTACTTGTCACACTCCCTTCCTATCCTCATGAAAATACATTTCTTTTTTCTCCCTGCTTTGTTTGTGACCCTTATAGTATCAGTAGCATCAACCAAACCTGTTGTTGCAACTTCATTTTAGAATACAAGTAATGAGAGATTGTAATTTTTGAATTTTGTTGATCATCATGAAAAAATATACAAAAAATGGTGAAAGGGAAGATTATCTAATCTTGATAATGTTGACTTTTCAAGTTAGGCAGATGATATTATTTGGTAATGCAAAAAGTTGAAAAATAATTGAGTAAAAATGAAAAAAGAGATCTATTCAATTCATTCAAGGGAATAACAACAATTTTTCTTTACTTCACATAAACTTTATTGTAAAACCTATTTATTGCCTTCTACCATCTGTCAGGCAGCTTAATAATTACGTTTTCTCGGTATTTTATATCTTTCCAAGCATGTGAATTACATATTTAAAATTTAATGAAAAATGTTTTATCATTTGAAGGAATTGTAACCTATCACAGATATAAACACACATGGTTCGTGCTTAAATTTATGATTTGGACTCAAGGTTTTGGATAAGACTCTCACACTACATACTTCAACAAAACAAAAGTCATGTACAACAAACATGTCCGGAATAAACGCACAACCATCAAATCAAAAACACAAAGCTGAATAAAGTAGACCACTACATCTACCTAGGACAACAAATCTCCATGGAGTCCTCAAAAGAAGAGGAAATCAAGCAAAGAACCACTCTAGGCAAGAAAGCCTTTGGTAGAGCAAGCTCTACCTCAAAGAATGAGAAAATCACATTTTGCCCAATAAGGAAGATTATACAACCAATACATCCTCCCAATAGCCAACTATGGAGCTGAAACATGGAACCTAACCAAAAGATTGACCCTTACACTGAGAACCATGTAACGTGCACATGAAAGAATCATGCTCTACATCACATGGAGAGATCACAAGACAGCATGGTATATTAGAGGAAAAACAGGAGTCCAAGACATCATAGAAACCATTGCTTTCAAATGGCAATGAACTGGTTATGTTGTAAGAATGCCTGACAACTACTGGACATCATTACTCACAACATGGACCCCCAGATATCAAACGCGTTACTGAAGCCAGCAGAATATGAGATGACGAGACAAATTGGGCAGGTTGAGAAAATATTGGCTCCACGATGCCCATGATAGAGGGAAGAGGCAAATCCTGGGGAAGGTCTATGTCCATCAATGGACAATAAAAGACTGATGATGATGATGTATTTGGATTTTGGCCAGCCCTAACTCTTCATAGCAAGAACTCAGAATTTTGTTAAAACATCCCTCTCAATGAATTTTTTTTTTTTTTTTGGAAATGCCTTCCTATAATAGGTTTTTGGGGGGGGATTTGATTTATAATGACAGTTCATGCTCAACCAGTCATTTATTTTATGCCCAGCAGCAATCACATTTGTTTTGTTTTCCAATTAGTACTTTTTAGTGATCACAGCAAAAAAAAAGCAAGAAAAAAGTAACTTAATCATTTTTTAATTGATCACCATATCAAGTGATTAACCAAACCTTTTTTAAAAATTTTATTTTTCATCATAAACTTATTATTCAAACCATATCGGTAGTATTTTCATCAGTACTGATGATGATCATCATCATCTTCATCATCATGATCATGATGATCAACATCATCATAATCATCATCATCAGCAGCAGCAACAGCAGTCTTTTCACGTCCATCATTGGATATAGACCTTTCCCAGAATTTGCCAAACTTCTCTATCGTGTGCGTTGCAGAGCCAATACTTTCTGATTTGTCTAGTTTGTCTCTCCATCTAGAAAATGGCCTCAGTTATGCATGTGGTCTCTGAGGATTCGTGTTGTGAGTCGTGAGGTCCATCGGTTGTCTGTCATTCTTGCAACATGGCCAGCATGAGGTAAAAAGTAGCATATATAGTTGGCAGTGATTCACAAGTTTCCTTGAGATGCTAGTCTACTTTTGATTTAATTCCTAAGGTGAGTTACATTTTTCGAGATTTCATGTTTCAAAACAATCAATAAGCATCAATATCTAATTTATTTGTCTACCGGTAAAACATGAAAATTAATAAGCATCAAATCTGTATAACACATTAATAAATCCAGTCAAGCATTCCCCCCAATTCTTTCTTGTACAGAAATGAAGAAAAGCTGGGGTGGGGGGTGGGGGAATCTGGCAGGAAGACAGAAATTTTCCAAATCGTGACACCTCACCAGAAACTTATATTTTGGCAAAATTTAGATACGCATGTAGCAAGTGTCTTTAGTAAGAGTGTGACAATACCTTATTAATCTTTTTAGCGACATGAAAAGGAAAGAGGCAATGAGTTTTGTTCATTGGCAACTGAAATCTTTTTGATTCATCAGTAAAGGTCTTTCTATAACTATTATAACTAGATTGAGATCAAATGATAACCATGCAATGGTTTCTAAGTTTTCAAGTGAAAAGAAGTGTTACATCATGTCTCTCACTTTGAACTAAAAGCTAGAAACGATTAAGCTTAGTGAGAAATGCACTTCTTTGTGAGAATGCAGTGATAGAATGAAAGCTTGGCTAAACCAGTAGTGAATGCTGTAAAGTTCTTGGAGAAAATTAAAAGTGCTACTCTAGTGAACAAGCAAATGATAAGAAAACAAAAACAACCTTGTTGCTAATATGGAGATAGTTTTAGTGTCTGGATAGAAGATCAAACCAATCACAATATTCCTTCATGGCTCAAATGATAATTAGCAGTTTCAACAATAAAGTATTTTTTGATTAGGGTGTGTATGTTTCCTTTTCAGATCCAATGTTATGATTAATAGATAGCAGAATAGTTTTAACATAACTTTTAAATGCACTGAGAAACTAAAACATTTACATTACTTGCTTTATTCAGATGGCCTGGAACTGAACCTGCAATACTTCAGGGATATGCATGTATCAAATCATCATAGTCCAACTAATAGCCCACCGGATCAACCAGCCAACAGGGCACAGATTCTTCTCTCTTAGAGTGTCCTTGTCTATCTAATTTGCATGAGTACACAACTAAGCATCATCTAAAAATGGCTTTTTTTGTTTTTTCAAAAAGTGCTTTTGGGGATCTCTATGGTCATTTTTGGATCAACAATGTCAAAACCTTGAAATAGTATTTAATTTTTACTGACATTCCCACCAGAAACCATTAATATAAATAAGGTATTTTACTTTTACCTAGACAGAAAGAATGAAATTGAAAACACAGATATTATAGGGAGCAATAAAAGGGAGGAAACAACAAAAAAGCCATGAAGAGTAGATTTCATGTTCATTTTTTGCATATGGAAAGGAGTGCATATACATAGATAACAACATTCAAGATAGAAAAGTTATACAATGTTTTGTAGAGATCATTATGTTAAGATACAAGAAAGGTAGAGGGCCAGCAAACAACAATCATTAATGAACAAAAATGTTCCATGATACTGTAAGAGAGCATTCAAATGAGCTCTGTGAATGTCTGTGAAGATGATGTCAAATAAGCTTTTTTTTTCTCCTTTCTTTCTAATTTGAACAAAGGCTCTGATCAAATTTTTGGGGATGGTCTGAACGGATCAGACATTTAAGAGGAACCCCTCCTCAAGTCTCTGATTTAGCTTCAAGAATAAAATGTACATCCTATCTTGGAAAGGAAATAAATGTTGACCATCCTTAGATTTGTTATCATAGCTTGCAACTATGAAAATAGAAACTGATTTTAAACTTATACCAACATTCACATAACATATAAGGTCAGTCTGGAAAGCATCTAGCCATTATATTAATGAAAAAATAACCTACCTAAGGCAATGGTGCCTTGGCGTCCTTCAAAATACTCCCTTTGGTACCTAACACACTTATCAAAGCATCCTTTCCACATTTTAAGACATTCCAAAATATATACTGTCCTAATTGTTGTCTTATAGCATATCTTTGTGAAAAGCTAAAATTTATAGAAGGCCCAAACTGGATTGGGTCAGTTGACATACCCGGGTGTTGCACTGTTTTGAAAACAAACCCTGAACGAAACGTGGAGAATGACATGTGCTACCATTGTTAGTGCAGCAGTCACA
>OY735227.1:45150458-45457958 GCA_963457665.1 Thysanoteuthis rhombus | reverse complement strand
ATGAATATATATATACATATATGAATATATATATATATACATGCAAAAATATACATATATATACATATATAAATAAATATATATGCATACATATATAATTATATACATATATATATATACATACATATATAATTATATATATCTATACATACATATATAATATATATATATATACACATATGCATACCAATATAAATATATATATATATACATACATATATAAATATACATATGTACACACATATACATACATATATAAATATATATATATACATATACATGTATGAATGTATACATATACAAATATATAAATATACATATATACACATATATGAATATATACACACATATACATGCATATATAAATATATACATATATATATACATAGATAAATATACACATATTCATATATATACATATATATATATATATATATACATATACATGAATACACAAATATATTTATATATGCATATACAAATATATACATTTGCATACATACACACGTATATATATATATATATATATATATATATATATATATATATATAAGTATATATATACATATATATATATACCTATATACACATGTGCATTCAAATATATATATATACACACACACATTCATATATAGATATATACATATACACATACACATATATATATATACATATATATATATATATATATATATATATATATATATATATATACATATATATATATATACATATATATATATATATATATATATATATATATATATATATACACATATATATATATTCATATGTATATAAAAAGTAGGTTGTGGATTCGCCACATAAACTAGCTCATGTTTCAGCCCTGTCTGGGCCTCTTCAGGTGAATGATTGTCTATGTTTTGGGGGGTCTATTTATTGGGAATTTGGTGAGAATGTTATGAGTGTGGTAGTCGGTTGTGTGGGGATATTCATTTTGTGAAAGGGGTTAGAACTCCATATAGGGGTCATTCCTGCAAGGATGCTTAGTAGTCGTCTGGGAGTGATTTATATTTTGACTTATGTATCTTAGCATTGGGTTTTATTGCCCCTGTTGGTGCTTTTTGTAGCTCTTGTGAATAGTATTAATTTTAATGTTTAAATTATAATATGTTTGGGTATGTTTGAAGGTAAAAGATGGTGGTGGAAAGCTTTTCGGATGATGGACATGGGGACTATTTGTCTACTTTACTTTATGATTTATTGGTGCTGTTTCATGTTGATTAAAAGAAATTTAGCGTGCACTGTATTATGGTCTCATTTTTTCTATTTAGTAGGTGATCTTTGGGGTTTTTTGTGATTCTTGTAAAATATAGAATTTCAAATTTTTCAAATTTTCAAATTTTTCATTAAGGCAGAGATTGCATGAATTTTCTATATAAATATATATATATATATATATATATATATATATATATATATATATACATGTATAAATAGTACACATTCATGTATACATATACATACATATATATATATATATACATATATATATATATATATATATATATATACATATATATACATATATATATATATACATATATATATATATACATATATATATATATATATATACATATATATATACATATATATATACATATATATATATATACATATATATATATACATATATATATATATATATACATATATATATACATATATATATATACATATATATATATACACATATATATATACACACATATATATATACACACATATATATATACACATATATATATATATACATATATACACATATATATACATATATATATACATACATATATATATATATACACATATATATGTACACGTGCACATATATATATATGTATACATATATATATATATATATATATATATATATATGTTTATACATATATATACACATATATATACACATATATATACATGTGCAAATATATACACTCATTTTCATACACATAGATGTGCATGCACGTACACAGAGATATGTTTGTTATCCTCAGTGGCCTTTCAGTGTTCATATTTTGATATTGATTCACCAGACTTATCTTCCATGGGTACTGAGGAGTCAATACTTTGTTAACTTTTTTAGTTTGTCACACCATCTTGTTTTCTGCTGTACACAGTCTCACATGATTTCAAGGGATTCACGCTGTGAGTCATGATGTAGTATTTCTCAAATATATTGTGCTGTATTGTGATCTCTCCATGTGAGGTTGAGTATGATTCTCTCCTGTGCACGTAGCATGGTACCCAGTTTGAGGGCCAATCTTTTGGTTAGGTTCAATGTATCAGCTCGGTAGGTGACAATCGTAAGGATGCATTGATTGTATACCATTCTTTATAGGACCAAATGTGATTTTTTCATTCTGGAATGTTGTGCTTTCCCCATCAAAAGCTCACAAACCTAGAGTGATTCTTCACTTGATTTTCTCTACTTTCAAGAATTTCACTGAGAGTCGTTATCATAGATGTAGATGTAGTAGATGTAGTCATCCACTTTCTTCAGCAGCGCATGTTCGATTCTGATTGCTGTGTCTTTGTCCTCTACATGTTTGTTGTAGATGACATTTATTTTACTGAAGTTCATGTGGAGTTGAAAAAACTTCATGATCTCCTAATAATGCTAGACAAACTGATATGGTTGTGGATATTGCAAATACATACACACATTGAGATGCAACTTGGAAACAGGTCACATCTTATTGTAGTTAGCAACACACATACACAAATAATATATTCTGGTGGGTGCATGCACAACACTGACTCATGTACACAAATAGAGGGCATTTTCATTGAATAAAGTGTCATATTTGGACATATGGAGTAACTAGAGTAAATTTTACACAATACTTATTACCGTATAGATTCCATACATATATATATATATATATATATATATATATATATAATCAGGACAGTATCTGTCGGTTGGTAATGTACAAAACATGTGATACAATCTTTTTGTTCATATCTATGAGTGTAGACCAGATACACCATTCATATTTTGCACAACTCCAAAATATATCAGAATTGTATAAAAAAAAAATTACTCTTGCATACGTGAAGCAAACTTCCTTTCTCTCTTCTCTATTCTCATGATTTATGTTTGGTATAGATTAAAGTGGGAGAGAGGTGCACACATTTTGTCACTCTCTGTGCTTGGGTCCAGAGGTAAGACAGTCAGGACAGCTGAAGATAGACTAGGAAGCAGTGGATGACCAGGGGTGCTCAGCATGTTATGCCATGGTCTTCACACTCTGAACCATCTGTTGGTTTCCTCTATGCAATCCACAGAGACCAGTATGGAGTTGAACTATCTTCATTTTGAATTCAGGGTTGTCCACCTTCTAGACTGGTTGCCAAGGTTATTGGTAGATAGCAGGGCAGACCAAGGTAATGAGATACATTGAAAGTGAATGCACTGTTTGCTGTCACAGCTTCTTCTTCCATGTTTTGAATTGATGCTGCCATTCAAAAGAGGTTTCTAATTAATTAATGATTCTTATCAACAGGAATAACGCATCAGGAAGTATACTTTTGACCTAAGTGATAGTGAAGTTGTCTAAGCTTTTCAATTATTCACAGATTTATTGGAAAGAGGTGCTATGTTATATACCCATGTGAGAAGGTTTGAAAATGTTTGAGTTCTTGTATGTGTGCATGAAGGGAGAGAATCAGATGTCTGATTGTAAGAGTACATCTTGTCTATGAATGTAGATGTTCGTTAAGCAATTCTCATACTTTATAAATGAGGTGCTATCCATTAGTTGGATTTGAACAGCACACATGAACTGAATGTAGTACGAACTTTCACTACTACCCTTTGAAATCACTTTATATATGCTGAAAAGGACTACTTTCAATAAGATAGAGGAAAGTAAGTCTTATGATAAAAATAATTATTTTCACAGCTAAATTCTTCAAACATTTAGGTAGCACTTTTGTATGTGTATATGTGCATAATACTTCGATATATGTGATATTTTCCATTGTTATTGAATTATATATATCATGAGTGTGTGTGCGAATTTTATTAATGATTGATATTTGGTATGTATGCCTAAGAAAAGCAAAAGGTGTACAACCAAAAGATAGATAAAACGAATCATGTATATCAAATGCATCAATATCTATTACAGTATATGACATGAATGTAGGAATCAGCATCTGCAAAGCCAAAATCCTGTCACTGAGGATGAACTTTTTTGAGAGGAGCAGCACCTGTAGACTTGACTTGTCAGACAGAAAGATCCCTCAATGAAAACAAAAAGGACAAAAATTATAATTTTATTTTTCTTTGACAACTTTTTCAAAATCACTATAAGACAATATCATAATTATCAGATGATGATAATGATACATGGCAGACTAATCCACCAATTCCAAAGTCCTCTAGATAAAGGCAAGGCCCAGGACTTGATGACCAGAAGCAAAACAACTCCCACCCAAGAGGACACTTTAAAAGGGAATCAGGCTAGCAACTATAGACCAATAATGTGCCTACCATCAATGTGGAAAATTCTCACTCCAAAGATGACATAGATAAACTATATGAAGAGGAAAGATGAGAACTCATCAGCATAGAAGACTATGTTGAGGAATAGACAAGACTATACACTGTATAATCTATGAATATAGTAAACTAGCCAAGAAGGAGAACAAGAACAGGTACAACTGTTATATACTGGAAACTATGTAGACAAATGGTACCTGCACAAGCAAGTGACAGTCTTGGAAAATAGAAGCCACAAGTTACTCTGCAACTTTCACATCCAAACCAACCACCATGCAAGAAGACCGGACCTGTTAGTTGTGTAAAAGAGAATGATAATCTGCCAAATAATAAACATGGCTGTGCCTGAAGATCACAGAGTGAATATAAAAGAGATTGAAAAGCTAGGAAAATACCAAGACTTGGCAAGGAAGCTGAACAGGTAAGGGACATGAAGGTCAGAGTATTACCAAAAATAGTAAGCACACTGGGAACTGTGCCAAAGACATTGAAAACAAGATTGGCCGAGTTAGAGATAATAGGAAGGTTTTAGACTATGCAGACTATAACAATACTGAGGTATGCAAGAATACTAAGGAGAGTACAGGAAATATGAGACTTACTATGACCTAACAGCTAGAATGAGAAAGACGTGTGTAAGTATAGCTATGGAAGGTTGGTATTGCACAAACCACAGCACTACTTTGTTATGTTAGGACAATTATGGGGCTGCTAGAGACCTGAAGAGACTTACTATCATTCAGCCTTCAACAATGTCCGTCAGATATCTGCCAAGAAAGTGCAAACCATTGTTCTACTGTGGACTGTAGGAATACTGAGAGAAGAGCTGGAGACTTGTTGTCACTCAATCCCTAGCAATGACCATCAGATATCCGATGTGAACATTCAATAATAACAATAATTATAACATACAAAGAAATAAGGCTTCCAACAAATGAGATTTTTGTCATTTTGAGCACAAGGTGCTAGTTACAAAACCACTCCTCCTCCAAGTTATGGGTGAATAGCAGGAAAATTAGAGTCCTTTAGCTCTGCTAGATTGTCCATCTAAGAGAAGATTACTTTGACAGAAAAAAACCTGAGGCTTGGCAATAGCCATAGATGGTCCTAGGAAGAGAGTTGGGTGTGAGGCTAACAGCTATACTCTGTAGAAACCTACTTGCAACTGATTCCTTAGCATTTTCCCCATTTTCAGCTGTTATATGCATTCAGGTCAATTTGACATTGAGTAGCAATAGGGAAAAACTCCTAACTTGTTAAACTCTGCAAAGTCATT
This sequence comes from Thysanoteuthis rhombus, assembly GCA_963457665.1. Classification (NCBI taxonomy): domain Eukaryota; kingdom Metazoa; phylum Mollusca; class Cephalopoda; order Oegopsida; family Thysanoteuthidae; genus Thysanoteuthis; species Thysanoteuthis major. The sequence continues at coordinate 45,452,148 of OY735227.1, read as the reverse complement.
AGCTGGGAGAAATTCCAGACAAGCCTTCTGTACAAGCTTACAGAGTGTAACATGAAGGATTTGTCACCTGTGGCACTCGGGAAAAAACCTTAATGGCAATACTCTGCCAACTAAGACTAGCTTGACAAAAACAAGATAATCCAACTACTCCTTACAGAGAATAGGTCAGCATACCAGGCCCATTTTGTAAATTCTACCAGTCAAAAAAAAGCTTCTCTTGGAAAAATCACATTACGAACCTTATTTTGCAAACCAAATTTTTCAAAAAAAAAAAAAAAAAAAAAGAAAAGGAAAAAAGTAGTTTCTTGATTCTCTTGCAACAATAAATACACAAGGTCCACCTTACCAGCAGTTTAGAAAAAAAAAAGAAGCAAGCCTTCAGGTTTTCTTGTAATAATCTCCTGAGAAAACTTGGGGAAATTATTAAAAAAAAGAAATGGTCAATTATTTTTGAAGAGAGAATCCACTGTTATGCTGAGACTATGACTCATTCTACTGGGCATGAAAGCAATACATAGACCCTTTTACCTCACCCAAAGCTTTCTTCAAAAGGACCTGCTCACATACAAGGATTTTATCTAGTACTGCTAGTCTGAGAACTTCCAATACCTCTTCAGTGCCAATTGTAGGATCCAAGATATAGCAATTAGCATAATTCTGCAGTAGCCATTTAAGCATAAGTTTTAATATTCAAATCCCACAGGAAACATTAAAAGTTGTGAGAGTTAATGGCAATCCCTTGTAGGTGTTTATTAGCCAAGAATTCCATTCCAAACTATGCTTCGAGCACAGTCTTCTTCCCAATGGACATCTGCAACAGCCATCACCCAATATAAAAAGGAGAGTGGGTATCCGGCTTGGAGCAATGGTTAGCAAACTATTAGCTAATATAGTGAGTTCAGTCTTAACAGATGCTCCATACTTGTGGTCCTGTACCAGACAAAATTGTGCTCAGTAAATATCAAGTCAGCAACTCTACTGGTGAATAACTATCCATCAAAGAGAAGATATTTCAATTAATTCAGCCTTGTGCTGTACTAAGCTAAGCTTTGAAAAAAAAACAATATATTCATGACTCCCAGTGAACCAGTTTGACTTCAATACAAACTAGACTCCACTCACACAGCAGTTATGTTAAGAAAGCTCAAAAAAAATGTGACCAGATCAAGAGTCTCTTAACATTACACTGGTGACACGACCAAAGTGTTCAACACCTTGAGCAGAAAAAGACTGAAGTATCATAGAAAAACAAAGCACCAAAGTTTGTCACTATGATCATTTAATTTCAAGAATGCCATCTCAGTCAAATTAGAGAAACAAACTATGGCTTTTCCAAACTCCCAGTAATGTGAAGCAAAACTATTTTCTGGCCCTATGTTATTGCTTTCTTTAGCTGAACATGCCATGACTTGGACTAGAAAAGGATTGCTCAATGATATGGAAGTCAGAGACATGAACCTACCCTGTGAGGAATAAGCAGTTGACTACAAGAAATAGAAAGACTAAAAACAATGGAGGTTTGATAAAAAGGTGATAAATATTTTGGTTAGAGACCAACTCAGATTTTCAGTTGTTGTAAATATCCCCAGTGTGGTGTTAAGATCTATAGAACAAGCAGATTAGGTACCAACCCTGATATAGAAGTTAGCAAGCTCATTTTGCAGATTTACAACTGTAGTGGTGAGTTCAGTTCTTATACTTATAACCTTGTGCTAGTCTTATACAGTCAAATGGTTTTGGATACATTGATCCTCCTACAATCACTAAAGTTAAGCAATGTCAAGCCTGCTCATCACCCAGATGGTTGACTTTCTGGAAACACCAGGTACTGTATGTAGCTACATGATTGTTCTGCAGCCATCCCAACCTATGCTGCACCAATTAACAGAATATTTTGCCAAACTACAACCAGACAGAGCATCTTTCTTAAGAACATGCAGTTCCATAGTAGACACATGATAATGTACTCTCCTAGGAGCCACCATACTCATATCAAGTGGTTACGATCATTATGTCCTAGTCTAAGACAGTAACATAAGGATTCTCAGTACATGGGGAAAAAGACAGCACCCACTGGCAGTTGCACTATGTCCTTGGGAGAGAGGGACGTGATTAATAATTTAGCAGAGGTATAGACTCCAGGTCTAAGCTCACCTTAGTAGATATCTATAAGACTGGCAGATTTTTTGAATTCTTTTTAGAATCTATCAATATTAAGCATCATATTCATTTTAGAATTTCATTGCTATAACTTGCTATTTCATGCATCATGTTATCTTCGTTATATGTTACAACTAGATCTCGGACATATCACATTAACTCATTGACAAATATTTTTATCTTCATTAAAAGATATATTGAATTTTTTGCTATTCATGGTCCTTCCTTCATTTTCAAGACTCCTTCCATACATCTATATAATGAACAGAGTGAATTTTTGTTTGTTTCTTTGTTTCTCAATCTTTAACAATAACTAGAACACAAAGACACTACAATTTGATCCTAGACAAAGTGTGATGTCAAGATATATGGTACAAAGCCAAATCATAGGCAGAGGTAAATTCATGCCTTTCCTAAGAGTATTAAACTGAACATAACAAATTTTCAGCTAAATTTGAACTCTTCACCAATTCTGTTTTCTGAGCTAATATCTTATACCACCCTGCACCTACAGTTATATCTTATTGGAATATAAGAAAATCTAGAGATGCCAAGTTTTGTGATTTTGGTCAACTACTGATAATTTTTTATCAATATCATATTAGAAGTTTGATTGCTTCAATGCTTCAACACTTTAATACAGTAGGAAAGTTAATGTTGAATATACCTGAAAAAATTCTTTCAAAAGAAGCATAATCATTTCCTTTGGCAGTCATTCAGTTGCAACTTATATAAGTATAAGGCAAACGTTTTTTCTGAACAGACTCAGTTCAAAACCTGCAATGTTGTATACACTATGTTTGAGAGCATTTGTCAACGTTTGTTTCTCTAATAAAACTATTTGTTTCCAATTGGTTTTTCAAGTTAATCCCCGTCAAATTGTTCGAACAAAAACAAATGGTCTTTGCATAGAAAATAAAAGGAAAAATATCTTCTGAAATGCAACATAATTTGTTATGAATGAAATAGTTATAAATCTGTAAACCAAGTGTATATATTGGTTATAAACACTCTATGATCTGCTTTTTTTCTTCCTATTTGTTTCTTTCTTTCTTGTACTTTTCATTTTTTTCATCTTGAGAACTGATTTTTCAAAAAGGAATATGATGTAGTCATGTAAAGGGAAAATATTTCTCTTTCCTAGCCCACTCTCTATGTTGTATTTTTCTATATTCACCAATGCTTTCTCTCTCTTATTATCCACCCTTTTATTGATATAATTGCTTTTTTTCTTGGTTAAAAACACTCTCTCTCTCTCTCTCTCTTTAACCACTCTCTGTTCAGGTCACTTAATTCCTTACAAATGCTGTTAACCTACATGAATCTGGTCTTCGCAAAAATTTCTGCTGATCTTAGAACCTGCAACGGACTCATAGGTTGCAGTTAAAAATATGACATCTAGTCTGTAGGTGGTTGAATAAAGGCAATAAAAAAAGGCCTATTGCACAAACAAGCGATGAAGGCCATGTTGTTGAGGATTGGTGCCAAGTTGTAGCAGAATAAAATAGACAGAAAGAGAGATGGAAAAGAATAAAGAATACACAGATGTGTCTCACAAACACTGATAAAGAACACCTGTGAGGCACAGTTTTTCAGTAAATACGATTCAGTTCACACATAAAGATTTCTTAAATAAACCATGTCAATCAGGAACTCAACTTAGTTAACCAAGTTGCTTTAGGTCTCACTTTTTTTTACTTGTCAGATGAGTTAATTTGTTAATGTAGCAAGAGAAAATGTTTATATTAATCTTATATCAGGGTGTGGAATCAAGGAATAAAAAAGGTAGATGTTTTTCTAGTTTGTTTATAGTAGTAAACCCATAGTGGATTTACACAGCTGTTTCAACTCATTTGGAGCTTAGTATGAACTAAAAGAACTCTTTGTTTACACAACACCTGTCTCGACTGATTAATTTACAAGTGCATACAGAATGCAATTATGGTTTTATGTGCAGCAACAGGAAAAGTAAGCTCTCCCATCTTGCCTTTCTCTCTTTCAATTCTCAAATTTCGATCTAAACTATTTCAACCTCTGCTTCACTCCTTGTAATCTCAACATAGTTCCCTGAAACATGACTTTTCAAAGCTCCATGTTTAGGATGCAGCAACGATGCAACAATATATGTATAAAATAGCCTAACTGTCAGTAACACTGATTTTTGAACACTGATACTCACTTTTTATTGATTTTCAGTGGTTCTATTGTACATTCATTTACAATACATTTTTATAGTAAAATGATTGACTATAAATTTATATCATAAATACAAAATAGCTTTAATCAGCTAGTAATGCCTGTAATAATTCTTGACCAGAAAACCCTGTAAAGTCATTAGCAATGCATTCAATTACAAATGATAGCCTCATTGTGTCAGTAACACTTTAATTATTTTCTGACCATTGACAATCCCTTATTGACTTTCAATGCACAAGATATAGATTGAATACAGAAAATTGTTGAAATGAATTTGATGTAAAAAACTGTTAACTATAATATCCGATTGAAACCTCAATCTCAACAATGTCCAGAACAGGTAAATATTTCTGATTAAGTAGTACTGTATGGTAAAAAACAGTCTGGTTCATCTAAGCACAACAGTTCTCTGGAATGTTGAATGTGATATGACCTGAAGCCAGTGTTAAACTTTACCAACAAACATAATAAAAAAAAATGCAAAGAAAGAACTTCCCTATATATAAATCAATATACCAAGACCACAAGAAAGGAAGATGAGAGTAACAAATACCAATAGTGTAAAGGTTTATTCTGAAACACATTGGAATAAAATTCCTTTGTTAGTTTTCAATGCTTTTAATCAAAAGTTTGATAAGAAAAGACAGACAAGATGTCTAGAGACCAGGCATTCACTGACCACTTATACTGTGTCTTTAAATCTGGACACAGATGGCTTTTTTATGTGATATTGCAAACAAATTAGCTGAACAAAATAGTTGTTTAAAGATAGTAGCATGAAAGCATCTGAATATCTAGTGGCTTCAATAAATGATCATTGAAAAGCAGCAGTACAAGTTATAAATTCTTTGAGGGTAAAGGAAATCAATTTCATACACATCAAAAACAGTTCTTCACTCAAATTTTAATGTATAAATATCAGAATATAGATATTATATCTAATGAGCCTAGGACAACACAATCAGAAGACATTTCCTGTGAGTGAGAGGGCAACTTTTCATACATCATGTTCATTTTACTGCTATATTTCACTTTTCTCCCATATGTTTCCATATTGAATAATAGCCTCAATACACTAGTCAAATTGTGGAAGAACCACTGACACAGTAGGTCATTTGGTTGGAGCAGGGGTGGCGAACAAGTGGCATGCGAAAAACATTTTATCAGCAGTGCAAGAGTAATTTCTAAAGCAGTCCCATCTAAACAAACCAGCAGTTATTGATTGTTTAAACACAATTCTACAAGAATGCTTTCAAGCATTCTGCCCTATAAAATACAAATATGATGAAATGATAATCTGCTGCGCAAATATTCCCATGGGTACGTGAGGGAATTCTTTTTAGAGGATTATCAAAACGTTCTCAAAAAAGTTTGCCACTTCTGGAATAGAGTATAGTATGATGAGGAGGTATGGCATAGCCTAGTTGTTATTGGAATAAAAATGGAATGAGCAAAGAGACTTCAAATTTTGTTTATGTTCTCTATGTACAAATGCCCTTGCAAACTGACCCATTACCAGATATCGGACCAATGATACTTTTTGTACCCCGATACTGACTGGAACACATTTTGCCTTAACATCCTATGATGTTACTTACAAACATGAACAAATAACTCATATTTTCGAAAGTTAATTGCCCTAAGGAAAACAATCAATTTTTTGATTACAAAAAAGGTAATTTTTGTGCTTTTAATCAAAAAAATGTTGAATAAGAATAAAATGTAGGTTTTTTTTAAATTTTGATAGTTACTTACCACAAGAAAAACAAAAAAATGTTTTATTTTCTGTCATAGGTAGTTTATTTCAAATTAATTCATCTAAAAGTTACTTACCCTGAAAAGACAAGTATTTTTTTGTACTTTCAATCCAATTGAATATAAAAGATATCAGATATAAACAATAGAGAGCGCCGTAATTAGGCAGTTTCAAGAAAAAACTGAATTTTAAAGGTTTTATAACAGTTGAATTGAAAGCAAAATTTCAAAAAAATATGTTTTGTTTTTCTGTTGGTAAGTAACTTTCAAAACTATCTTTTTTTCTATTTTTCATCTAATATTTGACTTTTATACAATTGGCCTTCAAAAAATACTTGCCTTCATTTAGGGTGGATAACTTTAAAAAATAATATATTAGTTTTTAAAAAAAACCTTTGATGGAAAATAGAACATTTTCTTGCTTTTCAGGGAAAGTAACTTTCAAAACTTATTCGACTTCCTTTAGATTTAAAGCACAAGACATTACCTTTTTTAATAAAATAAATTACTTGTTTTTCTGAGTGTAATTAACTTTCAAGAACATGTGTGATTTGTTTATATTCGTAAAACAGCTGACATTTGAATGACATCATGCAGTGTCAAGACAAAATGTGTACATTTATAAAGCGGTCAATATTAGGGTGCAGAGGAGAGCAAAAGAGTCATGAACTTCAGTAAAACAGAAATCATTAGCGATGATCACATTGAGAATAAGGACATATTTGTCAAAATCGAAGATGCAAAACTGGGGAAAGTAGACTACTACATCCCCCTAGGACAACGAATCTTCATGAAACCCAAGAAAGAGGAAGAGATCAAGCTAAGAATCACCATAGGATGGCAAGCCTTTGGCAGAGCAAAGTCAACCTTCAAAAACAAGTCGACCCCAAAAGTCCTAAAAAGAAGAGTATACAACCAATGCATCCTCCTGATAGTCACTTATGGAGCTGAAGCATGGAACCTAACAAAGAGACAGACCTACAAAATGAGAAGCATGCAACATGCACATGAGAGAATCATGCACAACCTTACATGGAGAGATCATAAGACAGCACAGCATATCAGGAAGAAAACGAGAATCCAAGACATCATAGAAACTATTAAAAAACTCAAATGGCAATGGGCAGGCGATGTTGCAAGAATGAAAGACAACCGATGGAAATCACGACTCACAACATGGATCCCCAGGGATCACATGAGAAACTGAGGCTGATAAAACACAAGATGGAGAGATGAACGAGACAAATTCAGGAAATACTGGCTCCGCAACGCCCATGATAGAGAATTATGGTAAATCCTGGAGAAGGTCTATGTCCAATGACGGACATTAAAAGACTGATGATGATGATGATGATGAAAGACAGAAAGATGGCAATATCATGTTGTGTGGAGAGATAACTTTGTATTGATCTACTCTAAAATTCTATCACTTCATCTGTTGCCATCCACCCTTCCACAAAATTCATTTTGTGGAAAGACAGATGGACCAAACATGTATACCTCTCCGAATTCATTGGCATTGGTAAATATCTTTTTTTGACTAATAGTAGACTGCCATTATTCTTAAGCCATCTACATCCTGGGACATGACAATTTCCATTAACAATATCCCATATCTAAATAGAGTTGACAAAGAAATTACTTTCTCAATCCTAATCTCTTATCCACTGTAAACTATTTCCATACAGGTACAGGCATTACTATGAGCATACATTCATAGGTACTGTAATACCCAAGGGTATAAAAATCAATGGAAATCATGAGAATAAATGGATGAAAAAATCAAACAAAATCTGCAAACATATTGCAAGCATAAAATGATGAAACAAATCCTAAGGAGTGGGGAATAAACTGCTTCTATATCATATAAACGCAAGAGCACCTGCTCATGGTGTAATGATTAGGAAGCTGGTTGTCCAGACAACTGCTACCAAGTTGTGAGTATGCATGAAAATGCCAAAACTAAGCCAAGTTCAGTAAATAACTATAATATATGCATAAAATGTATTATATTGTGTAGCTTGTTGAATTAAGCCAGTCTGAACCACTTTAAAGGAAAAGAACTTGGAGCATAAAAGCACAAAAGGTAGACACATGCTAACAACTAGATAATAATAACTTTATCAGAAATTAAAATAGGAGATTATATTTGTGAGATAGACAACTAGAGGGATCAAATCAATGAAAAAAATGCTCCTGTTTGATAACAGTTAATATTGTATTGTGATGTTTTTAGTAATAAGATGATAATTATGAAAAACACATGGAGAAATAGATAGGCAACTTTACTTATAAAATCAATAAAAATGTTTAGCAGGATAGATAAAAGTCAATGCTGTATTGTGATGTTTCAGTGTCTGGCCATTAAAAATAAGAGGGAGATAATTATGATGTCATATAGAAAGAATAAAAGTAGTGGAGAAAGTGAAAAGGATATGGAAGTGGATTGCACAGCTTTTTTAGATATTAGGCATATAAGCTCCTGGATTCAGTTTTGCAAATGAAGTTGGGAAACATTCGCACAAAGATTAATTGAATGCAAGGCAGCAAAATGTAATTAAAAATCAACAAACATGAGAATATAATTTGAAATATGATATGCCTTTTGGTGATACGTCATTTCTTGGTGGCACTTTACCAATGGTAATATTCCAACATTCATTTTCCCAGTTGCACAATTTACTGACCAATGACATTTCCTGGCTGCATATTCCTGGTCAAATAATTTACCATCTAATGACATTTACCCAGTAAAGTAGTTTACATGCTGACAATATATGCGTATATGCATAGTTAGTATGTGCATGTATGTGTACTTGTAAAAGTATGCATGTGCATGAGTGTGTGTGTACTTGTGTTAGTTTACATGTATGTGTATATGTATCTATGTGCATATGAGTATGTTTGTATTAGTGTGTATGTATGTGAGTCTGAGTATGTGTATAAATGTGTGTGCATGTAAGGGTATATGTGTTATTTTGGATGTATATATATGTGTGTGTTCCGGTGTGCTTATGTGTGTTATGTCCTCTGCACGTAAATTGTTTGACCAAGGAATGTCGTTCACACGTGATTTGCTTGACAGGAAAACGTGTCCAGGGAGTGTAATGGAACCTGTGCCTCTTAGCTACTATCCTCTTGAAATTCTTCAAACCAGAAGAAACCTTATGGAAAAGATGATGAATATCCCCACAGTATTGATTTTAAAGATATCTATCGACTCTTTTTTAATTAAAGGCAGTAAATTCTTTGATTGGACAGCAAATTCAAATCAACTTAAGGTGAAGCATCAAAAGCAAGAATGAAATTGAGACAGAGCCAATAAATACACATAAAAGTAATCTTACTGTACTGATTTTCAATGAATCATTTTGAAAAAAAAATGAGGGGCAGAAAAAAAAGAAGAATATTGAGTGTATTTTCAATACTCTGCCTAAACAAGGCAAATGTATGGCATATATAAAAGAATGTATACACAGTTACTTCAGTGGTTTAGTATGCAGAGTATTAGACCAGAATTCTAGGAATTAAAGATTCAATTCATTCATGTAAAGTGAATAAGACAGATTAAAAGCAAAACTACTCATTTATTTTACACAATTTTTCCAATAAATGCTGAGAAATAGCACATTTTTGTGGAACTGGATTGAATGTAAATTATAAGCTCATAATCGTGAGAATGTAAAGAATCTATCTTCTTATAACTCTAAGGAAAATAGCTTCAGGTAATTTTTAATTAGTCTATCTGATCTCCAAAATAAATCTTTAAATGAAAACCCAGAACGGCAAAATATTAAATTATCTTAAATTTTTTTTACATGATAAAAATCCAAAGTTGTTTTCCTTGGTACATTTGTGGTTATCATGTTAGAAATGACTACACCACACTGCCCCTAAAATAGTACTGATGTCACTTCCTCAAAATCTTTTATCTATAAAAGTAACATCTTCCATCGCTCACCCTCTCTTATTCCTTTTCACTCAGATAGATCATGTGCTCTTCAGAGTAAGGCTGTTATCCATATTTGTGACTGTCAAACCAAAATGTAAGTAACCTTATTTGATTGTACTTCACATTCACTCTAACATTAATTGATTTTACTTTAAACACATACCTGTGAACTTTTGTCCAAGGTAGTGCCAAAATCTTTCAAGAATTCTTCATGACAATTTCCCAGAAAAATGTATTTCATGTGTAGATGAATAAAATATTCATTTTCATTTCCTGTTTTTTGTACATGAATAAACAATTAATTCTCTTCGGCAAATAAAAAGATTATGTTTCTATCTTTATCACATCTCACACAAAATACACCACAAAACCAAATATTCAGTCTACCACATGGCCAAACCTCTGACATAATTTTCTACTTATGAATCCATACACCAACAATATCTCTCCTTGGCACACTGGTGATCTATTCTCAACAAAATATATTATCGTGATCACAGTATCACCATACTCTCAGAATACAATAACCATAAAATATCTCATGATGAGTTGTTATCATTCCAAGATGTCTCTAGACTATTGACTTCATTCTTTGTGTGGCTTATGTTATTACAATAGTATTTAGGCTGATTGATTCCACAGCCTTCTTCAGGTGTATAATCCATACATGAGATATCCTGTATAAGTTTGAAATGAGTCAGTATCATTCAAAGAGTTGTTTTGATAATTGATATAATTCTTTGCGCCGCTTTTATTGCTACTGAAATGTTTAGGCTGATCTACTTGAGTCTTTTCAGGTGTACAGTTAATGGAGCAGGGGGGGGGTTATCATTTTTTTTGGTAAGGCAAACCAGAGAATGGTAGCTAATAGAAAAAAAGATTCCTTTTTTTGTACAGATTGTACACCTGGAAAAGCCATAGAATGGCTTTGCTGAAACTTTGTAATAAGAACCAGAGCAGCAAGAAGATTGAGTTCAATGAAATTGAACAACTCTTGGTATGTAATAGTCAACGAATTTCTTAGATAGAACATTGTCATCATGATTCATTTTTGATATCATTCTTTCATATTTTTTCCGGCTGTTCTGTACAACAACTCTCAGCTTGTAATTTTGTAATCAATGAAAAAGCAAAGTGAATTGGAAATAAAGCATAAGCATCAAGTACGATCAGAACTTCCAACAATAAGGGATGCAAATTTGAATCTCTACAGAGGCTTAATCTTTATTTCTGATTTACATTGCTTAAATAACAGTCATAGAATGAAAATCCAAGAGTTGTATTGAAGAGCAACAGATATACAATGAAAGAAAGACTAGTAAAAAATAATCACTTTTGGAATAGTCAAAACCCTTCAATAGGATACAATGACTTACCGGCCTATGACTCATGATTTGCAAGGGTTCTTTGGGAACTAGCATTCTCTACAAGTCATCCAAACCATATAATTATCCATTTCAAGCTTACTTACTGACAAATGGTAATATTTGCATAATTTTTTTGTTTCTTCTAATTTAGATTTGCATCTTAAAAACCAACAAATAAATTATGAAAAGGAACTTCCAGTCTTGGATGAGTGGCTATTTATCAATGATGATAGTCTGGTTATCTGTTCTTCAAAGTTACTCTACCATAATGCTAATAGGGCATTCCTGGGATGGAGTTTTATCATTTCTGTGTTCTCCAACAAATGTTTCAAGTAATATGGCTATTTAAGCTCATAACAATAGATATTTGGGAACGTAAGTGACCACAGGTACAGAAAACATCACAAAATGAAGTCAATGAAACAGTTTCAAATTCAGACTGCTAACCACCATTATCTTTTCATGTTCGCGGAAAAGGTATTAAACAGAATCTCCATTTTTTTCTCAACCTTAACCATTTTGCCTTCTTTTTCTCATGCTGCAGCAGAAGATGAAAGCAATATGAAAATCTTTTTAATTCAAATACAAATATTTATCCTCAAAGGGGATTGACATACTAAAAAAAAATGATAGAACCAAAGCCCAGTTACAAGTGTTTACACCTGAACTGCTTTTCACTTCTATTTTATATATGTGGTGCTATCCTAACCTTTAGGTTATTTGAACAGATTGATCAATACATTCATCCGTAAAGTTACATATGTCTAGTTGGATATTTTGCATCAGTCTTGAAATCACTCCACTAGGAATGAAAGAATCTCATTTCCTACAATTTTTTTTGTCTCTTTGAGGGAACCATTTCATGTCTTTATGTCCTCAAAACTTTTTGGTAACACCTTGCATATGTATGTATATATGTGTGTGTATATATATATATATATATATATATATATATAATTAGGTACAACCCCCAAATTCACTGAATTTGAACAGACTGATCAATCTACTCATCCGTTGTTAACTACAATTTCCAATATCCCACCGGATGAATCTTTATAAATTTCTCAAAATTACTCCACAAGGAGATAAATAACCTCATTTTTTATCAATTATTTTCTTTTTTTTAGGAGGACATTCCATACCTTATTTTCCCCCAACTTCTTGCAAGCATATCATCTGTGTATTTTTCTAAAGATTCCTCTCTGTGCTTGTCTTCGAAAACTTACATGCATAATTTTCCAGTGTATGTATACTTACACGAGTGAATACATTTTGGAATAGTGTATCAGTATTTGTGCATTTTGTAGTATATGTGTATGCAAATTTTGAATGTATGTGCATGCGTGTAAATGCCTCTCCGTGCACGTGTGTGTATGTGTCTGTATATTTTGTAATTGCGCATAAGTTTACCTGCATTCATGTTCAATAACAGAGGAAGCTATTCACAGAGAATTAAAATTGAGGAATCAAAAGCTTTTCATAAAATGTCTTCAGACAACTTACTCATGAGCAGTAGTCCATTTAAAAACACTGCTTACCAGAAGATTCATTGCAAGAGAAGGTTCTATAGTTTTGTCATATTGGAAACTATTGGCTGAACTTGGCTAATTTCCATGATAGCTGCTTACTCTGTTCCAAAAGCTTCTATTTTCTTCCAGGCTTTATGCACAATGCAAACCTGTCAAAAAGATATCAAGTAGGATGCTTTCCTTTCAAAAGAATTTGATCAATTCTTCTCTCCTGATAACATTTAAGGAATATTTGATGTTGAAAAATTATTTGTTTGATTTAGACTGTTTGATAACCTTATTTAATTTTGTTATAAATTTTCAAATTTCAAACCAGAAGTCACATGAAACAGATTAGATATTGCACTCATAATAAACCCAGGCTTAATAGTAATGCATGCTTCAACTGTTGACTACTGACAATTCCTTTCTAATTTATAACATTGTACTGAGTACCAAAATTTGCTCAAAGTTTAGATCAAAATTGCTTTAACATGAAAAGTACGTAGAGAATGATGTATTGCTTTATGCACATGCATATAAAAGGTTGAGTCAATAAGTGCGCAACCTGATACATTGTGACAGAAAGAGAAAATCTTGTTACAAACTGATAATACATGTTTAAACAAAAATAATACAAATGAAGTTTATTGACTAAGCATTATTCAATTATGTCAAGATGATTATTCTCCATTCTTCTCACTTGCCTTTCTCTGATGAAGAAAATGGGTCAGCAACCTTTTTTTCCAATATTCTTCTAACAGACTGGTTCTGTTGATTCAGAACTAATTCCACTGCAAATCTTTGAATAGTTTCCTTTCTCAAAGAGTTCACAATAGAAATGAAACAATTTGAACAGGTGACTGAATATAAGAGTTATAATGCCAACCATCTTTTCTTCCGCTCATCTGAAAAAAGGGAATGCTTCCTACTAAAAGTAGATAGACTTGAATATTTGGAAATATAATCAACAATAGGAAATAAAAACAAGTTATTTCTGAGCATCCAGAGGTTTTATAGGGGTCATCATAGGAAGTGACGTTTTCAATATCTAGCAAAAAGAATGGTTTCATATTTAATTATTAGCTAAAAGAATAGGCAGTGCTACACACCCATAAGGAGAAAAAACACAAAACTATAATAGTTACATATGATAGAGGGTACTTGGGGGCAGTTTATGAGAAAGATAATTCTTGGATTGTGATTTGCTGCACCCCATCTTCAAAATTTTAAAATTACTATAACTTTTTCTAGGAACATTCTAGACTAGACTTCATTAAAGTACTAGTGCAGTGCTGAGTATTCTCAATCCATTGGTATAAACCTAGGGTTCTATCTTAATTAGGATCAGAGTTATGAAGCTTCAAAAAGTTCATTAAAACGTCAAAATTAGGGAGGAAAGCTCATCGTCCCACCCTCATAAGAATTTTGAAAAACGGAATTCATTTTTAGAGGTTCGCGCAGAATCTCAATTTTCATTCAAATCTGAAGGGAGGAAGCGGTGTGATATGTCCTTCATGATTTGTTAGAGAATGCACCAATATAATCTAAATAATTTTGTTTTCAATATTTCTAGGGACATATTTCTTTGCATTGATGCTGATGATGATAGATAGAACTGCCTATGAGGAACTATCATCTGAGCTGTTGTTTCCGTTATAAGCTTCTACAGTTTCTTTTGATTAACGAAAAAAAAAAACAAACTGCAAGGCTATTCAATGTCTGCAGTTGTCCTTATACAAAGCATGCACAAACATTCAATGTCCATCACAATTTGATAATATGACTCTTTCTCCTTTGTCGTTTTTACTGCCGCATCCAGCATTCATGGGGCCCCCCTTACCATGTCTGCCCTTACTTCCTTGTTTAATATAGTGTCTACATATATGTTTGCCAACAGTGCTTGGATGGCCAGACCAATTCGGACTGCTCCACTCATATAGATTCTAGGACTAAAATGCTTCTTTTTTTTTCTCAAATGTTAGATTTTACCATGAAAGTGGTCTACTTCTGAATTCAATAAAATCTGTTTAGATGTAATAAAAACAACATACATATATATAAAGGATTTTATAATATAAAAACCAATGTAACTTCTTTTGTCAGTTTTTATCAAGCTGAAGCAGATAGGATGAGAGTGAACTGTAACGCAACACTTATGTCTGTGTGTTCATGTCTACAAATCTACTGCTGATGTCTTAATTGTAAGACAAAACAAAAATAGACATCTGATTTTTCCTGAATAAAATTTTTCTCAATTTAAAAATAACATTCATTTTTCGCCCATTCCTGCTGCCTTATTCTTTTAAAATCATTAAAAAAAACCACAGAAAATAAAATGAGTTGTCGAAAATCAACAAAAAATAAATTCTTTCTTTGCAATAAGTAAATATGCACTAATATATACATTTTTATAATTTATCTATACAAACATAATCCAGTCATTTTTTTATGATTACTATGCTAGTTAACAAATATTGTTGTTCTGATAATTATTTTTTAAAAAAATCTTTTCAATCATTCTTTTCCTGTCTGATACATTAAGCTTTATGTTGACTCATAGGTATGAAAGTGATAGAAGGAGTTGGCTTCTCCATTCTTGACTGAATTCCTAGGATTAGAAGCAATCTGCCTCTCATTTCAAATTCTTTGAACAAAAATCAATTTGTTTAACTATGGAAAGAATCAAATCTTCCTTCCACCTCTTTTACTCACTCAATCAGACCCCATTCAGACTCACATGCCCAGGATTTTTGGATCAAAACTTTCAATCACAAATAGTCTGGAATGGTCGGGCCTTGAAGCTTGCTTGATTCAAGGCTTCTGGATGCATATTCCAAGAACTTAGGAGAACAGGTGTTTTCAACAGAATCCTTCTTTTAACAACTCTTTTTATCCTGAAACTTGAAGCTCTTTTGAAGGATTTGAAATACCAGCTGGACCTTGCCATACCAGCATATAGCGCTAAATTGAAAGTTGTATGTGTTTCACTTTTTTTTTTTAATGTATGGTAAAAAAAAACAGCACTTTTAAAAAACCTATTCTCTAATTTTGAAATGAATACAATTCCACAAACACACCAAGATGATAACCAGGAGACACACAGCTAAATCATTTTCAGTTCATTTTAAACTATCACTTGATACACACCCTGGTGACACACAGCACAGATAATTATCAACAAACATATCATTGCCCACTTGGAATCTACTCCCTAAAATCATACATTCACCAAGACGTTATTTGATACTCTCCCTGTAGACAAATACTCACAGCCCAGTCAATGATTAGAACAAAATCACTGCCATAGTTTTTCAGAAACACTCAAAATCTTCTTTTAATTGATAATTACTAAACCCACCCACAACCAGGAATCAACTCTGTATACCACACAATCTTTTGTATGTCCACTCTTTCTGAAGAAGCCAGTATAACCTGGCAAAACGTCAAAATGAACTAAAAAAATCTGATTAGTACACAACATGGTCTTCTGAATTATCTTTTTCACTATCATATATATAAATATATATATATGTATATATATATGTGTGTGTGTGTGTGTGTGTGTGTGTGTGTGTGTGTGTGTGTGTGTATGTGTGTGTTTGTGCAGAAAGATATTTGAATAAAACAAGAAAAAATAAAAATATTACAATATAATTCATATCATATACACACACACATACACTTGCCTACACATTTATAATTTTGAGGAGAATCATTATCATTCCAAAAGATGTTCAGACTACTGAACTCATTCTTTATGTTGCTTTTTTTGTTACCAGAATGTTTTGACTGAGCCATTGTACAATCTTCTTCAGGTGTACAATCTATATGAATTTTATAATTTTGAGATGAGTAGTTATCATTCCAAGAGTTTGTTCAGACTATTAACCCCATTCTTTGTGTTGCTTTGTTGTTACCATGTTTTACCTGAGAATTGAAAAGAATCTTTGTGTATCAAGAATATAGAATTACCAGTGTTATGCACTTGCTGAGAATGAACTGAGCTGTCTGTATATTTGTCACCATTCTTTGGGGGGAAAGAGACCTCTCTCTTTCTTTACAGATTGCACAAATCAATAAACCTGTAGACTGGCTTGGCCAAAATATTGCAGTAACAATGAAAAAACAACAAAAAAAACAATGCGTAAAGAATTAGTTTGATCATCTGAATGATTCTTGGAATGAATACATACACACAGCTATATATGTATGTAGACACAAAGATAGTTATAAACAACTACTTGGCATTTTGACAAATTTACATTGACCCTATCATGTACTTGACTAAATGTTCTTTCCAGCCAAGGAAGTACAATAGGCTTCTATCAGAGTGCATACATTTATATTCTCTTGTTTTGCCAATGACTTAGCATGAGCAAGTAGACAATGTTAAATTCAAGCTGACAGGAAAATGAGACTTTTCCATTGATTATAGCATAAGAAATATGCCCAAGTCATTACACACCAATTCTAAAAATTTATATTTTTTTGCTTTCCTTGTCTTTATAGCTGAAACATTTAAGGTAAACAAATATAAAAATGAGAAGAAAATGCAACAGGCTGAATGTTGTTTTTATGAAATACCATCACTGTTTGGTTCAGCAATTAAATTTCTTTATGGAAAGAAGAATCTGAAAACAAAATACTTGATATAAAAAATGAGCTGCCAAGACACGAAAAAGTTTTGCTTTTAATATTTTCACACTATTAGAGGTAAATTTTTATTGACCATAGCAGATCTTCATAACTTGTTTTACTTTCATCAAAATATAATTAAGTACTTTGTCTCATACTATCAATTAACATCAGTAACCTAATTAATTGTGATGGAGGTGCAGGTGATTGTAGGAGAGGAGCTGAAGCTAGAAAAACATGAATAGGAAAAGAGAATGAACAGGAAAAAGAAAAAAGAAAAAAAGCTAAATAGACAAAAAAAAAAAAGATTTGTACCGGCAGATATTTTCCTCACTTCAAGTGTCCATATCTGAGGAATGTAAGTAACAAATCATCATACCAAACCCTTATAATAACATACCAATGAAAATATATCTTCTAAAGAGAGGTCTTGAGAGGAAAATAATGTCTAATTAACCTTCATTTCACAAAAGATACTAATTTTTTTTTGAGAGAGAGATTTCAGAGAAGCCTGATTGTAATGTAGGATTTTACATGTGGCTTCATTTTAACTCAAGTAGCATGATAAGCTCCATTGTAATAGTAAAAAAAATAACAAGGCCTACTATAATTACTGAGATAGTAATGTATTTCTTACTGGTACCAGAGGTTGTTCAAGCCCAAAAAGTCAAGATCTAAAATGCTGATTTTAGAAGCAGGCTAACCCATGTCACTTCCAACTCCCATTTAGCATCGTGCTAGACTAAGCTCAGTAAATATCAAGAACAATTAGAACTTGAGTAATTTGCTTGAAAGGGTGAGTATGGCTTATACCAGCCCACTCAATCATTGGAAATAATGATAAAAACAATAAGCCGCAGGTGTAGTTCTTTGATTTGCCTTTGTTTATCTCTAACACCTAATAGGGATGAAAATTTAATGTGTATGAGCTCTGGAAAAGATATAGTGATAGGCATACCTCAAAATTTACCAATAATGATAATTTTAAAAAATGAATAAGTATAACATTTATTTAAAAGTATAATAACATCAAGAAACAAAAATATGAAGATATATACGTGACACCTATAAAAGGAAGGGAAAGGATCAATGTTAATTCTGTCAGTTTCCTCAATGTTTTATTTCATCCTTAGGGACTAAGCTTTACAAGTGTCAAATAGTCTAGATTTAAACTAAATCATACTTTGAATAACAACATTACAGATAATCTCCTGTTAAAACTCAAATTACTATCTCCCTTTCTTTTTTTTTTAACTGGAGGTAACCTAACCTCCATATCTCATAGGCAAAATTAGAGTAAATAAAATTATGTATAATTGCTCTCCCCAAAATTATGCTATGTTACTGACAGCAATGCATCTTTAACCACACACAAGAAAACATTTGAATATTTTGCACCTTGAACTTGGAAAGATGTATGCAATAAATTTATCAACAACTTTTTCTGTTTCACATGTCAAACAAACATTTCCTGAACATATATGAGCATTTATAGAACCACAAACTTTGATGCATTTTTTGTCATACGAACTTCAATGGCAAGATCCCATTTATGCATATACATTATTTTTCCGTATATATCAACTTGTATATAATATGATATAAATTTCATTTATTCTTTACCTCCATTGAAATTCTTTTCTTGTTCTTTGCATTCCTTTTGAACATGCTTTTAAGAGGTTGTTTATCACTTGCCACTTATTACCCTTTTAAGAAGCTGAGGATAAATGAAGACAAAAGGAACAATGCTTAAACGACTTCTCACACACACTTTCAGCTAACTACAGTATCAAAGATTCACATCACTGATGATAGAGCCTAATCATACTCTATACTTTTTTCACCCCTACATGGTAAGTTCTTAAAGTGAGATGTTTCATTGATTAGAACCTAGGAGTAGAGTCCACCACAACCTCTGATTTTTTGTTCACCATTCCTGGCTAGCTCACAAGACCAGAATTAATACAGTGAATTTTATAGAATAAAACTTGCTGTCAGACAGAGCCATTCTGATTAGAATTCTAAAACAATGCTTTTCCATCTATCATGCAGATCATAGCTTGAATACATTTTAGAAAACATTACCTTCACATTTTTCATTCTTCAGACTAATGTTCTTGCAATTGAGGTGTCATAGCAGAACCAGTTATAATTCAAATTTCAATGTATTTAATAATTAATGGTTTACTGAAAAATATGTCAGATACATATAGAGAACACAATGGCTATTTAGCCATAATCTACTCAACCTATCACCAGGAAATATAATGATTTGATCACTCCCAAGATATTGTAAATCAGACTATCAACAATCTCTTATTTCATCATATTTGAGAATAATTAAATCAATGTTTCTGGATCTGAGATCTAAAATGTTGTATCAGTCAGTATCAGAGAAAGTATTGTAGATCGTTTGATAAAAAAGTTTAATTCAATAACTTTTTTAAAATAATATGAGACAGAAATAACAGACAACTTCAAAAATTTACTTGGCACAAGTTTAAAAAATATTGATGAATACAATGCCCAGTGTGAATGAGTGTATTCAGATGAGGCAAAAGTACTGACTCAGGAAACCACATAAATGAAATGGGGGAAGAAGCTAAAAGAAATAAATAAGAAAAAACCATAAGAGATAAAACTCTTCAGAGAGTTGACAAAATCTAGCTACTCCATTTCAGGGCAGAATAGGCGGCCTCTCTTTGGCAAATTGCCAGTCCCTACTGCTCAATGAACAAGTTTTATCAGATATTTTCAGTTTTGACCACCACAATA
Organism: Thysanoteuthis rhombus; assembly: GCA_963457665.1. NCBI lineage: Eukaryota > Metazoa > Mollusca > Cephalopoda > Oegopsida > Thysanoteuthidae > Thysanoteuthis > Thysanoteuthis major. The sequence goes on along the minus strand of OY735227.1, from coordinate 45,431,797 downwards.
TTTACGAATGATAGAGGAGCTGTGAGTACTTGGTTTTCCAGGGAATATGAAAATATTTAGTTGGGAGGCTTTCCTTGAGTCTAAAACTGAATGTTCCTCAGCCATCATATATGATGAGGATGAACTGAGTTGTTGGATCAAATAAATCTCCTCTCTTTGCACTTCATATTCAATGATGATGGTGTGTGTGGCTGGGATACTGGATGACCACAAAGAAAATCATCAGCACTGGCAGTCCAGGCAGATGAAGGTTGTCCAATGTTAATATTGAGCATTGGCATTGTGTGCTCTTCAGCACTCTTGATGCAATGACATTCAAAACACTCAAAGTGACAGATCTTTTGCTACTCTGAACAACTTAAAGCGAGCCTCTCCCAGGTGTCAGTGGCAATATTGCACACTTTGAGGTTGGATTTCAAGACACCCCTGTACTCTTATACGGGGCTTTATATCTGGAAGATGAACAAAGATTGATAGAAAATATTGCAGAGGAAAAGTCCTACACAATCAATATGGGTAACTGGTTATGCAGGATTATCGGGAGACAGACCTACAAACTGAGAAGCTTGCAGCATGCGCATGAGAGAATCATGCTCAACCTTACATGGAGAGATCACAAGACAGCACAGTACATAAGGAAGAAAACAGGAGTCCGAGACATCATAGAATCTATTAAAAAACTCTAATGGCAATGGGCAGGCCATGTTGCAAGAATGAAAGACAACCGATGGACATCACGTCTCACAACATGGATCCCAAGAGTTCATATAAGAAACCGAGGCTGAGAGAACACTAGATGGACAGATGAATTCGACAGATTCAGGAGATACTGACTCCACGACACCCATGATAGAGAATTGTGGCAAATCCTGGGGAAGGTCTACATCCAACAACGGACATTAAAAGAATGATGATGATGATGATGATGATGATGGTGGTGGTGGTGGTGGTGGTGGTTATGCAGGCCCAACACTCCTCTCTTTCCATATATATCCACAACTGTAGGTCCAGTGCCACAACCAGCAGAGGATAAAAATGGGCTAATAGATAATAATTTAATGAATGAATAGTCATATTTCAATTAGGTCTATTTGAAAAAATAACTATTTTCTTTGATTGTCAGACTCCAAATGAATAATAAATGAAAAAATGACTGCATTTTGATTATATCCGTAAATACTCTTTGTTCTCTTGAAGATTTGAAAAAAATCCATCTATAACTCTCAGACTTAAAAAAAAAAAATTATCAACTGAGTGTGCCAGGTATTTGAGAATACATCTTCAGTGGGTCATAAATGGAAGTGGACAAAATATGATATTATGTCATCATCATCACCAGTCTTTTATTGTCCGTCGTAGGAGATAGACCTTCCTAAGGATTTGCTACACCTCTCTATCATGGGCGATGCAGAGCCAATACTTTCTAAATTTGTTTGGTTTGTCTCTCCATCTTGTATTCTGTCGGCCTTAGTTGCACATGTGATCTCTAGGGTTCCATGTTGTGAGTTGTGATGTTCATTGGTTGTCTGCGATTCTTGCAATATAACCAGCCCATGGCCACTTGAGTTTTGTAGTGGATTCAACGATGTCTCGGACTCCTGTTTACTTTCTGATATACTTTGCTGTCTTTTGGTCTCTCCAAGTGAGGCTGGGAATGATTCTTCCATGTGCATATTGCATGCTTCTCAGTCTGCGGGTTAGGTTCTATGTTTCAGCTCCATAGGTGACTATTGGGAAGATGCATTGATTGTATATCCTTCTTTTTAGGATTTATGAGATCTTCTTATTTTTGAAAGTTGTGCTCACTGTATCAGAGACTTGCCATCCTAGAGTGATTCTTCACTTGATTTCTTCTTCTTTTGTGGGTTTCATGGAGATTTGTTGTCCTAGATAGATGTAGTGGTCTACTTTCTCCAGTTTTGCATATTTGATTTTGATAGTTGTGTTCTTAATTATGACGTGGTTGTTGCACATAACCTTCATTTTGCTAAAATTCATGTGTAGGCCAGCTCTCTTGCTTTCTTCATTTAGTTCATCTAGCATTAGTTGAAGTTTGTATAGGTTTTCTGTGAAAAGGGCAATGTTGTCTACAAATCTGAGGGTGCTCAGATATTCACAGTCTATTTTGATTCCTCTAAATCAAAATATTACGTAGCATGCACCAAATTTTTAACTTTCTCATGTCTCTCTCAGATGTATTAACAGCATCAACATAGCAGCTTTGAATCTGACAAAGAAAAATGGATTTGCCAAGCTTGTGTGCCCAAGTGCCAACAGCAGCGACTATGACATCACCAGATTCTTAAATGTGGACAGGTCCTTCGTGTTCAAGGTCCGGAATGAGCTGAGGGCCTCTGGCACACATGTGTCAGCTGTGGCCAAGAGAAAATAACATTCTTTGTCAGGACAGCCAAGTTCTTCTGACGGGTCCAAGACATCATCAACTTTAATCCTAGTAAGTTGATAAGGGTCATCACCAAGCACCTCAAGGTGGCAGAGTCTTTTATATTAGTGATGCCTAACAACATCAGGTACAAATCCCAAGTGATAAGAGGGCAGTTCATGTCAGACAAGACTCAGGAGGACAGTGCAATCCAATCACTGAATAGGCTCAAGCACCCCAGGAGTTCTGTATACTCTGGGTCTTGTCTTTGACCAGGACTAAAAAATGAACAGGAGGAACAAAAGGTGGCTCTGCACAGAACCCACAAAGGTAACTACAATAATGCACACCAAGTTCCTGTTGTTTGTGATAGTCCTGGGAGTCAAGAACAAGGACAGTAATGTCATACCACCCCATTTCTTCGCACAGGTCTTCAGAGTCAATGCTATCACCTATATCAAGATGCTGGACACATGATCTGGGAGTAGCTGGCTAGGAATTTTCATTATACCCAACATGTTAGCTCTCCTGATTTGAAACCCCTGGACTACTTTGTCTGGGGCATCATCAAGAAAGAGACCAACTAGCGGCCCCACAATAAGAGTTGTTGAAGGCCATCATCATTGATATAGTGGCCACCATGAACGAGAACCACCTGATCTAGGCTTGCAGTCAATTCTGAGGGTACATCAAGGTGGTCGAGGCTGAGTGCAGTTTTATTGTATAACTTTTTCTTTCTATCTAGCTGAACCAATTTTCATGAAAATATATTGATCTTATATACTTTTCTATTGAATATCTTTGTTTTTCTCCATATCATGATTTGTTCTCAATTGCATGATGTACCCAGTATACCACAGATGGGATTTATCAAACAAATACATCAAAACTTTGATTCACTTTAATCATAATAACATTATATTTGTACCAAATAAGAGTTAAATTCTGACGACTAAAACAGTTTAGGCAAGAATTTATAAGCTGCAAAATTACCCATGTAGCATAAAAAACAAAACATCAGCAATTTTATTACAAATAGTTGATCTGGTAATTGAACTTTTTTTGTTGCTTTTGTTAACACAACATTTTGACTGATCCATACTAGAGCCATCTCCAGGTATACAATCTATAACTAAAGAGAAGAGAGTTTTGTTTTCAATAAAATGTAAGCAAATGGACTGATAGAATGGAAGACCTCCTTTCTTTCCTTAAATATTATAAACCTGAAGATGGTTGTGAAATGAATTAGCTGAAATGTTGTAGAAAAAACAAAAACTAAAAAAAAGAATGGATTAACTAGTTTGAAGAAAAACTGCAGAAGGTGAGTTTGAGTTTCCTTTATTATGCTATGTATTTTTGTTAGATTCTATAACAGTTTACAATGAACCGTCCACCATAGACAGGTCGCTCAAGTTTTGAAACTTGAGGCATCTACTTCACATGAGTCGTTTCATTCCTTTCTTGATAATCAATAGAGATAACAGAGCAAAGATTTTATTAAAAGAAGTATTTTAATGTTCATATTCTCTAAGATAATAAATATATCATTTTTTTTGCTAGCCCAGCCTGTCTGTGTCAGTTTGCTTTCAAGTCTGGTGTTTTTTATTTGCTCAGTAACCCTTGTAGGCCTCTTCCATCTTACTTCAAATCCCTAGACAATTTTTCTCAGCACCAAATATATCATTCAACTCTTACTAATTCTTTTCATTCTCCACTTGCTTTAGACCAAAAACAATGTTGAACAATTATAAAGTGATAAAACATGAAATACTGATAAAAAAGGCCTTTAACCCATTGTGAGCCAAAGGTGTCAACTACATGGAAGGCCAGTGGAGTTCCAATGGGCCCAAAATTTTGTGTCAGTTTTCTGCACTATGCATGGGGTTATATTTGTTGAACTTTGTACATTTGTTGCCCAGAATATGGCATTTGGAGAAAACTCACATGAATCCTTTTTTTTTTAAAATATTTTTATATGTTTTTTAAATGATTTTTCTAAATTGATACATATACCACTAAATTAGTGTCATGGAAGGTCAGTGGATTCCAGATGGACTCAAAAAACATTCATCGCACTGTTATATTTACACAATTGGAGATTTTTAGCTCAAATTAATCATGCATAATCTATAATTCATTTTAAACATGAGTACAGAACGAAATGAACAATCTATACAAAAAGTCATGGAAAATGATGTCTCAAAAATAAAGAAAAATAAGTGCATCATTTATTAAACCTTCTGGTTCACAAAGGGTTAAGCATATTTCCAGACTAGAATATTGAATTTGAAATCAATCAGTCCCAAGGAGATCAAAAGTAAAATAGATTAAATCAAATTATGTTAAAGATTTGGCTATTCACCCCCCCCCCCCACACACACACACTTGTTACAGAATCAATCAGATACAAATACATTCATGGAAACAGGTGCTGCAACTTTTGTATTGAATATATATAATAATTGAATCTGTACATATACAAGACTTGTCAGTCTAGCCTAGTCAACATGAGAGCTGCCTACCAATGACTTAGATGTTATCGGATTCAAGGGACAACTGAATAAGAATAAGAATTTTTTGAACATCATATCTGAGAATATAGCAAGATCAATTCTGTTTAAGGCTATCTATTGCTTGAGCAGTAGACAGCAGGTCAAAAGGTCACCTTCAAAGTACTAATTTGATTATCATCAATTATACCTAATGAGGTAAAATACAAAAATCAGCACACCTATTCCTTTTTCAAAGCCATTGATCTTGTCAAATATTTGAAGTTTTGAACAAATATGCACAATATAATCTTTCAGATCTAGATGCCAAATAGTAATTATCTATAAATAATTACTATCAACTTGAATAACTTTGACTAAAAGCTTGAGAGATTTTCCTCTTCTCTTAATCCATTATTTTTAAACACCCTAACAGTTATTTTTTTCAACTATTTCAAACATATCATATGTATATATATATTTCATATGTATATATATATATATATATGTATATATATATATATATATATATATATATATATATATATATATATATATATATATATATGTATATATATATATATATATGTATATATATATATATATATATATGTATATATATATATATATGTATATATATATATATATATATATATATATATATGTATATATATATATATATATATATATATGTGTATATATATATATATATATATATATATATATGTATATATATATATATATATATATATATATATATATATATATATAAAAATATAAATATATATTCATGAAAAGTGTATTTAAAGATGGACGTACATGTCATTCTACAAAACTTATTTCAAAAGCTCTCGCAATATCAAAGTTATAACCCAGTCATTTTGTTACAAGATAAAGTATTTGAACTGTCTTTTCCTCTCTGTGTGCCTAGAGCGTTTTGAGATGAGAATGGAGACTTGTCATCTAACACTGATGGGAAGAAGGCAATACATATTTGGGCAGACCAGCAGAGAGAGAGACAGACAGACAGAGTTACATCCATAAGAATAAGCTTGAATCTACACATTTGGAAAGCCACATTGTAGTGGTTCCTCACTACACACATATATAAAAAGATTGACCATCTTTCCTATACCAGCTTAAGGCACTTTTCACGCCAGTATTGTTCTGTGTTTTGAAATTAGACATCATGTGGTTTATACAGAGATTAAGCAAAAGTTGTAATATTTTGTATTTGTTGTGTTCATGTTATTTCAGTAGCTATAAAAGGAAAAGCTAAACCTGTAGTTCACAATTTTTTTTTTTTTAAGGCCACACCTATACCCCTAAATATTATATTCTGAAGATATTCGGTGAGAACAATGCATCATGCAGAAAACGTATCTGGTGACTCTCCTGCCAAAAGGACTCCTAAAGTATCTTCTGACTTTTGACACCAAAACCAGCAGTTCAATTCCACAAGAAGTATCACCAGCACCTAGAACAAGACAACACCTAAAAGGACTACAGTTTCCTATTTTTACAAATGTATGTTTTATACAATTAAAACAGTTTCCAGCCAATCCATTCTTCAGCCTTCTTCAGGAATACAATCACTGAATGTGATGGGGGTAGACAGATTTACTTATCCAATGGTAAAAACTTATAACTTGGGTTTCAGGGCTTTTTTCCCTTGAGACGGAAGAAAAAGAACTAAACAATATAGGCCATACACTCAGAAAAAATGGCTACCCATCTTATGTTATCACCAGGGAAAAAAGTAGTAGGGGGGAACAGTATCTCTTTTTTCCAACAATCCATATTCCATATACTGCAGTCAGTATGATATATGGGTTACTTTTAGCAGTTCTCACTCCAGAATCTACTTACAAAAATGAGTCTGCCACAAGAAAAGAGTCTGACCAATAACTGTTTTTACATTACTCCCAGTAAATATGGCAAAATCTATACAGAAAAGAACTAGCAGACTTCTCAAAGTCCAACACAAGAAGCATGAAAAAGCTATAATCAAAGGCGACCACATCTGGAGAGAGAAAGGGTGAGTTTGCTGACCATATCTGGAAAGAGAAAGGCAAAGACTATCCTCCTTGGAAAGAGGTCCAGATTACAGACAGGCAACACTGTTGGAAATTGGAAAAAAAATCAAAGAAGCAGCACTTATCAACATTCACTGAGTGCATAAGTCAGACAAGTGCGGAGTTCAACCCGATGTGGCTTCCACTACTCAACAGGGACGAGGTATGGAAATCAAGACCTTACAAGAAAAGGAGAAGAAAACACCTGAATCGTACATTATAAGCATAGAGAAAAAAATTCAGTTTACCACCACCACATTTGGATAGTAAACCTACAGAAGGCCATTGAATGGCTCAGCTGAAACGTCATGTTAAGACACCAACAACAAGGAAGAGCTCAATCACCTGAAAAACTCTTCGAATGTTAATGACCCTTCTCAAAACTATAGACAGAATCTTTATTTATGTGAAAATGTAGGAATGCAATACCTACCGATGAATCTTAAGAAGAAATGAATGAAGATGGAGCTCCAAATAAGTCAATTTCCACTCAATTTTAATTTTACCATTCAATTTTTACTTGAGAAAACAGTAAGTTGAAAAATTGATATTTCTAATTATAATTCCTAGAAGAGCCACAAAAGCATGATACAATCTTTACATATAAAGGCTCAGGGCAATATGAATCCAAATGGCTATCGAATTTCAAAAAGTACTTTTCCTCATTCATTACTTTCATTACTTAATTTGTCACTGTTGCAATATGATGCTTTAGAGAAACAAAGATGAGGAAAAAAGATACGATACAAAAAAAATATCTGGCTAATATCCAATTCTGACAAGTCTCTTTGGTAGACATCAGGTTAACCAATCAGAGCAAATTATCCAGTCATTCTTGGTAGACATCTCTTCACAACTACTGAATGTAGTTTTGTTCTGAGCTTCAAGTATATGAAAATTGTAAAATGCTGTTTCATTCAACACTAACTCCAATGAACAGACACTTGGAATTGAATCTCAGACATTTTGATTTTCACTTCCTTGCTTTTATCACTGAGTTATAGATACATGTTGTAAGATTTATGAATACTATGAAATGGGCTTCCTTGGCTACTTTTTAAAATTTTAACATTGTAATTTTCCCTATATCATAATAAGTGCTACTATTTAGTAATTTTAAGAACTAAGACAATCTCTTCTTTCCAACAATGTAACTTCAATAATTAAGATCATTTCTTCTTTGAGGTATTTTTTTTAAACCCTGGCGGTCCAAGTAATCACTAGTTGTTGGAACTTGGACCACTGCAGACATTTCAATGATTTGCCCAAAATTGAACTACCATAAGATTTTAAAAATACATTTTTGAACACCTATCAAATACCTGTACACTAAAAGTTAACTTTAATGAAACAGCTATTTCAATTTTCATGGACTTGAAGCTCAGAACAAAACACACACCTATATATAACAGATGAAAAATGCAAAAAATGGATATTCAAATTATTTTTTTTAAAGAGACAAAATGCTGTGGGAAATAATTTGTCGATATTTTACTTATTGACATTCACACAAATACACACCTTGAAAATTCTAGAATTATGAATTCAATTGTCTCTGAATGAAACAAAATGTTATGCTGCATAAATCAACGAGAAGTTGATAAACTACTTAAAAACATATGCACCTCTACAAGGCATAATTGGGTTTGGCAAAAGACTCACTATATCTCCTAAGTCTATGCCTTCCTTAGTGTGCTATTTATATTGATTACAATCTCATGATTATTCAAGTCACATGAAAGAAATTTCTAAAACTGCATTCAAAATTACTTTTGTTATTTGGACAACAAAATAGTGATCAGCATCTTTTTTATTTTTTGAAGATGTAGCAACATTATATTTGACCACCACCTAGTCAGTTTGTTTATGAGTTTTCTTTGATACTGGTGAGAGAAGAGTCCATGGCAGTCCATGTTATAATACTTTGAAAAATTGGCATAGCAATACATTTCTTGGAATTTTGGTCAAACTCTACATCAGAATTATGTTTTAATAGCAGATTTACAACAATATATCTCATAATGATATTGGCAATACAAAATATTTGGACTGTCCATAATGTAGCCAATTTTGAAATTGAAAGACCAACCAATTTTCAGAGTTGTATTGGAAAATAATTTATAATGTTCATGCTAACCAAAATCTAAACTTGAGACATCATAGAAGCATATTTCAATCCTGTGCTAAAATTTATATACACAGCAGAAAATAAGTTTTCTTCAGTGGTTATTGACCCAAGTTGACAGTTGGTTTGAGTAACCTCATTTACAGTATATTAGAATAGATTGAAACAATTGTGTCAAGGGAAACATAATTCATAATTAGAATTGGAGCAAAACATTTCTCAGGTGATTCCAAGTGTTTTCTCCAGGTCACACATTATTTGAAGAATAACCAACTTGGTAAGAGATCAAATGATAGGAAAAAACTGATGAGTAATTAGGTAAACATTATTATTATAATTTACATTTTTGGTGTAATAAGGGATTCAAATGCAACCAAACTGGATAAAAGAAAAATATAAAAAGATATATAATTGGTTATTTTTTTCTTGATTTCAAACATTAAGTCGTTAGCTTCACTTGTTATGTGCTAGCATTAGTGAGGTATATGGAGGCCCTACTCGCATTCTCTCTCTCTCTCTCTCTCTCTTTTGGGGAGAGAGTGCCAGAACAACTGAAGGTTGTAGCACGAAAGTATCAAGTTTCACAATGCATAAACAATTAGGAGCCTTTTTTTTTTCAATTGAATTTCAAGGTGAAGGATAAACCATGTAAAATGTTGAACACTTCTATCACCTTATTTCATATAAAAGGTCAATTAAACAAATTTAATTTCAAATCAGACTAAAATTACAAGCTGAAATTTGATAGGCTTTCACAAGTAATATTCAGTAACTTGACCACACCACAATATGTTCCTTGTAAATATCTTTCAAACACAAAACATAAATAAAGTGAGAAAATATTTTTCAACAAATGAAAATAACAACAGCCATTACTCTACACCTTCTCATATATCTATATATATGTTGAGGAAATTGACAATTGGAAGGTGAAAAGAAAAACTCAAGAGAAAGAAGGTAGTACATTTTGATGCATTTCAATGGGTACCAGCCATCTTTTTCAGAGAAAAAATTTGCAAATTTTGCTGTTTACATGTTTGAGGTCGAGGGAAGAAAACGGGGCTGCAGCAGGAATTGAACCTGTTGCCCCATCTTCTTTAATTGTTTATCCTATTTACGTTGTCTAGGCCAAATTCACCATGTAATAATGGATGATTATTTCAAATAAGAGTTTCCATATAACATAACACAATTTATAATCATATATGCATATATATGAAAAGTGTGGTTCCAAAACATAATAAGTGCCAATTAAAAAAAAATATGTTTAATAAAATTAAAAATCAAATTCTTGATTTGGATTTTTCATATCAAAAAAACATTACAGGCTACATATATATATATATATCTTTTTTAAATTTGTTATAAGATTAAAAACATCAAATACAGAATGGCACATATTGCATTTTGGAACCACACTTTTCACATATAATTCAAAAGTATCTTAAAAAAAAAAACTGAAATTAACTTCTATTGGTTTGATGGTAGGAAAGGACACAAATATGAGGAAGAGGTTGTTAAGTTGTACATCAAGTAAAAGTGCAGAAAAAACTTTCCAAAATTCTCCAAAAATACTTTACTTGTTACATATTACTATACTGACTGGTCAACTTGGATAACAAACATAATGAAACCATTTTCTCCATGATTGTTGGGGTGAGAAAAAACTTCAATGAAGTTTGATAACAAATCTTTCTTAGTTATCAAAGATATATTTAACTGAGTCAATAAAGCAGTGGTCTCAAAACTGGGGTTTGTCAAATAATGGTTGAGGTCTGCAGTGGTGTTTCCTATAGATCTGACATTGCAAATATTGTGGCAGAGAAACGATATCATTCATCACAAAGCTATCAAAGAACATAACTATTGTACACAGACCTGTACCAGATATTAGAATTTGAATGAATGCAATCCATTTAAAATAAAGATTATTCTCATAGATCAAAAATCGGGTTTTATTGTAGTTCATTAAATCCCCAAAATAGGGTACAACCAGAATATTTCTCTTATAGAACGAGTCCTTGAGTTTTCAAAGTTTCAAATCCACTGATCCAAAGGGTTTAACATTCTCTTTGTAGTTTTTCATATTTGTTGGAAATGTCAAATTGAATAGATGAATAAAGAATACCTTTAATTTTATGGATTCAAACACAGATGACATGTTTCACTGAAAAGATAATGGTGGAACAAAATAATGCACCCTGCTTAACGATTCATCGATTAGAGAAACAGAGTTTTCAATTGAAAGGCTGACCCAATAGCTCTGCAGCAAAAATATTTATTCTTTTTTTGTAATCATTTTTATGATTTTTTTCACCTCAGAAGTAATATCTATTCTTTTTGAATCAATGAAAAATCTACAAGCCAACTCAAATATGAAATCATATATAATTACAAAAAGCCATGTATAGATTTAGAAAATCACTCAGCCTTTGTGAAATATTTCTTACTAGTTTGCCAACGCCATCAAAAAGATGGCATAAATGAAACATATGTATATACATATTGCATTTTATATATGTGGATGATAAATATTTAATTTGCAGTGAGCTCAGAGAACAACATTCTGTTGACAACAAATAGATTTTTATTACTTTTTCTATTTTTTATACCATTCTTTGTATTCAGCATTTTTATTACGTCAATAGAATTTGAATTACATTTTATTTTACGATGTCAGTTATATCGTTTAGCATGACAGCAGGCATCTACCTACCCATTGCTAAAGGTGTGGATTACTCATTTTTTCCTTGAAGGTCATGCCATTCATATACATATACAGACAATGTATTTTATATTAATTAGACAGGTTAAATGATGGTGTCAGATGCAGATACAGAAAAACAAAGAGGTATCATTGTTGGCTGTGGCACAGCTCCAACTTTGAAGGGGTAATCTAAACAAAAAAACTTGAATCTAGTTATTTGTTATTACTAATAAATATTTTGAGCAATAAAACTTTTCGATTCAACATGAAATGTATTCTATTAAAACACTTATTTATAAATACAAAATAAACCAAAAAATATTTGAACATGAAGACAGCTCACAGACACATCTGCACTAAACTTACAGAAAACCCTAAACTCCCTGACAAAACACTGAACAATGTGACCACCCAGTTATACTTTTTCCATTTGGCGCTCACCCTACTCAAAATCCTAGATCTGTCCCTGTTAATAAGTTCACATATAAATCAAATTCTCTTTAAGATTTTTTTCACATGAACTTACAAATACAAGTCCAAAAATTAGGTAAAAATTTCATAAGAATAGAGTGAACACTACATAAATGAGAAATTTAGGTAAAAAATAGCACACAAAAAAAGTATTTATTTTTGAATCAGATGTACAAATACATTGAATTACTCAAAGAGCTGAGTGTGCCCACTATGCATAGTACTAAACCTTGAGTGATGTCAGTTGAATTTAGTCATGAGTCCAAAATCCTGAAAAGTTTGCAGCAATGAAGTATTTTTTTTTAAATTCTTAATGAATATTCACATGGGTTCATAAAGGAGAAGGTCATGTATTCCTCAAATTAACAGTAATAATTTAGGAAGTCTGTCTAAAAGAAATCCAGCCATTTGATATCAATGGAAAAATAGAAACCCAGGCACCTTAGTCACCTTCAAAGTACTCTGTTTTGGACCTCACACAATTATCATACCATCTCTTCTACTCTACAAAACAGACCTCATTTGGGGTCAACTGCTTTGTATTCTCCTTAATCTCATCCATGGTCAGAAATCTCTTTAGCAAAAGACATATTACAGGGAGCCAAATCTGTACTGCAGGGTCTGATAGACCTGAGTCAGGTGATATTTTGCCTGAAAAACCTATGCAAGATGAGAATTAGTGAATGAGGAGGTCATACAGTTCACGAACCTACATAAAAATGATTCCCTACTGACTGAGTAACCACATGAGAGAGTCTATTTGCGGATGTGCAGTAAGGTCTGACTGGTTGCCAAGTTACATCAAGGTGGTGCAAGATATTCAAAATGGCTTGATGCCTCCTGGATAGACTAAGTAAATAATATAAGAGAAACTGTTTTGTTTGTGAGACAGTTAATTGTCCAGAGGATTAGATAGATGTGCTTATATTTATGAGTGTCTACAGTAAAGTACTTGATTTAATTACAAAGAGAAATTGCATTTTAACAAATAGGATCCTGCAGTCAATCACTGGAGAATAAAAACTATCAGTTACACTTTTAAACATTCACACAAGAAGAAATATTTTTCACTAACTCAATGAAATCCATTAAAAGTTCTCTTTTGCAACCAAAAAGAAAAAAGTTATTTAATAATAGAAATTCAGGAATTCACAAAAACATTTGAAATAGATTACTGAGAGTATTCATAAATGCAGGAAATGCCACAGAAATCATTGTATTTAAGCTGAAAGATTTTCAAGGAGCTATCAAAAATTTTCAATTGCATAAATTTTTTTTTCATTCCTGACAGAATGAGACACAGGAATATGTTTTGAAGATATGAAAGTAATGGGGAAGGGGGGGAGTAAAAATCATTCATATTTACTGCTTGAAACATTAAGCACTAAAACATTTGAAATAATTCATTTTACACACAATGGGTTCAGCACAAAAATATAAGGAGTAAAAGGAAAGATTCAGGTGTATGGGATTGCTTTTAGGAAAAATTTATAAGTCAATTCAGGTTTCAAGCAAATTGGCTTTGGTGGTTGTTTTAAAACCGGAAACTATCATCATCATGTTTTAAAACTAATTTTCAAGATCTGGACACATTTGCTGACAAGATGTTGTTAATGGCCTGACGAGTCAAAACATATTTATTGTTGAAAATATAAACATGAAGGGAGAAAACAAATTGAATGTTGCAAACTTCAAGCTTTTTACTTTAACCTAAGTACAATGTATTTCATATTTATGATGCTAAAAGTTTCTGAAGAATAGAAATAGGAAAAAGTACAGAAGGGAAAAGGAGAGACCATAAAAGGGTTAAGAAGGAGAAGGGAAAGACAGGGAAGGGAAGAAAAGAAAAGAAAAACTAGGAGCCCATAAAGAAAAGAAGTTGAGTAGTTTAATCGGAGAGGAGGAAGAGAGGGGAGGAAAGAAAGTTAGGCAGTTTACTGAGGAGGTAATGAGAGAGGAGGATGGGAGAAATTAAAGTTTGGTATTTCTATTATTATTCGGACCATCCTCATCTTGGTTGTTTTTCATACAACGTTTCAGCCATTGTACTCTATGGCCTTCATCAGGTATCATCTGGTAGGTGTGGAGAAGTAACAAACCGAACCCTTTATTTAACCGACGGGGGTATATTGACCGCACTCCCCTCTTAGCATTAGTAGTATTATTATTGTCTCACACTGGGATTGAACCTAGAACCATCAGATTACTTGCAGTAATTTTGTCTGATTCTTTTAAAGTTAGGTAGTTTAATGAAAGGGTAGGAAGAGAGAATGCAAAAAAGAAAGATGAATAGTTTGCTGAGGATGAGAGGAGATTTTTCCCATATGAAAGTAACACATGTTCATATGACATTTAGATAAAATCATGAACCCACCACAAAAAAGGATGGGATAAGGAAAAAAAAGTATAGGGTGAGAGACAAGTAGTAGTATAAGTCTTTGTTGACAACACCTGTAGAATTTCCATGAGTCAAGCTGGTATTTGATAATTGCAATACTGAAAAAATGATGATAATTAAAAAGAAAGTTAAATAATTATAGTTATAAAAATAATGAAGATGAAAAAATTCATGAAGAAAAGATAATTTATTTGATAATGATAAAATATTTCATCTTTAAAAATTTAATTAGTACTCCTACAGAAGGTGAATGAATTGCTTTCTTTAAAAAGAGATTTAACATAAAAGATTTATTTTTGATTTTCCAGATGAAAATAGATAGTATAAATTAGTTTTGAATCCATCTAAGCATTACCCTTTTTTCAACTTTAATAAGTATCTAAATTGAATCTCTAGTGTGAGTATTCTTATAACTATTTGGGGTTATCAGAGAAAAAGAAGTGGGAAAGAGTGCGAGAAAAAACAGAACAAGAGAGAGAGAGAGAGAGAGGGAGAGAGAAGCAGAATGAGAGGAAAAGGGAGCAAAGGAGAGAAAAGCAGAACAAGAGAAAGAAAAAGAGAAATGCAGAACAAGTGAGAGAAAAGCAGAACAAGTGAGAGAGAATCAGAACGAGAGAGAGAGAAGCAAAAATGAAAATGAGAGAAAGGGGAGCAAAATGAGAATGAGAGAAAAAGAGTCATCGCATAAAGCCATAATAATATTATTTGTTAGATAGAAGGAGAGAAGTTTTGGGACTGAATACAGAGAAAGTTGCTTATTGTGATCGCTTTGGGGCAGGATCTTTTAGATAACAATGACTAGTTGATAACATAAAGCAAGTGATGTATACAGAAAGCCGCTTTTTGTATTCACTTTAAATGAAATGTATAGGACCAACTTATTTTGATGACAGTAACCATTTGATAACATTATACTTGATTATGTATAAGCAGCTTTATTTGAAAAATTCAACTTTGATAAGATTAGATTCATCTGTCGTCCTGTAATTTTTAAAAGAGCAATATCTCAAGAATGAATAGAACATAGAAAAATTATTGCTTCATATGTAAATTTAATATCATTCTTCAGTCGTATTGTGCAGGATCGTTTATAGCCATATTAGTCTCAGGACATCAGAGATCAGAAATCAATTTCATGAGTTTTCTTCATCTTTATTGTTTTGATCATTTCATTTTAATCTTCCTTTGATAAATGTCATGTCAGGTGATTTTTAAACATCACCCATGTTTTCTTTCATTTTGATAATTTTTACCATAATACTGATGAGAACAATTCACAATACCCAGTTATTAGGGTTTTTTCTGTAATTTAAATCTTGGAACTTTTGAAGTAATAGAAAAGAGTAAAGAAAAAAAAAAGAAAAGATAAACATGAATAAATGAATCCATCACTATATTGGTTTAAATAGTTCATGAAATAATGTCAATCTTCCATCTTAGGACTTCAGACAACACTCAACAAAAATGTATTAAAGTGGACACCCAGCATATCTGTGGTTTTACTTTCCAAAGTTCCAGTAACCCATGGTCAACCTAGAAATGAACAATTCATAAGTTTTACTCAATAATGTTCCAATGGTGCGGGTGTAGTGATATTGTCATTTTGGGTTTGCTAACAAGAAGCCACAAAGTCTTTCCTTCAAGTGAAAATTCAATTTTTGACTTTATAGGGAAGGGAAAAAAATCATATGCTGAAGTCATTAAGATCTACGGTAAGAACAAATACTCTCTGCATTAAATAACTTTTATCATTATATATAAAATAAACTGTATGAATGTAGGGGGGAAAACAGTGTACATGGGGTTCGGTACTATCCCTGGTTTTAGCATCTGCTGGAAATCTTGGAATCTTGTATCCTTCATGGATAATTGACAACTGTAATAGGATAACATTATTAAAAATTGAAATTCTAATATTATTAAAAGATTATAAACAATTAGGTTTA
Organism: Thysanoteuthis rhombus; assembly: GCA_963457665.1. Taxonomy (NCBI): domain Eukaryota; kingdom Metazoa; phylum Mollusca; class Cephalopoda; order Oegopsida; family Thysanoteuthidae; genus Thysanoteuthis; species Thysanoteuthis major. Next base: position 45,415,203 of record OY735227.1, on the reverse strand, counting down.
AACATTTTACATTGTTAAATCAAGTTTCTAAGGCTATAATTATTAATGAGTACATCCCATTATTGGATTTTTGAAAAATTATGATGTTGCTAATGTTTCTGATGTCATTTCTGTTTTTCTCTTTTGAATATGAATCAGTTACATAGCCTTGCCAACAGTATATCCTACAATGCAAAAACCCTTAATCTATTATTTCTACTCCACGCGGGCAAGTGTGTGTGTGTGTGTGTGTGTGTGTGTGTGTTTGTAAGTCCTAACTGCTGAGTACATGTACAGAAAGAAATGAATATTCTCCAGCATCATTCAACCAGAATTTATAATTCTAATCAGTCGGTGAAAAATCAGAACAATTCTGTTATCAACAAGTAATCAGAAAATTGACAATTGTTGCATATGTATATGATGACACGCATACACAGGTGTATATGAAAATGTGTACATATGTACACTCATAATACATACATAATAGACATATAAATTCATAACACACCTATATGTGCCTACATTTATATGTCAGAACATAAGAACATAAATGTGCAACTATAAAATCGTAGTCTCACACACCTATATACTGATGTAGAAGTTGCATATTGTGCGCAATTTATGACAGAGTCTTCGAGATAACAATAACCAACTGATATCATCAAGATAAAAAATGTGAAAATTGGAACTATTTTTATTCATTGTTAATAATTAAAATTCATTGTTATGTAAATGGATTCATTGCAATAAACTTCACATAATAAATAAATATATGATTAATATATGTTTTAATGATTTTCATGCAATTCATTTGGCACTGAATGATTTTGATAATAGTAACCATCTGTTAACAATATCCATTATCATAATAATCAGCTTCCCCTATTTATATATATATATATATGAACACCAATGAATATGTGAATAAGCAAGTATTGGATCTATCATCAGTTGTAATGAAATGGATCATACATCTGAAAACACAATTTAGAATATTTATAGTTCTGTGCCCAAATGTATATACAGAAATACTTTGAATGGTACAGTTTTGAGGAAGAATGGTTAAGGTATTGCCATACAAGTCTATGTAACTAAGTATAAGCTGATAAAAAAAAATATTGAATTATGATAAGACCTTGAACAGTGCAGTAACAGTAAAGAAAATTTGGGAATTAGTTAACTGTATTAATCTAGGTATACCTGTATAGATACATTAGTGGAATTTGAAAATAATTTTGAACATTGCTTTATTTATACAAATATAGCATGTGAACTCAAATAAAACATGTGCCTATGTTAACTTTTCGGTGGAAATACAGTGACGTTATTCTTTCCTTCTTAAACTTCCTATTTTTTAAAAATGTGAGCAAAATATTTTTTTCTCAACAGACAACTGTCTGTTTCCACAGTCACTATGGAGAATGTGTCACCACAGATGATCGCCATTGTCCGCACACACTTGAAGAGCCAAGGGGTCTCATGCGGTTCGTAATGACTCTGGAACCTATGCAAGAATTGCTTATGTACATGCTCACAAAAATGCTTATCTATTGGGATTGAGCCAAGTCTAAAACAAGGACACATTTGTAGAACAACACTTGGTAAACTTGCATACACCCACAAAACAATCTGAATTCTTGTCATAATGTTGTTATTAAATACTAATCTCACAAACAGTTGGCATTGAATTCCTGCCTTACTTGTTGCTGTCTTCAATAAATAACTTAAATGAATCTCTGCATTTCCGTCAAAACAGCCCAATTTTCAAATGCGGTCAAGATAGTAAGAATCACTACCTGTTGCCCCAGATTGATGAGACCAGAGCAGTTTATCTGACTACCACTTTATTTATGCATAGATAAACATCGCTGAAAAAATCAAGCCGCAGCAAAAAAGAATATTTTTCAATGCTTTACTTTCTTCAAATAACATGGAATCAATATAGTACCACAAAATCAGGAAACAATGAAAATTAAACTGAAAGATAGATTGTAAATTTCAAAAGGATAAGGAGAAACATTTTTCAGATTTTAACCAACTTCCGCTATTGGGGTTCCAGGATATAAATTTGCAGCTATTTTCTTTAGAACATTTCAAACTTCTAATGGTTGTATTGCTTAGAAATGTTAGGTTGTTACATGTTACTACACCTTCATTTGCCAGTTCTCAGCCTACTAAAATTGAAGAAAAGTTTTGTCACAGAGGAGGAAATACCAAACAGAACATCCTCATTGGCAGAGGGGATACTGGTGCACTCTCAGTGTAAAACAGAATACATGTTGTTAATCAGTGTTTGAGAACCTATGGGTCCAGTAAGTATGGTTACGTGACACAGATCATGTTCTGCAAAACTGCCCACTCACCTGATCTAGCTGACACTAACCCATTAAAAATCAATCAAATTACATTAAAGTGGCTAGCTATCTGGTATGACAAGCTACAGATAAATAAAACACATGAAATGTCATTTTTTGGATAACTAGATAATTAATGATATAATCTCAATTAAATTCCAAGATTTAATGGTCACAAATTCAGTAAAAGTACAAATTATGGCTTCCCTATAATCAGATTTTTTATTATAGATAAAAAGTAAGTGCTTGTGCAAATGATAATCTGTTGGAGAAGTGTCAAGTGAATATGAAAAATGCTGCTAGACTTCATACCAAATCTCTAGGCTTAGACATAGTCAACTGAGAGATGTGGCAACTGACACTGACACAAAGCATTTCATTCAGTTCATGTGGGACCTATTTTTCCAACATTTTAAGATTTCGTATTACCTTGAGATGAACAAAGAAAACATTACATTGGTAAAAGAAATGAAGATCCTCTTAAAAACTTGGGTGTGGTTACTGGGTAGTTCAAGGATATACAGTATAAACTACCAGTCTAAAATCTGAAAAAAATTGGAATGCTGAAACATGTCCAGTCCCAAAAGTTAAGGATAAGACACCATGCACCTATAATATTCTTTTTCTTAGTAGTACAAGGTACATGATTAAGTTTATGAATAAGACTTGACTAAACTGAAAAGTTGTTTGTTTCATTCATTGTGCATTGGTGTTGAGAGCTCTTAAATGGAAATGTATTGAATCACTTCTTTCTTTGTTATTTGTTTGTAATTATGGTTAGTTTAAATGTGTACCTTCACTATCCAAGCAATTCTTATTGCAGATATGCTCCACTTATCGCTCAGTTGGCAATAAGTTCTTTGATTGGTTCCAAGAAGGTGAAACCAATCAGCAATCTCAACAGATTCCATGATAAACGCTAATCAATCCATATCAATGCCAATAACTTAATGATCTAAAGAGGATTGTGAGAAAATTGGCGAAATATTGATATGTAGCCAAGAATGAAATGGGATGCATGTAGGATTAAAGATTGTGAGATATTACAGGTTTCAAAATAATCAATGTGACTAACAGCTGATTACTTTTCAATCCATTCATTAGTTATAAGTGATTGATTGACATGGCCTAGATACATAAATTTGACTTGAATGTTTGTATGCATGCATGTATGAATATAAATTTATGTACCCATATATATATATATATATATACACACACAGGTTTCAAAATAATCAATGACTAACAGCTGATTACTTTTCAATAAGCGTTTGATTGACGTGGCCTAGATACATAAATTTGACAATTTGAATATGTTGGTAGAAAATTAACTCAAATAAGTTTTTCTGCATGATTGGTATTCTTTAAGATGATAACATAAGTTGGTCTGAATGCAGTCTGAGACTAAAATCAACACAATGGATCTAACATCCACTTGTGTGAACACTCAATAGAAGTGATATGAACAAGTCACTTTTGTTGTTATGCTTACTGATCCCATATCATCAAATACTTTTTAGGGTAACCATGTAATTAAGCCCTGTGTTTCAAACAATTAAATGATGTGTAGTATAAAATAAAGTTCATGTACAATACTTTAGGATAATACCCTATATTGATCAACTAACTACATGTCGTATGACATTAGCCATATATTGAAAACATAGTAGAAAGGGAGGTGGTATTTGATCACCACTGCTGGGGTGCCATGTTAATATAACTATTTTGTTTTTAAATACCCAAAACAATTACATGGTAAACAACTGATCATCGCAACAAGAGGAAATTAACATGTAGTACCATAATATCAAAGTATAAGTAAAACATTAAAAAAAATACTGAAGAAAATTACAAAAATTACATTAACAGATATTGGGAAACAAGTGACTGATGTGACACAAAAAGATTTTTTAGGAGGTTTTGTAATGTGTTTAGTGTATAAAGCTGTAAAAACTTTCTAGACAATATATATATATATATATATATATATATATATATATATATATATGAAATGGATGTATGATCCGACAGAATGATTATGAATTGCATTATATATTGAAACTCTCATTTGAAATGATCTCCATCATTACACAGTTAATATATCACTTGGCCTAGACAATGTTAAAAGAATAAACAATTAAAGAAAATGGGGCTGCTGCAGGAATCAAATCTGCGAGCAATAGGGTAGCTGCTGGTGATGAAGAAGCACAAATAACTGCCTCAACCTCAAATTCTCATTTTTGCTTATTCACAGTCTACTTTTGTTCTATTTGTTTCTTCCAACACGACAGTAATGTATAAAGAAATTATCAATCTCCAATTTTAGAGATGTACTTGAATTTCTGATATCTGTGGTTTTGTCCAAAACAAACTAGTTTTTGAAGCTAAGATAGAAGATCTCTCATAATTACAAGACTTACTAATCTAAAACTAACGATAACTAAGTAGTAAAGCGTTAACCTGGAGGTTCCAAGATCTATAATCAGAAGTAAAATAACCGTATTTCGAGATGACATTGTTCTGAAAGAAGAAAATCTCTTGCCACACAGCAAGGGAAAACTATTCTTTTGGTAAGGGTTTGATATCAAAGCTGTAAGCAATAAATAATAATATAGTTTTTTTAATTTGCTCAATGTTTAAAGCTGTAAAGCTTTCTAGAATATATATATACGTATATATATATATATATATATATATATATATGTATGGCTGCATTATTTTCATATGGATTGGCACTAAGATCCTGAAGTTATTTTAGGTAATTCATTTTTAATTATTCAAGAATCCTAATTTTAAGTTTATTCAAAAAGTCTACGCTCAAACTCAAGCTGTTTAAAAGGGTGATGAGACATAAGTCTTGAGACAAAATATTATGTAAGAAAAAATACCACTGATATTATGCAGTACATATTTTTCTTTAAAGTCTTAGGAAGAAACTTATCTTATCAAAAATATCACTAGTTTCATAAAATAAAGTTGAATATTATCAAAAAAATTAGGAAAAGAGTATGTCCAAATTCCACTAATGCAGCCTTTTTCTTTCAAAGGTATTTATACACTCCTTTTCCTGCTAAATTATTTTCAAACAACCAGTCTTTCTGTGACGCATTCTTCACTGTTATGGTACAGCAACCAAAAATTTAAAACCCTTAAATTGTTTTCTTAGCTCTGTTAATCTATTTCACATGGACCAGTCTATTATGAATTTTAGGTTATATCGAGACTCAGACACACACACACACTTATATATATATATATCGATTGAATGAGAAAATTTTATCTATACTAGATAAATACAGAGCACCACAAAACTTAGAACTCATGGACAATCTACAAGATATAAAGATTTCAAATTTCAATTTATCAATTACCTTTGCTAAAAGCAGAGTCAAAACTACACACTATGGGATAGAGACCAAAGTTGTTTGATTTGCAAGACTTCAGATATGGAATAAGGAGTCCAGTTTGGAAAATGATCCACTAACCATACAGATTGATATCACTGATCCTAATGTGCATTAGGACTGATTCTAAGCTATACATGTATTTATTAAAGAAAAAAAAAGGAGAGAGTGGTTGAAAAAAAGGTTATAATTAACTATTTAGATCAGAGATATCTACAACTTACATCATGCAAAAAACATTTTGCAGCTGTCTGACTTCAATAAATCTGCTCAGCGATTACACATAATTATAGACCCTGATTCTGAAGTTCAACAATCAAACCACATTCAAAATCAGATAACTTAGGTCTCTTTCCCATACTGTGTAGACTTGATACTGTTTTTAATGACAACAGAAGCCAATCAATTAAAATCCTGACCCTTTATCTTAAGCCAAATTCCAGGAATATGAAGTTTAGTAGCAACAAAAATTTTCAATAATTAAAGAAATTAAAACTACTCAACTAATGATTACAGCTCAACTTTTGACTATTGAACAGTTCATAAGATGACAAACCTCATAATTACAAAAGGTAATGAATTTATTCCAGATACACAAACCATCAGTAGGATCTTAGATGAAACCAGGAATTTCATTAAAAAAATGCAGAAACCTCAAGCCAACAAAACCAATAAGAGAGAAAATAGAAGAGGCCAAACTAAATGAAATAATCAAGAAGAAATGAAGGGAAGACAGAAGAAGATACACGACGACAGTCATTGAATCAACTCTCAAAAAAGGTCAGGGTTTCAAGGCCTCAATTCAGGATGGAAACAAATAACCAGCATACTCAAGGAAAATAGAGACCTAACAACAAGCAGAGACAGGATTGTCGAACGTGCCAAAGAATTTTACCAAAAACTCTATTCATCCAAACAAGGAGTACAAAACAATGAACAGGATACACAATACACAAGCAATCAACTCCAGGATTTCCCAGAAGTAACCCCATGGGAACTGAAACAAGCCATCAAACAGGCAAAGATTGGAAAGGCCTCTTGACCTGACAACATCACCATCAACCTACTCAGAAAAGCAGATAAGATCATCACTAGAAAACTGGCCATCCAATTCAACTTGTGCTTAAAACAAAGTGAAATCAGAGATGACTGGAACACTGCTATCATTATGCTTTTATATGAAAAAGGAAACCCAAAAGACCTCCACTACTTAAGACCTCTAAGCCTACTCAACTGCATATATGAACTTTTCACAAAAACCATCACCAACCAAATCACAAAAACACTAGATGAAAACCAACCACAAGAGCAAGCTGGCTTTCAAAGAAGCAACTCCCTGTAGCATTTATTGATTTCAAAAAGCTCTTCGACTCAGTGAAAATACCTAAAGTTATAAAAACCATCACTCAACAAAGTGTAGGCCCAGTATATATCAAAGTGCTGCAACATATATATAGTCACAGCTGCTCCTTTATCAGGTTATATAAAGACTCAGAGTCCTATCAGCTCCAAAAAAGGCTAAGACAAGGTGATAGCAGCTCACCCAAACTCTTCACAGCCTGCCTCAAGATGATCTTCAAAAGACTAGACTGGGAAAATAAAAGAATCAAAATGGACAGCAAATAGCTGAACAATCTCAGATTTGCAGACAACATTGCCCTTTTTGCAGAAAACATGCACAACCTCCAACTAATGCTAGGTGAACTAAATAAAAAGAGCAAGAAAGTCAGCCAACATATGAACTTAAGCAAAACGAAGATCATGTGCAACAGCCACATCGAATATAAAAACACCAAGATCAAAATCGAAGACATAAAACTGGAGAAAGTCGATCATTACATCTACCTAGGACAACGGATCTCCATGAGATCTTCAAAAGAAGAAGAAATCAAGCAAAGAATCACACTAGGATGGCAAGACTTTGGCAGAGCAAGCTCAACCTTCAGAAACAAGATCCCATCAATCCTAAAAAGAAGCATATACAACCAATGCATCCTCCTAATAGTAACATATAGAACTGAAACATAGAGCCTACCCACGAGAAAGACCTGCAAATTGAGAGCCATACAACGTGCACATGAAAGAATCATGCTCAACCTCACATGGAGAGACCACAAGACAGCACAATACATCCAGGAGAAGACAGGGACATCATAGAATCTATTAAAGAACTCAAATGGCAAAGGGCAGTCCATGTCACAAGAATGGCAGACCACCGATGGACATCATAACTCACAACATGGATCCCCAGAGATCACATGCGCAACCGTGTGCGGATGTGTTAAATGTTTGCATGCATCTTATAATAGCAATAAACATTGACTTTTTTCTTCCTCTTCATAAGCTTTTATTAAAGAAACATAATATGATATTCTTAGCTACATTTCTTTTTGTATAAGTGTTTTCATTTTTTCCTGGTGTCAGGGAAGAGGTGGAATGAAAGTCCAAATCTTATGTGCTGATTGATTCCTGACTGGCTTCCATCTTTATGACATTAAATTGATTCTTTTTTGTCAGAGGTTTCTGTTTGCAAGTGATCATTTGTTTATTCTCCTGGTATTATAAGAGAGGATTTGAGAATTTGGATAGATCTAATAATAGCTAGTTGCGCATATTTTTTTAAAAAGATTTGGCACAACTCAATGAAATGTAAAAGCAGCTTAAGTCACTTCATTAGAGAATAGCATGACAAAGTCACATGTGTCAGAAATAATAATAATTTAAAGTTCTCAAAGAGTAACGGCTTTGTCAAAAATACTATATCAAGAAACACAAAGTACAATCATTATCATTAATGTAATTATATCTTCGATGAGATATAGTGGGTATATGAAAAATGGACACTAAATAATATTGCACATCATATAGATACTGAAAAATATTTTTCTTGAGTTTTAAATTTCTAATCATTACCGAATTAATAAAAATGTTCTACTTATAATTTACATGTATGATTACATAGTTGACAAAAGTTTAATGTTGATTAGAAAAAGTTTTTAATTTCACACAGTAAAACCAACTTTATCATTATTGATTATATGGGAACTGCTGTAAGCTAATGAATCTGAGGTCTCCTAAAAAGTTGATTAAATATTGGCAGGGTATGTGTCTTTACCCAAACTTATCATTCTGACATTTTCAACAATAGGACTAAGAATCAGAAGCCAACTACCACACTCTCATAGGTCTCTCCCACACACCTATATACACAAATGCTTTGTTTCAATTCTGTTAATTCTGTTCTTTGATGCTTCAGTACCCAATTTAGTTTGCATCTTCAAGAATCTCCCCCCTTTTTGTGGTATTCGAAATACTGAACTTTAATCAAGGGATAAGACATGTATTGGTCTAATGGCTAAAAAAAAAATTCAAATTGAATTTCAAAAGTTAAACACAGTACAACCTTTGAACTTATACATTCAATAATTGGAATACACATGGAATTTCATGCCAATATTCTAAAATTTGCAATGTCCACAAATCTATCTCACTTGGATATAGTTGATACGAGGTCAGACTGGAAAGTATCCAGCTATTTGATAGTAATAAAAAAAAATTCTTAGGGAACAGCAGCTTTTACCCTCCAAAATACTCCCTTGAGACTTTACACACTTATCCCAGCATTCCTCTCACTCTCTGCAAAATCCTCTTTTAGGATAGCCATCAGCTGCCATATTGCATTCTCCTTGATTTAATTCACAGTCTGAAATCTCTTTCATAGCGATTTTAGCTTCAAGAAAAGTCAAAGTCGTAGAGACCTAAATCAGGACTGGGATGGGGGGTGCAGACTTGAGTGATGTATTTTGTCCAAAAAATCCAGCACAAGACATGAAGAATGAGCATTGTGAATGCGACAGTCAATGAGTACACAAGTTCACTCAATGGTATCTCAGTGCCAAATGAGTAACCCCCTCATGAGAGGGCCTGTTTATGCATGTACAATAAGGTTCCCTCTGATTGGTTACCTAGTTACATCAAGGCCCACCAACCAGTTCTCAATATGTTCAAAATGACAGGATTGTTTTTGGAAAGAATCTCATATTCCTCAAAAATAAATTTGACTTTACAGTTACATTTCTATTCCCTGGGGTTTTCATATAACAACATAGCTGCATAGTGTGGTATGGTTTCACTATTCTGGCAGGAGAAATTCCCAAATATACACCACTTTTTTAATGTTGATTTAAGCATGGTGGGGAAAATTCTACTTTTGCCTTATAATGACAATAAGTAAAACTTGACACCAAACTTGGAATAAGTTGTTACAACCAGAATGCAGCTAAAAGTAAATAATTTATTACCTGTTTATAGTTTTGAGAAGATTCATTAACATTCCAAGAGTTTTTTGAATGAGTGACAAGTGTGGAATTCAATATAATGTGGCTTCCACAACTCAATTGAGTCAAGGTATGGAAATCTAGGCCTAACAAGGGAAGTAAAAGATATCACCTGAATCCATTGCTACCATTGGAAAAATACTCTTTACCACCTTCACATTTGGATAGTACACCTGAAGAAAGTTGAAGAATGGATTGGCCAAAATGTTATCTCAACAACACAAACAAAAAGGATTTCAATCGTCTAAAAAACTGTTTGAATACATGACCTAACTGAAATTATGCTATGAAATACCTAAATCATAATCAAAATTAATAATGAAGAGGTTAATAGAGAAGGAAACAGAGTGAAGAGAATTATATCAATGATGTTGAAAGTTGGAAAAAAATGACTACAGAGTGGGAAATAGTTGATGAAAACATCTGAATATACCTTGTCCTTTTTTTTTCTGGAAATCAAAACAATCGGTTACTGATTGAAAGTAAACAGTGAATAAAGAGGAAAATTCCTCCATCAATGCACATTCATGATTGAAAACAATCATAATATGACAAATAGAGAGATAGGAAATGTCGCTGACAAAACGACCCCAGGAAAGATTTTGTAGCATTGACTGATGAAGAAATTTTCAGATGCTAATGAATTTGGCAACAAAATCTAACAAGATAACACTAATGATACTCCGTCTCATTTACAATGGCTGGCCAATTCTGTAAAGTTAATTGATCAATGTGATGCTTAGAGGCAAAAATCAATGGTTCTTAAAGATCACAAACAGATACATGTGTGAATGATCAAGTGTAAGATCTTAGCTACCAATATAGCCAACAATGCATAGTTATATCATCTATACAGTAAAACAAAAGAGACAGAAGGATTTACTTCTATCATCATATTTCTGTCTTTTTTGGAATACTTCAACATGTTCTGTTTGGGTGCTATATCTCAGAAATAACTGCATTTGCTACAAAGAAATTTGATAAGTCAAAAGAAATGCAGACTATGAACTTTAACTTGTTCATAGTCCGCATATTTTTTTAATGAAAAATATCATGAAACATGAATATGGAAACGTTTAATGCAAATGTGCAATATAAATGAAAATGAAACTTGTATGTGAAAAAATGTGGAATATAAATAAATGAAAAATTTATATAAATAAGAGAATCTAAATAAATGAAAATGAAATATATCAAAAAATACAAAATGAAAGTTTTTAAAAATTATAAAGAGAAATTTTAGAAGAAATGGAGGACTTTGGTCTGAACCGCACTATAGAATATATTATGAAAAATATCAAAACCCAAAACTTTTAATTCATCTTATGTTCGACCAGGGTCAGGTAGAGGTAAGTGCCACCCAAGGTCAGAGTAATTGAGGTCAGCATTTTCAGAGGTACAAAAGGGAATTCAGAAATGCAATGGTAAACAAGGATCTGCAGGTGCATTTGGCAAGGTGGGGTATTCCAGACATCTTTTTTCTACTTCCAATAGACCCAGGTAAAAGTGGTTAATTTAAATGAGGTTATTTGGTTCTGCTAAGCTCTCGGAATTGCATTTCTAAGGGTTTTTTATGATGATTATTCATAGACAATAATATCATCAACTAAAAAATACACAATATAGTGGAAGCAATAGGTACATATATATATATATATATATATATATATATATATATATGTTAGATAGATAGATAGATAGGTAGTGTGATATATGTGTATATAATGTGAGCAGGAAAGCCTAATACTAGACAAGTTATGCAATGTTAAAAATGGATAATGAAACTAGTTATTTGTGAGTGGGCTTTAACTTCTTTCAATCAAAATTTGAAAATCATCAGCTGTCAAAGTTACTTGAACTTCAAAGTTTCAAAATCATCTTAAAAACTGCTTCATGCATGATCTGAAGAAGAACTCAGTATAAGAAAAAATTTTTAATCAGTCAAAATAATTTTTTCTTTGGTCAGGAAATTCCAGGTCATAAAACCATGTAAGAATGAAACTGACTCATTAAAACCAAGTCCCATCTTTGATGGGTCTTAATGGCTCCAACCTTTCAGAATCCACTTTTTTACTCTCTCTCTCTCTCTCATATATATATATATATATATATATATATATATCTTCAAAAATTTCTCTTCTTGAAAACTTGAGTAAAGCACTGTTCATAAATAAAGTGTAATTGAAACCAATCCAGGCATGTTGAAAAAGAGTATTGGGTCTTAAAAATACCTAGCAAATATTCCTTTGATAGAGAACGTCAATATGATTTTAAAAATGTACAAAAGTGGGATAAGTGACTGGAATCTAAAAAATCATTTGATGTAAAAAGATGACTGATTTATATATTGTACAATATTGGGGAACTGAACCAACATTCAAAAGTAAGACAAGATAAGATGAAAACTGCTGGGTGTTAGAGAGGAATAAAATATACAATAATGCAGATGGGAATCGGGATGAAAAGACTTTTAGAAAATACCAAGAAAAGATATATCTATATATGAGAGAGATCTATGTGTATAGAAAATAACTTTTATATATATATATATATATATATATATACACACACACACATACATACATATAATAACAAGAATATGTGCACATATATATGTATAATCAAATATGCATGATAGTAAAAAATCTTAATGATATAGATGTGCGTACACATACATGCATACACTAATATACAGACATATACACAAACATACATTAGACACATTTGATTTGATTATATGTATACACATGCACATTATAGATATATATAAACAAATGCATTCATATTTCTGCTTTTACAATTGCAGTATTTGTTCATTTGTTTTAATATATATGTCTGAGATTTTTTTTTTGTATGAACTAATAATTCTATTGATGTTTCCCCAAGCAGTAACTAATCTTGATAGTATTTCAGCGGAGTATTTTGAGGACTATTTTGGGGGAAATGTTCATCAATTAATTTCAGGAAAATTTTCAGATATCTCTCTCAACTAATTTACAAAAATGTGGGTTGAACCATATATTTTTCCTGTTTCTATTTTTGTTTCTTTTGCTTTAGGCAGAATTTGATTTACTATTGAATTTACTTTTTTTCAGGGCATCATTATAAACATTTTAATTTTCATCCCAAATTTTCTCACTGGAAGAATTATTATTGATTCTAATGCAGCTAATATTTGGTATTTATTTTAAAATAGAGGGTGAGTGATCAAAATTGATATATGTAGGTGTCATGTTATCTTATATATATGTATGTGTTTGTGTGAAAGGGAGATGGTGTTTGATTAATACTGCTAGGGTGCCATGTTGATATAACTGTTAAGTTTTTAAATCCCCAAAACAGTTATATAGTAAACAACTGATGATCCAAACAAGAGAAAATTTACACATCGTACCAGAATATCAAAGTATATATAAAACGTAGAAAAAACATTGTAGAAATTACATTAACAGATATTGGGAAATAAGTGACTGAAGTGACACAAAAAGATTTTTGAAAAAGTTTTTAATGTGTTCAGTGTTTAAAGACGTGAAACTTTCTAGACTTTATACGTGTATATATACACACACTCACACATACATATACATACACACACAGATATACATATGGGTTATATCAATGTTCTATAGATATCTAAATCTTACACAAAAGATAATTCCACATAAGAATTACTATATTTCTCTGAACACGCACACATGGATATTTGATAGTAAATATGTCACTTGGATATATATACGTCCAAGAGGAAAAAAAAATCTCCCATACATGCATACAAACACCAACACATGATATGAATATCTGATATGAATCTAAATCCTATAGAAAAAAAAAAAGACAGTTGCTCTAATAAAAAGATAGTTTGTCATCAGTTTCCCCTCTTCCAGTGGAGTAACTGATGTGTAACCCAAAATATGAATGGTTCTTCCATCAAAGATAGCTACCATTCTTTAATAAAAGTTATGCACAAACTAGGACCATGTTATAACATTTTATTTGCCTCCTTATGCTTCCATAAGTGTTTTTTTTTTTAGCTCAAAATCTCTGTTTTTGAATAATCCATAAAACCATTCCGTAGAGCTTTGCAAATAATGCTCTCTGGCATTCCTTTTCTGATCTGCATTTTAATGGTTTACTTATTGAAAAGTCATTTTAAAATAAGGCAGTGAACTCAGATAGAAATAGAACTTTTGAAGTAGAAAAAAACAATATGTAAATAGTTTTTTTTATAAGATACAAATATTATAAAGGACATTGAGACCTTACAAAAATATATTCAAATACAATTTACAGTATTGCCTAGATTAATTCCTGACCATTGACAATCCCTTTCTTCCTCATTTCCAAAGTCAAAGCTGAAGCAGCTAATAAAATGATAAATCAGCTGAGACATCTATACTTACTCTGTAATCTAGTCTGGTAGAATTCCAAGTGCAATTGGTACTTTTACTTGGACTAAAAGAGGCCCAAACTATCAATCCCCAATTTTGGAGATGAATCTGAATTTTTGATATCCGTGTTTTTTGTTTTTTTTTTAAAACTTGATTTTGAAGCGAGGATAGAAGATCTCTCATAATCACAAGCCTTTTAAATATAAAATTGAGGATAACTAAGTAATAAAGCATCGACTGGGAGGTTCCAAGATTTGGTCTATAATCAGAAGTAAAATAACTGTAACTTTGAGATGACATTCTGTTCTGAAAGAAGAAAATCTCTTGCCGTATAGCATGGGAAAACTATCCTTTTGATAATGGTTTGACATCAAAGCTGTAAACAATAAATTACAACATAGTTAAAAAGCAGCAAATTTTCTTGACATGTTAAGATGATTCTAAAATAATTGCAGAAATACATTGCAAAATTTTGCATCTATACATCACAATGTACATCGCTAGGTTTATAAAACAAATAAAGATTTGGAGGATCCTAATCTGGAGAATGATATTGATAGTTACAGACAAAACAATCTCTTTTGACCTGAATCAAAAATATAAAAGAGAGAAAATATTCAATGTTAGTATTTCATAAGCTAACGTCAATGGACCTGAATATCTATACAAGGAACAGCGTGACCTGATCTTTTTTCATAACAATGAACTCATCCACTTGAAAGTGAAAATTTAGCTGATAAAAATATTTCTTCAATGCCATTTGAAATAATGGACTCAGCTAAAACAAGTCCAGTCACCTTTTAATAAAACCTGAGATGAAATTGATAAGACATAAACATTCATTTATACTATTAACTGCTTTGAAATTGTGAACTACTGAGTCATTAAGTAGTTTCTTTTCTGAAAAAACATTTCATGGAAATTCAAATATATGAGATTTTTCACGGGAAATAACTAGTATTATAGATCCTTAAATTTTGAAAGAATCTTTCCATTAATGTGTACAGATTAATGTTCTAATATGGCATCCCACTAGTAGCACAAACTGAGGGCTCAGTTCAGTATTGTAGTCATGTATATAAACCCTCCTTCAAGTATTAGAAATGATTCCATTTTTTTTCTGCTTGCACTAATCCTGCACATTTTATGGAAACTTCGAATTATTAGCTCTGGCTCCAATGCACTGTTTAGGAGGAGAAGACAAACTTTTCACAAACATAAATATACAAGATAAATTACCTAATTAATTAGTTTATGCTCCATGGTGTTGATCCATTCATAACCTTGGCATTTTTGACAGGTACATTCTAAGTATATATATATAAATTACAAAGCAGTGTGTGTGTGTGTGTGTGTGTGTGTGTGTGTGTGTGTGTGTGTGTGTGTATGTGTGTGTGTGTGTTTGATTGATTGAATGTATGAACATGAAGGATGAAAGTAATTCCTAATAACATGTTTACAGATAATCAATATTTGTTTAACAATCAAGTGTTGGATGATGAGGAAACAAAATCAGATGGATGTTATCTTTTCATTCACTGTTTATTTACACAAATGAAAGAAACATGGTTTTACTGCCTTCAACAAATATTGGCAAAAACATCTTTCTGGATTATTGAAGTAATTTTTTGTTTTTACGAAAGGGAAACCAAAGGAAAAAGATATTTTGAAAATTTATTTCAAGTATTTTGCAAATGATTTTCCTTCTTATTTGAAAGTGAATTATTTGATAACTCACTTTTTGCATTCAATGCAAAAACTGTAAAGTTACCTGGTTTACCAATATAAAACATGAACTAAGGGGATCACATTTTTTTCATATTAGATATTTAAACTGAAGTTCACAATAAGGGGAAAAATTGTAATAAAAGCTACTTCTAAACTTACCTCAGGCTCAAACCAATATTATTCCTCAGATGATATGCAAGATGATATTAATCAACTGTTACTCTTAAAATCGACTATAATTTACATTATAAAACATTTTTATGAATTTTGAAATGGAAATTAGAAGTGCCCATATATTTCTTTTTCAAATTTTATAATTCAAGCATAAAAACAACTACTACACTTTGCTCTCAACTGTACAGTCATGAAGTGGGATTTTGAACTGTACTCACAATAAAATATTCCAGCAAGACTAAGACTTTTTTGTCTTCTTAAGAACAAGTAAATTTCAATGATGATTCTCCAAATCAGGTCAATGCTGGGTAGATTTGCAAGCTAACAGATACACTTTCTCGCTTGTATAGGTAAATGAATAAGACCACAGTCTAATGATGAAAAAAAAACGTTTATTTCACACAATGAATATTTATTTTTTCACATAATTTCCTTCCTTGTCAAAACACTTGAGCTGTAATAATGGTATTACATTATTGAACAACTTTTTACTGTGTCCAAAAAAAATTTATATATTTTTTATTAATTATGAAATTTATGATAAATTCAATATAAACATAGACACACCTTTCTACAAAGTTAGAGTAAGATAGCTCTTTAAAAGAGCTCTCACAGAAAGATAATATTTTCAGCGCAAATTTTTTAGCGTTCTTCTTTCTTTATTTGACGGCTATGCCTTGAGTGTTTTAGCAAGCTCACTGATGTCCAAACATACGCTAGCTCATGTGTGTTTGGCAGACGTAAAACTACTTTCTTAATATCCTTTAGTATTGCTTCAAAGCTAATTCCTCTCAACACACATTTTTATCTTGTCTTTTCATTTTGCATGCTTTGATGACATATGTTCATTATTGCGTTGACTCTATCGGCCATTTCATATTACAAATGTTCTGGAACATGCAGGTTTCCTTTTATTTCTCAAATACTCATTCGTTTGTGATTGAATGTGCATATTTGTATAGAAATATATCTGCTTTGCTTATATTTCTTCCGCATGTATTCTGCCGTTATATTTGACAGATTTTACAAATGCACACTACTAAAAATATATGCGTACATTTCTCAACAAATAATGCTTCATTTCAATGGTGATCTAAACTACTCAATTTCTACTAAACAATATTTCTTGGAAAATTTATCTTACGAGGCCAACAAAATTCTCAAGTCTTTACTATCATCACTTAACAAATTTACCACTTATCTATTTATCACATAGATGAAATATTATACAGTCAAAATTTCAGGTCAAAATTCAGCAAATAACTATGCACCAGACTGTTGACTAATTGATCCATTGTTATGTGTGAGTGTAACAAAAGGCATACATATGCATGTTTGCATCTGTTGTCCAAAAACAATGGAGATAATTGATGTTGAAAGACAGAAAGACTCTACTCAGCAGGGAACACAGAACTCTTACTCATCAGTCTCAATTGTAGCTATTCACCAACACACAGAACTGACCTCTCTTGACATCATACTAGAGATCATTACAATAATAATAGCATAAAACCTATTAAAAATGTTGGGTCCCGTCATTTTAGCAAATTACAATGCTAGTATATTAACAATATAGTTAATGAATAGTAATATAAATAAATAGTACTATAAATAGATAAATAATATCAAAGTGATATATATTAAACATTAAGTTGATGATATTGAATTAATGAAATTAAATATCAGTTTATTAGATATTTTGTAATCATAGCCTATCTTATGCTTTCAATGCATTCATAAAATTGTTCCAAGTCAAAATGATCTATATTTTCTGCTGACATAAAAACCAATGATCATCTTTCTAATCATTTCCAACTTTGACTCTAAGGAGTCAAAAATGAAGACCCCCCCCCACTCTTCTTGAGAAGGTCAGAAATGAACTGGAGACTGTTTTTCAAAGTTTGAGGGTTCATAAGTGCAGGTAAACTTTTTCTCCTCTCAAATAAGGGGGAATATTATCCATTTTTGACTCCTTAGATGCGAGGAAAGTCTTCCTTCACTTTTAAGCTGTTACTGGATGGCAAAAAGTCTCCTTTAAATTTTCACCCCTTAAGGGAAGGGGAATTTCCCTACACTTTAAAACTATTGAGTGGAAAGTAAGGTTCCACTTAAGCATTACGGTTAAATTGTAAATAAAACCTCACCTCTAAAACTCATGAATTTGTTGTATACAATTAACTGAAGTACCTGTCTACACCAGGTAAAATGATTTAGGGGAAAAAAAATGGACTAAAACTTTCAGACAGTAAAAGAAGTTTCCTTTCACTTTTGACACCCCATTGGTGAAAAAAGCTTCACTTCATTTCTGAGCACTTGAAAGTGAAAAAAAAAGGTGATATTTTTTCTAACTTAAAAAGAAAAAGGGAAGACTTTTTCTGGCTTTAAAAGCTCTGAAGTGAAGTGAGACTTTTTCTCCTTCTCAAAAGAGTAAGGAAACTTTTTCATATATCAAAGGTCAGCAGTGTAAGAATAATAAGGAGTCAAAAGTAAAGGTAAACTTTTTTCACATATCTGAGAGTTTCAAGTGTTTTTTTACTTCTTAAAATATTTTACCTGGCATAATAATGAGAGTCCTCACCCCCACCTTTAAGGGGTTGGAAGCGAAGGGAATTTTTTTTTTCCCAATAAAGGATCAAAGGTAAAGTCAAGAGCGTGGTTGAAGGGAAGGGGTGGAGAGCTAATTTTGAAACATCCCCTAGGTACCTAATGGAGGAGACTTCCATAAAATCTATGATTGGTAGTTCAACTACTGCATTCCTGCTTACTATACAATAACAACCCTGAAAGATCCAAGCCTTCCAAGTCCATAAATTTCTAGCTATGCTCTGAGTGATAGGAAACTTTTTTCACATGTCTGAAAGCTTCAATCCTTTTTTTACTCCCTAAATATACTATTTGTCTTAGACAGGTACTTCAGCTAGTAATGTATACCTGAATAATCAATAAACCATCCCTTGATCAATCCTATTTGGTATCTCTGGTAATATCAAATTTATTTCCAGTGCTAACCAATGTCCTTCCAGACATTGTCAGTGCACACACAGGCTGAATGCTGAAACTTCAAATTTCAGGTAAGAATTGCAAAATTGACTGCTTAATCAATAAATCATTTTCCCTATCAACAGAAATATCTTGTTGGTTAGAGCAAGAAATTATTAAAGCAAAGCAGGGAAGTCATTGAGTAGCAGTAAAGTCAGTGGGCAGTGACAAAAAAAGTGGATTTATATTTAAATTTAAATAAATATTATTCATAAAGGGTTCAAATGCAGTCAATGCTAAAATGCCACAGTGATTATTGTTTCATTTTCATTCAATCCCTACTACCAAAATTTGCAATCACAAAATATGCTATCATTCAAGTGAACGAAAGTTGTGACAACTGTTCAATAAATCATGCTTGTAGTACCACAGCTTATATGGACAGCTAATTTTTGTTGATTTTTTTTGTTCACATACTTAGTTTCTTTTCATTTTCTTTATAGGTCCAAGCAACCCTCTGGGCAGATCATCTTCTCAATATAATCTAAACGAATTCTGACATTTTTATTTCAACGGTCAACCTTGTCTTCTCCTGCTGTTACTATAGAGAACATATAGCCTTGAATGATTGACATCAACACACACATAGGGAAAGCCAGGCAGTGTTGCATGACTTTTGAACCTATCCAGCAAGTAATTGAAATGATTTTCTGTCTATATCTTTCCACAAGGTTGATTTCCTTACCTTTACCAAGAGGAGTGATAGATATATATTTTTCTGTTTTCTTTTAGTTAATATTTTTCTTACTGAACAAGAACCATAAGTTCAATAATGTATTCACCACCATGGTAGAATGAGGAGCCAATAGTCTTTCTCTGGGTCAATTGATTTTCATACATATAAAATACTATTTGTCCAACCACTATGTATCCTATAGATAAAATGAATATACAAAAAAATATCCCTTTTTAAAGTCTTGAGTATTGATTTTCATGCAATTGCAATATGGAAATGTTTCGCAAGTATAATTTTCAATAAAAATCATAAATGGCCACTTTTGGCATTTTTTGGCTATGTGAAGTATCTGTTCGGACATTTTAGGTTTTTAAAATATGAAAGTGCCGAATATTCTGACATCATAGCAGCTAGTAAATAAAACATGATACCTTCTTCTTATTTCCATTGTTCAACATAATTAGAACAGACCAACCAACCAAAAAGTATCTTATTGAGATGTATTTCAAGGCAACTAAAAATATCAAATATATAACCACAAATAATGATGAACTTCTGAGATAGTCAAGTTCTAATAAAAGTACACATTTCATTGAGTGTAGTCTTGTTTTACACATAATTTTGTTATTCAGGTGAAACAAATTGAATTTTAAAACTGTAAGTGAAAGTTACATTGCATTAAACTTTAATTATTAGTCATGATGAAAATGATAATTACCATAGGAAAGATAGGATTAACAAAACTTTGTGAAGTATTTTCAAGACATGGTATTTGGATAATTTGTACATGAAAACAGTCAATCATCTCAAATTATGTAGCCTGAAAACAAAAATCTTGTTGGGTAAAATATTGTGCTAACAAGGAACAAACCTGGTAGAAGTAATTTAACAAGGTGGAAGTGAAAGATTTTAGAAAAAGTCTTACATCTCAAAAAAGTACTACAACCGGACATGTAAAGAACTGCATCTTACAATAGTTTTCTTGCATCACAGAAGAGCTTCTTGAAGATGCTGATGAAATTTGGTGAAATGCATCAAGCCTATCTTTTTGATTTTAAAAGTTTTTGAGATGTAACACTTTTTCTCAAATCTTTCCCTTCCACATTGTCAAGTTACAACCACCATTTTATCAGATTACCTTACATCCATACAACATATATTAGTCTATAAAACTTTATAAATTCTAATAAAACTTATCCTAAAAATAAAGATATTCTGAACAAAAGAAAAAAAAAAAACCCTTCATTATCTGTATTCTACTCATTGCACCTTGTTCCTTCATTTTAACGATCCCCACAATGTTCCGCTTTAGTGTGTTACTCTTGTTTCAGGGATGACAAGATTATATGGATGATTCACCATGAAGAGATGAAAACCTACTGCATTTAACTCCCTCATTGGAGTAACCATGCCAACAATCTGAATTGATGGTGGATCCGTCAGCGCTGTACTCCTTAGTATCATTAAGAAGCATTTCTGCCATTCAATTTAACAGAATGCAGCCTGAAGATTTAACAAACAAAAAGCTGAACGGATATGAAGATCGTTGAAATGGAGGAACAAGGTACAATGAGAGGCATAAAGGTAAGGAAAAGTACAAGTGTTTTTAATTATTTTTATTTCTAATCAACTTTGCAGAGTCTGTTCCTGGGTTAGATTCCAGTGATGATACTTGGAATAAATGTCAGCTTCCTAAATGTCTTTTTTGCCAATTCTGTTCAAAGTACGCAATTTATCTCAGCCACTTACACCATTTCTACTCCCCAGATTAACTTCCTTGTTTTTGTCGTTTTCTTTTAATCACCATGTTTTGGATGTTGAACCCGCCATCCTTCCTTGAGCATCTGTTTTATTCTCTAATCTTGAGTTCGCATTGTGTCTCATGAGTAAAAGTAATTATTGATAAGTATACTCATTTTTGTATAAGATTAGTGTTAGAATAAATTAAATAGATTTTTTCTGGCCTATGTGTAAATATCAGATATAACACATAAAAGCATTTGTCAGTAAATCATTGAGTTCTGGGAAAAAACTAAAACTAAAAACCTACTTTTATTCAAATCAACAATCTCTGGTCAATGAGTGCTCAAATATTATGAAGTTGGAAGGAGGTATATATATTGAGTTGTGTCAGTTGGTCTGTTTGTCAACACGATATCTTCAGAAATTCTCAATGAATTTCAATGACATTTTCTGGAAGGATAGGCCATGGGGTATGGAAAAATTGGTTAAATTGGATCAAAGAATTATTCGATTCAGAGAAATTTTTTTCATTTTTTCCCTCATACATTTGTGTATTCATTCACAATATCTCCAAAGATTTTCACTGAAATCCAATGGCATTTTGTTGAAGAGTAGGCCATGGGCTAACAAAGAGAGGTTTTTTTATAATTTGGGGCTGGATCAAGGAATCTATTAATAGTTACTTGTCGTGCATCATAAATATTTGAGAACTGATTTTAACTTAGTTTTACAGTTAATGACATTAGCAGGGATATTGGATCTGAGTGCTTTTTGATGCTTTTCCAATGATACAATACTTTTTTAAGCTGAAGGAATTTTGAATCTATAAAGAGGAGCTTCCTTTCTGTGAAGTGATGGTTTGCAAGCTAGCTTAGTAGATCATTACTAGTGTAGACGG
This sequence comes from Thysanoteuthis rhombus, assembly GCA_963457665.1. Taxonomy (NCBI): domain Eukaryota; kingdom Metazoa; phylum Mollusca; class Cephalopoda; order Oegopsida; family Thysanoteuthidae; genus Thysanoteuthis; species Thysanoteuthis major. Next base: position 45,392,480 of record OY735227.1, on the reverse strand, counting down.
TTTGATCTCAACTGGGTGCCCCATATGTGGTCTTTTATGTGAATACCTATAGGGTATCAGGAGTAATATTTAGAATTAATGGTAAAAAAGCTAAATTTTATCTCTTGCTTGATTATATAAAGTCATTAACTGAAGGGAGGACAATTTTTCTGAATGTATTCCTGACTTTGATAGAAAACCTAGAATTCTACTGAAAAAATTTTGCATGTAGACCAGGAGTCAATAAACTACATTGAATATATAAGATTGCATGTAAAAATTCTGTTTTTCTTATCTGTTTTTGGTTAGCGAACAATCAAATTCAGTACTAAAAAATAGAGCAAAAATCTCATTTTTGCATTTGCCTCAAAAATTATTTTATAAACTTTGCCTTAGCCTCATATTATCTTTGATATCATGCTCTCAGAGTTGACTTTATTATCGCAATTAGTCAGATCTGTAATTTAAGACGTGTGAATTTCAGATATGAATAACAGAGAGAGTGGAAGAGAAAGAGTGATTCTATGACATCATGTCGTGTCAACTTGTGTTCCAGAGCTCTTGATAATTTTTTCTGTAAACATTGAATTTCTGTTATGAAAATATTGTTTTTATACAACAATGAAATTTTATTTTCATTTTTGATAAAATTACTTTGCTACCAAAGATGTCATTAGAATATTTAATATGATAATAGAACAATCAAACAATTAAGAAACATGAGAATTTTAAGGTAGGAGAAATTTGTCCGTGATTTTGAGGTATTTGTCTGACCATGATATTTATAATTACAAATAAATTACAATTTTCAGTAGTGTTTCTCAGGCACAGTGGTCTAGGGTGTTCTACCAGACATCAGTTGATTTGGGGATCGAGAGCAAAATATGTATTTTCTCTTTTCTTTGCTTTCAAGGTCTGTGCCAGATTAACCATTAGGCTGAGTGGGCTTTTCTTTTCTTTCTTGCTCACTTTCAACGATACTGACGGATTAACCATGAGGTTAAGTAAGCCTTTTCTTTCTTTTGTCAGATACTTAATATTAAATTTAGACTTCATTGACCAGATGAAAAAACAAATGATGTCATACACAAATAACAGTGACATATGCGAGAACTAATGATGAATTCAATCCCACCTCTAATGCCCAACACGTTGACTTGTTCTGCTAAATATAGAAAATCCCATTTACAGGAAGTATTAATGAAGGAGTTGAAATGCAAATCATAGTTTTTGAATATTTCATAGAGAAATTGACTGTTTTGTTTACTTTTTAGATTTTGATGAAGCAAGGGAGTTTGACCTCAGCACAGCTAAGTTTGTTTCATTTTTCACTTGCTTTGGCTTACAAAATAAAAACATTTTACATGGGTGGCAGTGATTCATAATTTCTCTTGGAATGCTAGTCTATTTTGTTCTTTTTGTTTCTTAATTTCTGATATTTACCAATCTTAGCATAGTATGAAGCCAAATAAGGGGAAATGGAGATAGGGAGATTATGTTGCACCAACCCTCAAAGTTGAAAGAGCCTTGTTTTGAAAATATTTGAAATCTTGGCTTTTTGCCAATTATTGGTACATACCACCAATTATTCACTTAGCTCAGCTTGGTCAGACACAAAGCCAAAAAAGAAGGGCACTCAGTGAGAATCAAACTCCATACACTTGCATATTGGTCTAAACTTACTAAAAATTGTGGTATAATTAGCACCCACTTTTCTTTTTAATTTATAATAACTGGATTATTTGGAATATCAAACTTGACAATCATCTTAATCGTTGGTATGAGAGAATGGAAGAAATATTTTGGGGTATTTTAGTGAAGAGCTCAAGCTAAGAGACAATCTAGATAATTTATGACAAGAGTAATAGGGTTTATATCAAGATATGTGTCCTCAAAATGAATAAAATAGAATTGAGATTTTTTAAAACTTACTAAGTGATTCATTATCAAAATAAAAATTCAGAAAAACAAAAGGAATAGATATCACCCATAGAACCAGGAGAATAATAGATTTGCCACAGCAATAAAAATACAACAAACAGGTTTGAGCTATCAAATTTTATTAAATTTCTCCATCCTTTTTAGTGTTTTACTGTGGTCAGATGATCTAATAAAACAAATTCAACCAAAAAAAGCAAATGATGAACTTCAATAGAGTTTTTGCCAAACAACACCAAGCAACTTTTCTGCTTCTCAGTAATTTTATCGAATGGCATATTACCAGCACACAATCAGCCGACAATAGTTTGATCATGCAGTCTTTTCGTAGACAACCTTGATATTTTGTTGACTTGGTTTGACTTTTCATCAACTGCCTTTTGTCAAATACTTTTTAAAAAATCATTTTGAAAAATGGAAATTTCTTAATGGAAACATTGTATGATTTTAAGATCAACAACAGAAGCAAAAAATTGAGTCAATTCCATTACATACTTTATGAATGATTCATTTATGCTAAACTGGGATTGAGGTTTCCTTAACCTCAGCCATAGATCTGAATGCAATTTTGGTGATGGCAAGGCTGGATTATCTTCCTCATATAAAATACTACATGCACAAAATTACAGGTGGAAATGATCTTGCTAGGATATGGCTAGTGTAACAGTTATATCATCAGGCCAGCGCAAAAACTAATAGTTATGCTATATTTATAGAAAGAATTTTCAAGTATAAGAAATGTTACTATGAAAAAAGTCCTCTATCTCAAAAGTTACTCTGAGATAAACCCTACCTTGCACAATTCCACTATATATTTGGCTAAGGAGCGGCAACTGTCAGATTCCATCAGGCATAGCAGGGAGATTTGCCATGATTTAGAACCTTAAATACCTAATTAACAACATGGGAGTGGATGACAAGTTATCTAGTGAAAAATTTCTTTGTTCAGAGTTTCCTTACTCTGGTAGAGATTCTATGAATCAAGATGGTGCCAAGGTAGTGAGAATAATTGTCTTTGTCCAGAGTCAGAAGTCTCAGGCACTGAATCAGATAGTGACTCATAAGTGGAACCAATAATTGTCTTGGAGTATCTGACAAGGTATTTTGCCGATATGTCACTCAAAATTAGTTTAGTTTTATGTGATTAAAGACTATCAAAATTTTTTTAAATTCTTGTGCATTGGATTAGTATGCTTAAGTTGACTTGTCATAAAATCATATTCACAAATCTTGACTGAACACAATACATCTTTTATCTTCTGAGGCAACAAATTTTTTCAAGGGTCAAATGTACATAATTAGGTCATCTTTGACAAGTTATTCAATTACTTCTTTATTTTATCCCAATATAAAAAGTTGTAAAAAATTGTCTGGTATTGAATCGTGAGAAAAATGGGGGCTCAATAAAGAATGAAGAAAAAAAAAAAACTTACAGCAACTGATGCAGTAATAGAATTTGATGAATTCAAATTACTAGATGCATCTTAATTGAAAGAATTTCACTGAGAAATCATTAGGAGGGAAATGTGAAAGAATAATATTACTTTTATTGATAAAAAAACTCTTCTAATACTTGAACGTTTATCTTCATGATTATTGTACATAGCAAATACTAAATACATATTGACCCTTTTGCAAGAGAATAGGGTTCAAAGCTATTATACCTTTACATTAATGTGAAGGAAACAGGCCATCATAAATATATACAAGTTGATAGACAGCTTGTGAGGGGGTATTACCAATAGGATTATCAGGAATTAGATGAGATTAGATCTGTTTTATATATTATCTGGTTCTAGAATGCATTAACCAATATTGCCAATAACTAGTGGTGCATTCATGTAAATTTTCAAGGTTGTAGCCCCGAAAAAGTGATCTGGAGCACCCAAAGACACAGAAAACAAGCTGTTTGACCAGGGAGGCTATCAATTGTATGATTCAACTAACCGCCTCAAATGACTTGAATTACATAACTCAGAATGAAGATACAATGACACGTACAGCTGGAGAGAAGTTTATAAACACACACAAATATACAGGAGGTGGCTGACTTCTAAAATCATTCCCCGAAGTACTCTTCCTCCCACATAAAAGACCATTTCAAGATGAATGTCAAAAACCATCACCACATTAAAAGTATTCATGACTGAATATAGCATTTACACCAATATCACCACCATCACCCATATCACTCCTTTTCCACTATACCATTCCTTCTCAATCCTTTTCCTTTCTTACCTTTCCCTCTGTTGTATCAGTCCTCTCCAGCCACACCTTTGGAATTGAAGGGCTAATAAGAAAAATGACACAATCAAAATGAAAGGTTAATTGGAAAAATCTGGAAGTGGAAATAAGATAACCTTGTGAGATTGAATGTACCTACAAATCAGTATGCTTATCTATAGAGCTTTTTGAAAAAAATCCAGATGTATGATAAATTGCCTTTGTTGGAGAAGTTGGAAAATCCCTGAGTTGGGAAAATAATTTTGCACTGAAGGGTCGGATGAGCAAGGCCTGGAGAGAACCTGGATGTATGATTAATCACCTTTGTTTGAGAGGTTTAAAAGATCCCTAAGTCAAGAAAATATTTTTGTACCAGAGTGTCAGGCAAGCAAGGCCTGGACAGATTACAGATGTATGATCATTAACTACCTTTTTTAGGAAAATATCTTTAGTTTCCGGACAGGCAAATTGATGGCCAGAGGATCTAGCACTGCCTATTGTCTACGCATATTTCCAAAGGTAAAATTATGGATTCCCAAATTTGGAGAGATCAGAATGAAGATTTCTTAGGCTAGCATGATTTCAATATTAGCCAGCTGAGAGGAGAAGAAATCAACCATAAACACTCCAGTTATCAGCCCCGACCACAAGGGGGGCCAGCTATTATATAAGCCACCTGTTTTTGAGTAGAGGGGAGTTGAGTGCAGAGAAGCTGCTGGGACACTGCATAGAATATCCTGACCCGCAGATGATTATAACTTTGGTGAAACTATATCAATAGATATACCAAGAGACATCAAATGGTTTCCCCTAACAACTTACAATTTCAACATAAGAATTTTGTTGAAGCTATACCAAAAGACATACCAAGAGACATCAAGGTGATAACCCAAAAGACAGACTGATAGTCATTCCATAGTGTCTTCATCTGTATCAGCGTATATTTTGACCAGTCAACCTATAATAATACTGACCTAAACCTTGTTGCATAATTACACCAAGTGTTGATTGTTCTTTTTCAATTTGTGATGCCTCCAGCAGTCTTTGTTCCAGTGCCGCAGAGTCTTTTAGTCAACAGCCGCACCCCTTCAGATCTGGACACAACGTGGGCAAGGTAGGGGTGACCTGAGGCAATAAGTCAACTACAGCCTAACCAGCTTCACTGACCAGCAAAGGGGGCAGAGGCTGGCTAGGGGTCCCATCACATGAGCACAATTGCATGTATTACAAGGATTATACGTAACAATGTACTTTCCACATTTCAGGATATGATCAGTGTTCTGAATAAAGTCATTGACATCTACATCTCTGGATGGTCTATCCATAACTTCAGCAGTTCCATGTAGGTAAGACATGCAATAGGTGCAAACCTATTTATCAGTCTAACAAGGCTTGATGGATACTACTTCATCATACAGATAAACTGTGGGTCATTTCCAGATTTAAATCTCGTGCTCATCCTGCACCATTATTAAATTTCTCTAACTTTAGTTTTTACTTGGTTTCATTTTCCCAATAATGATAGACTCCTTGAGGGTACAACTGCCAAATAGTCATGACTATAATCAAGATGAGGCCACTTGTCCAAGTAAATTGATGTATAACGATTATAAGTTCTAAGATTCATTGGGAAGAACACCAGACATGAATGGTAAAGGAATGAGAACAACTCAGTTAATCAGAATCATTTCTGTTTGAAATTGAAGAAGGCTGAAAGATACAGTAGTTGAAATGTGATAAAGACAAGGAGGACACTGCTCAAAAAGAATCAAGATCAAATTTTTCACAGATTACTAACAAAGCCCTGAAGAAACAATATCAGAATATTTTGGTTTTTCAAGTCATTAGCAGATAAATACCATATATTTTTCAAAGTAAACTAATTATCAATTAAAAATTCCTCTGATTCTTCATTAATTTGTCCTTGTATTTTCAAGTTTTAAAGAGTCAACTCCTGAAAGATTATAGATACAGTGAGAAAAACTGTATCCTCTACGCCTTCAAGTATGAAGCAAATCAGAAGAGATTACTGAAGGAAAACAAGTATTTGCCAAACAGGAAATGCCTTTTATTCCTGCCATATTTTTTCTCATATTGTCAAAAGAATATTTCTGCCAGCAGCCAATGTATTAATAACCTATTACTTCAGCTAAGTTTAGTTTCTATGTAATGTGATATGGCAGAAGAACAAACCAATGCCAAAGAGTCCCAAGAGGAATGCTCTGAGTTGACTACCTGTAGGCTGAGAGTAGGTAGCAAGAACACACAAACTATGACATTAGTTTGGATGAACAAGAATTATAGATAACCATTCTTTTTGTTATTGCAAATTTTACAAGGGATTCCCTTGGCATAAAGTGTCAAAGATAAAAACAAACAACCTTGTCCAAGGGTAAGATAGCTACTCAAATGCACAAACTTGAAGCATATGTGCTTAACAATATATAACTAGTGAAAATAACCATTCATTTAATGAACTATAAGTTTCATTTTCATATTAACAACAGACTATTAAGTCTGAAATTTAATTACCATATTTTACATGCTTCATTTTTAGTTAAAACCTATTGGAAAAAGGCCTTTCAATTCTTTGGAACTCAAAAAAATCATATGTGTTATTAAATAATGTAAAAAGAATGGTCTCAATAATCATCAGGTATCCATTGTTGCTTGATATAACAGATCATGTGTGCAAAATTATTTCTTTCTTCTATTAGTAGGATTAAAAATGTAAAGGAGGTTGCAGTATGCAAGTCAAGAGAAAAATAAATTAGGCAAAAAACTGTTTTAAAATAACAAGTATATATACATTTAATATGTAGAAAAATTATTATGATGAAAACAACTGATTACGCAATCTTTGTAATGCAATCGTTGTTGAGCTTTTTTATGACAGTAAATGTTGCATGGATTTCAAAGATACATGCTTACAATTTAAAAAAAGGTGTAGTTTGTAATAGAACCTGAAATGTTCATAAAAATAATTTATTGGTACATGCATTCTGAGTTCTTCCAGAAATCAAATGTACAATAAGAGATATTGGAAGAAAAATTCTTTGCAAAGAGTAATCAAAGTTCCATGTAGTCCAAGAGGGAAATAATTTCAATGTAAAAAGTTCTAGAAATATCTGAGTGGAAAAAAGGTGCCAAATTTAAGGTAAGACTCTTCTATGACAGAAGTATTACGATCAACTGAGGTGTCTCCTTTATATTCATTCTGAATGGCTCTTTTTGCTGATTTAATGATTCAAAAATAACATTCTATATTTACATTCTTTTCAATAAAAATGGTGTTTATTATCAAATCACCATAGCCCCACAAATGGTACGTGCAACCAACTAACCAAAAGATTCTTCTTTCTTTCCTCATCTTGTTAAATTTGTCTGTGTGTCTCCGGGTGCTCCCAGTCACATTATCTAAAAACATTTTTTTTTTCCCAAGGAAATGCTTTTTGGGCCTCTACGGTCACTTTGGATCAACAATGCCCAAATCTTCTGCTGGTAATGTTGTTTTTTTCAGATGATTAGTTCTGGTACATGCACAGACTATGGTAATTCATTTATGCAAGGTAACGATATTTAAATTCTCTTTTCTGATTTAATTTGTTCAAAAATAGTATTTCCTGTTATATTTGGATTAATTAATCATGCCCACTCATTTCTTTAGGCAGGATTCCACTTGATTCATTACCTCTGCCAATGAAGTTGGTATGACTGAATTCAAGGGTAGTTTATGGATATTATTTATATTCATATACATATGTATATATATATCTGTCTCGAAAGGACAAGATAATCTTAGACACAAAATTTGTAATCAATTATTATATTTGTTATTATTACTTCAACAAAATTTTATGTATTCAGTTGTGTCCATCTTCCAGTTTTTCCATCTGTCCACAAGATACTCAATTAATTCCAATGAAATTATGTGGAAGGGAGAGCAGTGAGGTAAGGAAGAGTTGATTGACTTTGGGGGTGGAATGTTTTTCAGAAATATTTTTTCCATTTATGTATAGACTTATGACTGTTCACACAATATCCCCAAAGCTACCTGTACACATGGTGCATACATTTATTCATAGCCAACCAAATCAACTTAAAGATTGAATAAACCTACAGCAATAGTATTGGTTGACAGTTTCAAATAGATAAATGAGGCTGTCTTGTCATGGAATAATGATCAGCAAACCGGTTTCGCAGATCATTAATACTCTGTAGTGAGTTCAGGCCTCACTGGGTGTCACATGCTTGTGGCCTGGTGTCTAAACTAAGTATAGTAAATAAGTACATATTTGAGTTATCCACTCTTAGGTATGCAGTATAGTTAATATGTTGTATATATAACATAACCCATAGGGAATAAAACAGTCATACTTTTTCAGGTTGAAAAATCAGAATTTTCTTTTTCCAAAGATCATTTGGAACTGAATCTCATCACTTTGGTACTTTGTGAGGAGACTTCTGAGTAAAAAGTAAGGCTGCAGTGAAAAATCAATGATGTATTATGATTAGCATCTTAATATCTTGTTTCCATTACAACATCAAGTTCTAATGAAGATCAAAATGTGAAATATTGTGATGAAAATGAGAAAAGTTTAAATTCTGATTAAGATAAATCTTTGGGTTTCAATTCAGCTTACCATTTCTCAGTCACCATTATGGAAAAAAGAGGATGCTCTCAGTTACTGTCAAAGTTGTCAACACACATAATATAATAACAGTGGCTAGATTATGGTTGAAAATTGCTAAAAGTGTTAAATGCAGGGAAAAAACAAATCGATAAAAGCTATGATATAAAAGAAGCCATAAGAAAAAGCAGTACGTGGCACTACATACTAGCCCTAAAATTGCCAAGTTGACAATACCATACAGGCGTTCTCCTCTCACTCTCAGGCTTTGTCTCATTAATTCCAGGTTTTTTTCCTGTGGAGAAAATGATGGAACCTGAAATTTCTTCTAGGTGAAGATTGAGACCTAAATGGAGGACATGTCTGGGAAAATACACCTATATGGCAACCCAAATGTGAATTATTTCCACAGAGGAATTCTATATTCAAATATTTTACTTGAGAAAAAAAATGGTTGTACCTGAGGAATTTAGTGAATGATTTTGTAATGATTTACTATCAATTTGTCTTACAATGAACAACATATAAATAGAAGTGATCATAAATAGCTAAATAAAACACCTTCAAACATGTGCTACTATTTAACATCATGAATATAACAGCTATAACTGAAGTTTTCGAGTTGTTTATTAGATTTGTTTTTTTTTTAATATTTGGGATATTACAAAAGCAGACCATTTATTTTTGACAGCATTAGTAGTTTTGTGAAAGGAAAAATGAAGGGAAAAAAAAAATTGATAGAAAAAAGAAAATCATGCTGGATGAAGACTTAAATCACTGACAATTAATTATCTTAATTAGATTAGGATTGATTACTTTGTTGTAACACAATGTCAAACTTTCACCTTAGTTAATCACTTTTGATACAAAGTTACCAGTTCTGTTTGGTTTATAATAAGTAGCAGCTTTGGAGTCTAACAGCAACAGACTGTCTCCCACCTTTAAGGTGGAGAAATAATCAATTTTAATCAGGGTCTGTCAATGAATCAGGAGACACCAAATATTTATTCATATACGACCATAACAAGACATTAGAATAAAATTAACAATTTTATGAGTTATGTAATTCTTCATCTATAACTAAGAATTTTCCCCTTAGGAAAAATGACATTTGTGATCATTTTGAATAACAATAAATGAGAATCATGCAAATCTAAAATGCTATCATTTTATAATCTATATCATCCAAAAGCACATCATTAATTTTTCGGAACTAAATTAGCTAATTCACTCTCGAATCATGTTTTGCATATGCAATTCTAAATATTGTGGCGTATCAAAGTTCCAAGGATTTTCAGGCCATCATTAAGTATTGTCGTTTAGGGGTTATTCTTTTCAATATTAGGCATATTATAAAAGCAGTCCATTTATTTTTGACAGCATTAGTAGTTTTATAAAGATCAAAAAGGAAAAAAAATCGATAAAAAAAAAGAAAATACACATACCCAATAGGGTAGGTTGATTTGGGAACTGTTGTCTTGGACAAGTCTAGATCGTTAAAAACTGACAAAGTATTTTATTCCTAGCTTTTATCGTCCTTTGAGGAAAGTACTTCAAAGATTGAAATATCCAAGCAGTGGGATTACCAAAATGGAGAGTGATTAACAGATAACAAGGAAAAACCAAAGTCTTTTTACTGCTTTTTTTTTCCTTCTGAAACAGAACATATCAAACATAAATAGTCCTGGTAAATATTTACCATGTTTTTATCCATGATTTTATCTCCGCTTTAAAAAAAAATATTTTGTTTTTTGAATTTTTATATTTTATTTTTATACATATATTTTTTCTGTAACTAAATTTCCCTCAATCATTAAAATGCAGCGGTGGAATTTTCCTGAAAAAAAACATTTTGGAGAATTTGTTTCATAACATATCCCATTATTAGAAGTGCCTTCATTTCTAATTATCATTTCTGTACTTTACAATTCCCCAATGGGGGTAATTTTTGCTAACATGAATTTTCCTGTATAAAATTTCAAAAAGATTGTAAACACTAATATTACTTGTAATAAAAATGGCCTTAACTATTAGTTGTCTTTTTTCTTCTGTATTATTGGTATTTTCACTCATTCTTTGTAGCCTCTGATATTCATGTGACTGTCACATAGCAATAGTTTTCTCCATTTTAATAAAAAAATCCCATTATTTTTTATCATATCATTTTTAAGAGAAATTAATAAATGGAATTCAAATTAGAAATATACATTTTCTTTAATCATATTTATATAAAAGAATATATACTTTGTATTTATTCTTTATTGATCATATTTTTTTAAAAATAGAATAGCATGATTATTTGACCAAATCTGGCAAACATGAGGTGGGGGGTATGCATTCAGCAGATGATTTTTGAATATGTTTCCTCAAATGATGGTAGAAGCTAAGTATCAGTTCTCATCATATCAAACTCCAACTATCTAGACTTGTTCAAAGTTAATATTTCTAAATAGTGAAAAATCAACCTACCATAATACTCAGTACAAAATTTCAGTAAGGAAAAAATTACAGGACTTTTGTCTTATACCTTTACTGTTTTTAGGGATCACTTTATCTATGGTGATAGTGGTCAATATACTAAAATAGAGCATAAACAAACAATAGTAATATCTCTATGATACTGATTTTCAATGTACCAAATAGTGTACTTAGTCATGTAACCGACACTATGGGGGATTGGGAAAAAAATATTTTATTTACATAGATTACTCTAATCTGGTGCATGATCACAATAGAGAAACATGTGAAAGTTGAATTCACCAAAATATCTTGTTGAAGATCGCTCTAATGGCAAGTATTTAACTCATTCAACTTACTTGCCTTTTGAATAAATACTTTCATAATAAGACCATCAATATTGAATGAAAACACAAATGCAAGGCAATTTCATTTATTGTTTTTCTACTTAACTTGACTGATATCAGAATGAAAAGACCATTGATAACCAGATACTGGCCACATGAATACAGGTAATAGCTAAGAGGTCATCGGCTAATGGACAGATAAGGATTTCTTCCTTTTGTCTGTGGGCATTTGATAAACACTGACATATATGAAATCACAAGAACCAAGCATAAACTTGACAGCTTGAAGTGACTACTTGATACAATAAAAGAAATTAATGAGAAATTTCATTATTTGCAGTGGAAAAAGTGAAGATGATTTCACAGACCCCATACTGGTACACCAGTCCACACTGAGAAAATCCATTTTTCCTGCAGAGATAATGCCATGAAAATATTGTTTTCAGTGTTTCTGCACAGCATTTGCTTATCATGTTTTCCTCAAAATAAAAATTTTCCCATGATGTTTTAGCTTCTTCTTGTGAGAATTTAGTTTCAAGTCAAATTGTCACTTCTTTAAGAACTATTCATTGATCTAAAGACCAAAGATTTGTACTGACACTTCCAACTGTTTAGCTTCTATTTACTTAGCTTAGCTTAGTCTAGACAAAAGGCCAAAAGCATGGAGCAGGCAGTGGAGATTGAACTCACAACACGATTGTAATGATCTGCAAGAATATCTTGCAAACCATTACACCACTTATGAACCCTTATAAACAGTTTAGTTACAATGGAAAAAATCCTAATAAATATTTTTAAAAAAGCTAATATAATAGGCTTATTTGTGTATAATTAGGTATGGGAAACCTTCACCACTACATTCTCATCAACATCAAATATGATCCAAACAGCTTTTCTTCATTTTAAAAATTTTTTCTAAATACTCTCCTTAGCTCTGGTTCTCATACTAAGGTGGCAAACATTTATAAAAAGATTATCGGATGCAACATTACCCAAGATATTATGTTGAAAGATTAGGAAACTAGTCTGAGGGATTTCACCAGCCTAATGTTGATGAGTATTGAAAAGATAAATCAAACTAAAATGTGTCTCTTATGGATAATCTATAGGATATTTTGCATTTGTTGGCCAGAGAAGCATCAAGCCTAAAAGCATATCAAACAGTGGCCAAATTTTTCAAATCATATCATATCCCTTGAAACCAACTATTGATTGATTAGTTTATTCTAAACAACTAACTGTCCCAACATACACATAGTAGATGGGTTCATAGTGAAACTATTGGAAAGAAAGCAAGATATTTTACAATAGTACAGAAACGTAGCTTTTGCCTAAATTACAGCAGCAGAAGTAGATTGACAATTTATCATCATCATCATCATCATCAGTCTCTTGACACCCGTCATTAGACATAGACCTTCCCCAGGATTTGCCACATTTCTCTATTGTGGGCATCATCGAGCCAGTACTTTCTGAATTTGTCTAGCTCGTCTCTCCATGTAGTACTCAACTGGCCTCGGTAGTCCATGTCATCTCTGGGGATCCATGTTGTGAGTTGTAATGTCTATCAGTTGTCAGCCATTCTTGCAACATGGCCATCCCATTACCCAACAAAAGATACTATAGTCACACAATTTATAACAAGATTTTCCATGAAAACCTAACTAATTAAATCATAAATGATATAAGATTTTCTGTATTTTTCTACTGTAGAATAATATGATTGAGATTTCAAATTGTAAATGCCTCAAACTTTTGTTCCCCCTTCTATAATTTTAATAAGAGTCATTACATTCAAATTTTTCTTAAAACAATAGAAAGTCTCCTTTAAAACCTAGATATCATAAACAATGCTTTGGCCAGCTCATTCTTTAGTCCTTGTCAAATGCATGAAGCAGAAGCAAACCTTTTCTTTTGCTGGAGAAAAAAGATGCGTCTCTTTTCAGATTATACATCCCCTAAGGGCTGAAGGTTTTATTTCCTTGTATTTTTTATCAAAATCTGCTTTTGACTTTTCCAAAGTCCTCAAAAATGTCACAGTACTATCATCCCTAATCATGGGTCAAGTTAAAAAAAATCATTGATCTGGAATATATAATAGTTTATTTTACCACGTAATTTTGTCAGTTTTGAGAAAAGAAGCTAAAACTGATGAAACAATTCCTCTGTCATCCATAAATTGGGTTTTTTGATTAGAGTTTTAGTTTTGATTGTTATAAACTGAGTTTTCTGTATTAAATAATAGCTATCAATAGTTTTAGTCAAAATATAAGATCAGGTATATGAAAATCATCTGTAATATGGTAACAGTTAATTTTATCAAAATAGATTGAAAGCGAAAATTATATCAAACCAAATAGAAATTTGCATGTTGGTTAGAAAATGATTGTAATGAAAATGTTCACAACAAATAAACAGTAAGCAATGAAAATTGTCAATCAACAGTGACAATGAAAAATTTTGGTGAACATAAGCTGGTATCTTGTTGTCTTGAACACATAGCTCTTTTCCAACATTCATTGACACCTTTGGTGCCAACATTTGGGGGGTGGGCACTTAGCAAGTAAAGTAGCTATAGTAGTTGAAATAGTCAACCGATATTTCTACTAATTTTCTGACTGCCAGAAATTTTTTTTATACCAAAGAATTTAAAAACAGACGAATAAAACAGGCCAGGTGCTCCATTCAATACAAAATCATGTTGTATATATTAAGACTTGCAATTACAATTATACAGAATTATTTTCAAAATTTTTTTCCCTGCCTTTCAAACACAAATGTAAAAGAAAGGGGAAATTAACCATGTTTGATGGAATAAAGACCCATTTTTTCCCAGCAAAAAATGGCCAAGAAAATAACCCATGTCTTGCATGCAAAGTTGAACTACAGCTAAGATGCTTTCGTTTTCTCTTATAAAAACAGAAGTGTTATTATTGAAAGATTCCCCTGCTGTCCTGCGCGTTTAGTCCCAAGTTTTCTGTCATACTGTTGCTACATATTTCAATAATACTAAATGCTTCCAAAGTATACACTAAAAATGTTTTCCTTAAAATGGGGGTGGTCTTATATGTCATCACATTTGGTAAGTACAAAATGGCAAAACATGATTTAACAAGAAATTTGACAAATAAACAAATTAAAAAACTACCTTTAACAATCAAATTTCATGTGTGCATGGACATACAGAGTTTGATAAGCATGTCTTGACCATCTACCAGGTCAATTTTTCTACCAATATATATTTATTGATAGGGCTAATATTCTTGTTAGCAAGTCAAGAAGAATTTTTTCCACTTTATACCAGGCATAAAAACTCCACATTTAGCTCAGAAATAGCTAAAATTGTGACATCTGGTGGTTTCAACTGATTTTGCTGAGCATAAGTTCAGGACTGACTTATTCTTACCCTAAAATATAACAAGCTACCCTGATATTTTTTTTATTCTGTCCTAAATCAAAAGTTATTTTATAAACGAGTTAATTTGAGAAGTTTTGAAAAGAACAAAATATTGAAAATGCTTATATTCTGGATTACCCATTAGGAAGATAAATATAACTCGTTTGAATATTTTGTAAAAGATTACAAACTATACAAGCCCTGGGAGATTTAGCAGGGATATTCATTATTTTTACTTTATGAAAAAGATTTCAATGAGTAATTTCTCGGGAAAATGCAAGTATGATTGCTGCTATGGTATTGACATATAAACTGTTCTCTGGTGTGACAAAAGATTTTCAACTTTTCCCAAATAGGTGGGTACATCAATAAGTTTGTAGACTAATGGTGAAAAAAACATCATTTTACATAATGAAAAAGAAGTGAATTGATTGTTATTATTTACTGTAGAATTGGTTTTCTCTTTTTTAGGCCATATACTACTCGGGGCTCCCAGGATTCTTGGGGCTTGAGGCCTGTACCACATGTTTAATACGGCACAGTGTGGAATAAATGATTAACAAAAATAATGGACAGAGGGTTGTCACATAAGTTAAATGCTAGTTGTTCTGTAAATTACACAATATCTGTAAAGTAGATCTCTCATTCTTCCAACTTTATTATTTTTTAATCCTCAAAATATTGCCTCAAATTTATCAGTCTGAGAATATTTTTAAAAAAAATAATAAACAGCAACACAAACATAGCCATGCACATAAACTCTCAAAAACACATTGAGAAAATAAAAACGAAAACAAAAAATAAAGCAACAAAAAAAGGCAAAGAAAAATAATTTTATTTTCAAGAATTTCATTACAGTTAAATTTATGAACTTAACGAAAGAAAAAAAAATCATGCAAGTTATTGAAAGTTTCTATCAAACGTAACAATTTTTTAGATGTTGTTGCTGATACATTTTCGGTGTTCTAAAGAAATAAATTGCAAAATAAAACGAATGTGATTTGCATTGAAAGTGAAAGTGAAAATAGAACTATCACTATTTTTCATTTAAAAGAACGAAACTTGAAGGAAAGCATTGGCATACTATATTCTATAGATTTTGTTTATAAACTCACCTCAAAACTTATAATTCATACATTAAATAAATAAAAAGGCACACAAGATTTTCATAAAAGCGGGAAAAGAACGAACATGGTAAAAAAAAAACTAGAGAAAGCTACTTCCGTCAGTTCTGAAATTACCTGCCTGTCAAGTTATTCATGTGACAAAACACGCCGTCTAGCACGTGTTGTGAGAAACAAAGTGACTGTAATTATAAGTTTTGTTTTTTCTAATTTTTTTAAAATTCCTCATGACAGAACTGGCGTAGTGTAAAATAGTTGGTTAAACACAGCGCATTAAAAAGGCAATTCATGAAAGAAAAGCGGAACTAAATACATAAATCATAGGTTAATACATTGAATAAATTCAATTGTTGAATAATAGAATTATTTTTATTTGAACGCCGTTTTTAACATCGAGTGTATCTATGGCACGTGTGCTGAGCGCCACCTATAGGGGCGCCACTGAGCGGTTTCAATTCAAGTCAGACAAGAAAGCTCTGTCCCTCGGATAGTGAGAAAAGAATCCTCTTTAGATGTATGATCTTTGTTTATAATGGGTTAGAGGCACTGGGATGGCCAGATTGTTAAACCACTTCAGTCCTTTTTTTTTATCAGATATTATGGTAAAGTTATCAAAAAGATAGGTGTCAAGTATCCAGGGCAGAGGCACAATTTCCGTGACAAGCGCTATTAGCCACTCCCGTAGATAGGATGGGTGAAATAGAAAGACGAAAAAATATCGAACTCGTTGTATTGCAAATAATACGCAGTGCAAACAAAGAGAGTACCACATTGGTTGGTTGGCGCTGGCTATCTCTCTCTTTCTCTATGCTATCAGCAACCTCTTAATTTCAAATCAATGACCCATGCTTTTTTTTCACACGTGCTCGCACAACTTCATTTTTATTTTATATACATATATTTTTTGTTGTAAAGTTCTGAATTCAAGCAAGGCATAGGCCGATATAAAAATGAAAACTCACATCACAGCTCATCCAAAATGAAAAACTTGAAAAAACTTTTCTTCAAATTACGTACGTAAGACTTTTACCAATTGGAAGAATAATAGCTGACTTATGAAACAATTTAAGATAAAACAAGTCTGAACTGAAAACGAGACTTTCAGTGAGAAAACCTTATGACCATAGAATTCTTATCAGAGTAATCGTAATTTTTTACTTTGAAATCACCTTTACATTTATTCTAACAAATCAATTAGTTTTCAATAAGACAGCAAAGGATAACAATAATACTTTTATTTCAGCTTGTCTGCGAAATTCACAACCCTGCTCGTGTCTCACCACTTGCAAATTGGCAAAGGAACAAAACGAAGTGTTGTTACACTATTGTCAATATTGAGTATTGATAAACAGAGCAACTAGTAGTAGTAGTAGCACTTGATGGCTTGGTTCATTCAGTAGCCAGGAAGAGACCAGGAGTCCCAGGGGCCTAATCGGGAAAGAAAGAGTGTTCAAAAGCTTGTGAAATGAAGTGTGCGAGACTCGTGGTATCTTGGAAAGAAAGCAGACCAGCCCCAAATATGGTCTGGTCGGTGGCAGTTGGGAAATGTATGGTATCCACGTGCTAACCCACTCACTCTTGATGCGGATGGAATACGAACTGATAATCTCCATTGTAACACAAAACGAAGACGGCACGTCTACTGCCACACGAAGCACGTGTAAGTCTTGCGGCATGTTGTGTAATTATCTTTGACGCACATGTGCGCCCATTCCACGATTTGAGTAGCTGGGTTTTTTTTAATTTGTAACAAAGAATACCTTAACGCCGCGACAATTGGTTGATATTAAGCGGAGAAAAACAAAACCTGTGCCTGGGACGCACTATAATGCCATCTTTTATACTCTAATTATATTAAACCAAAATTAAAGTAAGTTGTATGGCAATTTCTAAAATGGTAACCAACAGAAAAATCATACGGCATTTTGTAAGGATTCGCTTTATCATTTCAAGGTAACAGTGGCTACACATTGAACTATGACATATTATATTGTTAACTAAGCTTAATTTTGATTTTAAAATGGTAACTGGATCCGATATGCATTACCCCAGTTGATCCATTTTGATCTAAATTAAATATGAATCGATTAATACCACTTTGTTGAAACTTGACACAAAACTGCATTTTTCGCGGTAGTGTATGGATGATAATACAGGAAGAGAAGTATTATTGATCAAACAAACATCGAACAATCATCTCCTTTCATCTTACAGAAGTAAACTGTCATTGGAACTATATCTTATGAGTAGGAGAGATATATGGTTATGATTATTGCCAAGAGATTAATGAATATTGCTAGAAAAGAAAAATTAATACAAGGTTCTTGAAAGTTATTTTCGCAGAACAAATCCCGAAGCAGTGTTCTTCCCGAAACCACATTAAACAAAATCACGTGCTTTGGTTTCACCACTGACTAAAAGAGAAAGACTAAGAGGATACATTTCTAAATAAACATACAAGGGTTTTTAAAGGTATTTTCAAAAGAAACTTTCAAACTATCATCCACACTGGAATAAATCTAGTTTCTTTCCGACGAAATAATACGATCAAAAGAATTTCTCAACCTTATGTTTTTTTTAATTAGACTAACTACTAGCAGCCTTTTTATTCATTTTTTTTTTAAAGTTTTAAATATGAAATATCTAAATTTACTGTTCAAATTCACTAGTTTTTCTTCTTTTTTTTTGACATTTAAAAAATACCGAGAGAATTAAGTGAAACAAAAGTATTTCCTAATCACATGTTTTGTTTACAAACAGGAATTTTGACATTTCTTCAATAAACAATAACATCCACCTGAGTCTTTTTTTTTGTTTGTTTTTTTGGGTTTTTTTTGGGGGGGGGGGTGCTTTTCAATGCCATTTTCCTAATTTCTGCCAAATCAAGTCATTTCTGAGGGTTTTTTTTTTTCAGAATTCACTCACCTTCGCTCTGTTTTATCTATCTTTTCCTCCACTCAACAAGATCACGTCTCACTCGTCAGATTAACAAACACCTTCATCTTTTAATTATTATTATTATTATCATTATCACCGAATTTTGCTTTTGTCTTTATCCAATAGACGTAATAAACGGATACAACTAAGTTATTAACAGGAGCGACTAACATAATTGGCACATTGGGTAGTCTCAGATTTCAGAAGTACAATCGTGACGTACAATAAGAAGTCTTTATAAAAGGTTTTTTTGAGGAGACCTGAAAGAGATCCATTTTTGAAAAATTAATTACGTTCGTCAACCTCGCGCACCCACCTAATATGGAAGTCGATGCCGGTTTGTGTCGTTTCTATAATTGTTGGTTTTACAAACATTCAAATCACAATTGCTGCACGGAGAGAATCATTCTAAAATCATATTTATAATTTTCATTCTCCATGCAAGCTTCAATGTCCCAAAATAAAGTACAGACTGTTTTTTACACCAGTGTTGCTTATCGCTTAGAACTTCAACAAAAAATAAGTCAGACCTTTTTTTTCTGCTGAAAGTTCATTTCTCAATTACTATTCTCACCAAAATAAATAGTCACTATTTTTAGTGGGTAACTGCTGGAGGTCAAGTGACAAAGACAAATTCTGAAATTAGTGGCACCCTTTTCTCAGTTTGTTGCTGGATGAGGTAGAACTACTCCTCATTGTGCTAACTTATGGCATTTTGCCCAGTCTTCCAGCAATTATGAAAATGACCGTCTCATCTATTGATTTGGGAATCCAATAACTTGAAAAAATGTGATTTGCATAGAATTTAATTCGGAAAATTATTTTTTTTTATCTGATCATATTTTGAAAGATTTTACAAAGCTTCTAAAAAATATAAATAATTCCAACAACTAGCATATTTTATTTATTTTTTGACGGAGCAGGTGGTCCTCACAGGTGACTGTGGTTGTTGAATCTTTCATAGGTTACGATGGAATAATTTGGGGGGGAATCAAAGAGGGGTGGATATAGATTGTAAAAAAGGGGGGTGAAATCAAAATAACCGATCATTTGCGCACCGCCTACAGTTGATTCTTTTAGTTTTAAGTAAATGAGAAAATAAAGGGAATGGAAAAAATCTGATTCTTGTTGAAAAGTAAATAAATGAGGTGATAAATCAATGTTTCTATTCCCCCTCTCAGGGGACAAATAATGGTTAATTTATTAACTTATTTCTTTGTACATTTTTCTTCTTTTCGCGATGAACTCTATTTTCTTCTATTTCACCGATTTGATAAAACAACTGACAACATCTCAAAAATCGCAGAAGGACGGAATTCAATAAAAGAAACCAAAAAACTTAAACAAACAAAAACTCCGCAAAATGAAACACGCAAAAAGTATAAACACACAAACTAAAAAAATACAAATGATGACAAATAACTGTAAAAATGGATTTGTCATTATATTTTTGATAGAAAAAAAATCAGGTGAGACATTTTCCAAAAATTGAATTTAAATTATTTTTTTTTATTGAGTAGAAAGTTTAGGCTAAACTAAGTTGAAATAAAAGGACATAAAACCTCAAGAATTGTGTGTAAAAAATCTGATAATCTTATTTTTGATTTACAATAAAACGTTAAATATTTGTCGCGTGAATTGATTAGGAATTTCTTTGTTGTTTTTGTTTGTTTTTACTAACCTTGAAATGAAATGTGTCCCCTTATTTGAACACGTCTAGAAAAACATCAAACAAAATTCATTTTTTAACTTCACCTTGGGTTGTACATTGATTTGATTTATAATTAAAGTTACTCATCTTATTCTGCAATATTTTCTCACATATGAAGAATATTTAATCTTCATTTCACCCCATAGTCAATTTTCAAGAGAGAACTTTAAGATTAATTTTCCTTCAACAAAACATTTGTAATTCACTACACACAACAAGATATAACCAAATTTGAGAATATAGACACACTGAGGTTTTAAATATTCAGGTTTCATTGTTGAATCGAATAAATAGTTAATATATGAAACTCAACAGCAATAACAACTTATTTATTTATTTTTGGCAACAGAGGAACGAATCTCATTCAATATTCTCGCCTACACCTATACGAATAATCTAACCAGACCCATTTATCTACATGAATTGAGGTGAATTTTCCCAAGTTCCCCTTCCTCTAGGTCTTCAGAATTTTCTGGTATATTTCCAATTTTATAAAGGAAATACAGTTTTTTTAATATATATATACTTCTTCCTTCTTATTGAATCAGACCAAATTGAGGGTTAATTTACAATTTATACAAAGCCCTTTAAAAAAATTCATCGAAACCAATTCATTTATAAAGATTTTTTTTTTTAAATGAGAGCGACGTTTCAATTAGTTATATCCGATCTTCATCAGGTGCGTGGTGTTAATTGGTATGTTGACTGTTTTTGGCGTTGAAACCTATCGGATTACGCTCAAACATTTAGATTAAAAAGCATAACAAATATATCTAAATATATATTATCTCCCGATATCAAATACCTTTATATCATTTTTTTAAAGTCATTATTTGGATAATCATTGGAAGGATTAAAGACAAACAAACCATATGGTGGTTGGCGCAACTATCGGAGTAGGTAAAGAGATGCCATTTAGTACTTCTAAACACGGAAACTGAAGCCAAAAACAACCAAAAAAAAAGCATGCAACTGAGAATTAGTGGAAAATACAACACTAAATCCAATTTCTTTTCTTTTAAAAATCCTTTTTTACCTTGTTTCATCAGGGTGTGCCGAATCTCCCCATATTAAATCCCTGAAACGGTACCGGGGAGGCAAGGGAGGGACTTGAAAATCCGCTTGAGAGACCATTTCTCTTTTGTTTCGATTCTTTATTAAATCCACTTTTGCAGGTCGATAATAGGGTGATTTTCCTTCCTTCTCTTCTTTATATATTTTTTTAATCAAAATCTTTTTGAAATGTATCAAGTAAAACCGAACTCATTCCTGTCGTAGAGTCTCTTCCCTCTATTCAACATGCCTGCCTTTTTTTTTTATTTCTCTTCCCAAACACTCAACGCGCCTTTTCTTATAAGACAAATATTGCTCGAACAATACACTTTTCTTCTCGTACAACAAAATCCTTGGATTAAACTTCCTTTCGCTTAAATAAATTGGTGAAATTTCTTTGTCTTTTTCTCCAATTTCTTCCTAAGAAGACAAAACATCAGTCTTCTCTTTAGAGTTGTTAACAGCTGAAGTGATTCGGACTGCAGACGATTTTCGGTTGTATCTCTTCTCTCTCTCTCTCTCTCTCTCTCTGTCTCTGTACCTTTCTGTCTCTCTCCCTCTCTCTACCCACTCATTCTGTAAGTCATACCTCCTCTTCCCTTCTCTCTCTCGAAACGCTAACAGCCAGCCTCGTCCTGATATAACAGCGTGGCAGAAAGCAACAGTGATCGTCAATTCCCATTTACGGTGGCCTACTAGGGATACAATTTCTTCACGGAGGAGACTCGCCCTTGTCATATGATCAATTTGAGAATATTTATTTTAGAAAAATATTTTCAAAGTTTTCGACTCTTTTTAAAAACTTTTTTATTTTATTACTTGGATTTGATATTTTGAAAAAAGGGTGTTGATTCTATTGAATGCAAATGCATCTTATTTTAGTTATTGATAGCCAAAAGAACTTTTAAATCATTATAGCCATGTAAAAAAAAAATAAAAGTCGGTTAGATGTACCAGGAACGGAAACATAATGAAAAAAAAGCTACTTGATATAATAAGGACAGAACGCACAACGTATATGTTATGCCAAATAGGTAAAATTGGCTGATTGGAGAAATTTTGAATAGTTTTCTAAGAAAAAGTTTGATTTCTCTTTGATTAAAGAAATTTTTGATGAAAGAAGAACAATTTTTTTATATCTTTGTTTTGATCAAATTAAAAAGACATATCTATTTATTTTTGTGAAAAAAAAGTTCATACTACGTACTTCATCATTTTTTTATGAGAAAAGTTTTATCAATCAGGCAGTTTCACCGATTTGCTGTTACATTCAAACAACATTTGCATACATTGCTTCCTGAGACTAACAAAAAGATAGAAAAGATTTTCCTTATATATATATATATATATATATATATATATATGTGTGTGTGTGTGTGTGTATATATATATATATATATTATTGTGTCATCCACAGACAGCTGTTTTGATGTATTACATCTCTTCAGGTGGCTATAGACTTTAACCCATCCAATATCGCGAGGCAGAATTGAAACCCTCACATCGGACCCGGAGGCCAATATCCTACCTCTGGATTACGGAACTGGGTGGTCAATAAGGCTGAATTTAAGTGATATATTCATTTTTACGCAGAAACTCCTCATCCACCAGAGTGCTCTATTCCTATGGAAGAGCATTGCATATATATATATATATGTTGTATTGTTGTTGATTTATTTAGACATGTGAGACAGTAAATAATATTGATTAGATGTTTCTTTGTGATGATGAGTATGTGGGTGTTACCATCAACTCAACAACCCATACATTAGAACACTAAAGGAAGAACAATACAATCCACTATGGTCGTAAAGGGCTCCAACATAGGCAATAAATTTAATGTAAAAATCAAGGTTAAGATCAAAACATCCCTTAAGACACAATTCAGCATCCACTTAGAGATAACTCCTAAACCTAGTCCACACCCCTTGACATGTAACTTACAACCACCAACTAAACACACACAACAAAAACAACACTAAAACAAAAATAAAAACTCCTGTCACCATGCATATATATATATAACTTGTTTGTATAGCGGATCCACTCAATATTATATTTCCAGCTCTACTCTAAACCAACTTAACTCTTGGAGTATGAAGTTGAATGTATCAAGTACTCTATGAAATAAATCCATCACATATCAGACATTCCTTTATATTACATTATATTATGCTATATAGCAAGCCTGATTTGTACGATATATATATAAGTCCCGTTCTGCATAAGGAAGGGTAGAGCATCTGCCTCTGGGTCTGAAGCAAAGGTCTTGACCCTACCTTGTGGCAGTAGAAAGGGTACTGAAGAGTTGTAATACAATGAAACAGCTGTCTTTCGATGACATAATTATTAACTATTATTATATATACCGATATATATATATTGTGTATGTGCGTGTGTGTACAATTTATATACATATGTAAAATGTATGCATACATGAAAAAATCAATGATAATGATGAAAAAAATAATAAAAACAAAAATAAAAGTATGATGAAAGATCAAATTATAAAAGGATTAAATAATATACATGTTGTAATGAATTGGTTGAGAAAGAATAGTTTTGATTTTCAAATGTTTTATGAACAAAATAAGTGGAAAGGAAATACATATTCGATTTTCAATGAGTTCAATGTTAAAATTTGAAAAGTAACCACTGAAGGTCAGTACCAGTCTGGATAAGTGTTTAACATGAAACAGTTTTGAATTTGTTATTGGATATTCATGTTCAAAATTTAATATTATATATAGCTCCTGATAGTGGACTCTGGTTCCATACGAAAACTTTAACCCCTAAAAACACATACTCACACAGCACTAACCACTGAAGATGGGAATAAATCTCGAAACATGTCAGGACCATTAACATCTACGGATAAATAAACTTCACCTCAAAACATTTTACTCCCGAGTCTGTCTCACTCTCTTTACAGTTCATAATATATATATATATATATATATATATATATATATATATATATATATATATATATATATATATATACTACTTAATTGCTATGAAAATGATTGACAAATATATTTGGATTTCTATGAGATTATTTTTTTTTAGGCATGAAGCTATTGAATCATTTCAAAGGATGAGTCCATTGTTTTAAATGGTGGATAAAAGATATTTTTATCAGCAAAATTGTTACCTTTAAGAGGAAGAGTTCATTGTTATACACAGAAGCAAAAATAAATAACTGAAAGTGCAACTCAAATTACAGGTATGATAAGACCCAGATTCAACTACTTGGACTCAAAAACTCGAAAAAGATACTCTACGCGATATATAATAGACCACACTTTGAAAATCATCTAGAAAAAAATATTTAATCTGTTCAATTTGAGTCTAAAACAGAGTAGAGTCCCTAAAGACTGGAACATGGCAATCATAATGCTTCTATATAAAAAAGAAAACCCCAGAGACCTCAACAATTACAGACCTATAAGCCTACTCAACTGCATTTATTAACTGTTCACATAAATCATTACCAACCAGATCATTAAAACACTAGATGAAAACTAACTATGGGAACAGGCTGGATTTAGAAGAAGCTACTCGACCATGGACCATCTCCATTCAATAAATCAGCTGAAGAGAAAGCAGCAGAATACAAAATGCCACTTGCTGTAGCATTTGTAGACTTCAAGAGGGCATTCAACTCAAAGCACTGCAGCATATATACAATCACAGCAACTCCTTTATCAGGCTACATAAAGACTAAATTCTTCCAACTCCAAAAAGGTGTAAGACAAGGTGATACCAGCTCACCAAAACTTTTCACAGTCTGCCTTGAAATGATCTCCTGTAATCTGGACTGGGAGAATAGAGGAACCAAAATAGACGTCAAATATCTGAGCAACCTCAGATTTGTTCACAACATCGTCCTTTTTGCAGAGAGCCTATAAGACCTCCAACCAATGCCAGATGAACAAAACAAAGAAAGCAAAAGAGTCTGCCAACACATGAGTTTCAGTAAAACAAAAGTCATGTACAACAATCACACTGATAATAAGGATATAGCTGTCAAAATCAAAGATGCAAAACTGGGGAAAGTAGACCACTACATCTTCCTAGGACAACGAATCTCTATGAAACCCATAAAAGAAGAAGAAATCAAGTGGAGAATCACCCTAGGATGGTAAGCCTTTGGCAGATTAAGCTCAACCTTCAGAAACAAGAAGATCCCATTCATCCTAAAAAGAAGAGTATACAACCAATGCATTCTCCTGATAGTCACTTATGGGGCTGAAACATGGAACCTAACCAAGAGACAGACCCGCAAATTGAGAACCATGCAGCGTGCTCATGAGAGAATCATACCCAGCCTCACATGGAGAGATCACAAGACAACACACTATATCAGGAAGAAAACGGAGGTCCAAGACATCATGGAATCTATGAGAAGGCTCAAGTGGCAGTGGACTGGTCATGTTGCAAGACTGGCTGACAACCGATGGACATCACGACACACAACATGGATCCCCAGAGACTACATGCAAAACCAAGGCCGACAAAATACAAGATGGAGAGATGAACTTGACAAATTCAGAAAATACTGGCTCCGCGACACCCATGATTGAGAAATTTGGCAGACTCTGGGGAAAATCTATGTCCAACAATGGATGTTAAGAGACTAATGATGATGATGATGATGAATATGCAGCCCAAGCATGGAATCCACATCTCTAAAAAGACATTACAGAACTAGAAACTATGTAAAGAAGGGCAACGAAAATGGTCCCAGACCTTCAAAACCTGCCATATAAAGACATACTTCAAAAATTAAAACTAACTACATTAAAAGAAAGAAGAGTAGGAGGAGATGCAAATACAAACATTCAAAATGATAAAAGGCATAGATAACATCCCAGCAAAAAATTTCTATACAATGAACAAGAGAAACAACAAAATTTATAAAAAAAAGACTAGAAAAAAACTTCCTCTCTCAAAGAATAATAAACAACTAGAATGACTCAACTATACTAATAATGAAAACAGTAAACAACTTCAAAAATAGACAGAACAAATACATAACAACTGAAGAAAACAAAAAAACTTTTCTAGCAAATAACTTCAACAGAGGTGAGGTACAAGCAAAAATATGCACATCTTTTTTACTTGCAAATTTTTCATGTGATTTCATGTTCATTATATAAATAGATATCTTTATATATATTTACATATATTGAGAGAGAAAGAAAGAGATCTGTATAAATATATAAAAAAAGCATACATTTAGATACATGATATAAAAACTCATCAACCTTTCAAGTTGTCCAAAAAGTTATTTCTGTGTGTAGGTAACATTTAGTTCTAACTAAGTTTATTCAATAAGATCACTTTTAATTTTATTGTGACAGCTGTCATATCAGCATGTACTTTTTTTAAATTTATCAAAATTGGTATATTTTTGTTGATTGATTCTGATGTTCAAGAATTTTTTCTGTTTCAAGAAAGGTAAAAAGGCAACTCAAATACAAAATAAGATTTGTGCTATTCATGGAGAAGGTACTGTGAAAAACTGAGTGAATCAGAAATTGTTTGCAAAGTTTTGTACAGGAGAGTTCTCACTGGACAATGCTTTACAATCGGAGAGCAATTAAACTGAGACATTACTTGAGATTTATCAATTTTATTGACGCAAGAGATAGCCAACATATTTAGAATATCCAAATCAGGCAGTGAAAATCATTCCAACAACTTGGTTAGTCACTTTGATGTTGGGCTTCTACATAAGTTAAACTAGATATTTCCATGTACACTTTGCTACTTAAACATAATGAAAATTTTATTTTTTCAAAACAATCTGCAATAGTAATGAGAAAGGGTTGCTTTACAACAATGTGGAACACAAGATCTTGGGGCAATTTAAATAAACAACCATTAAGCATACCAAAGGCCGGTTTTCATTCAAAGAAGGCAATCCTGTGTAAATGGCAGTATTGGAAGGAAGTCTTCAACTATGAGCTCCTTCTGGATAACTAAACAATTGATTTGAATAAATACTACTCCCGATTAGACCAACTGTAGGCAGCAATCAACAAGAGGCGACCAGAATTGATTGAAAGAAAGAGAACGTTTCATCAGAATAATGCCAGACTAGACTGCATTTTTTATTAATGACCATGCTAAGATTGTTACAGCTTAGCTGGGAAGCATCAACTCATCCATTGAATGCAATAGATATTGTACATTCGGATTTCCATTTCTTCTGGTCTTTACACGATCCTCTAAATGAAAAAAATCATCTCTTTATCTCTATCTATCTATCTATCTATCTATCTATCTATCTATCTATATCTATCTATTTATCTACATATCTTGCCAGCTTGCTAGCTATATCTATCTCTCTCTCTCTCTATATATATATATATACATATATATGTGTGTGTGTGTGACAGAGAGAGAAATGGATGACAATATTGGAAGTCTTATTAAAATAAATGAAATATTTCATTCCAATGTTTTATCCATTTTTCTGGACTTTCTCAAGGTAAATATAAAGAGAAAAAAGAAACAGTTGTTTTTAGTAAATTTGAATTGTGGGTGAATGTGTATTTGTATTCAAATTTTACTTAAAAACAACCATTTCCTTTTTTCCCCCTTCATTGAAAAAGTCCAAAAGAATTAGCAAAATGACGAAATAAAATATTTCATTTATTTCAACAAGACTTCCAGTATTGTCATTTGTTTCTCATATTGTCAGATTAACCAAAATCTATATCAATATTCAATCATATATGTGTCAATACAGTTTTAAAAAATCTGTCTACTTTAATTTATCCATCTTAACTATTTACTTTTTCACAATCTTTTGAATGTCTGATCAACAAAGAATGTTCGTCTCATAAAGTCTACTTGCGAAATTCTTGAGATGATAAACAGTATCACCCAAAAGATATTCTTTGGCCCAGAAACAAGTTGGTCTGAAAATTATAGCCTGAAAACATAGTCATTATGATTTCTTGATATTTTCGATTACTCATTGGCAAAGAGATCTAATTTTCATTCCTCATAATATTCTGTGTTTGTAATGTTGCTGTTATGACTTGGACTTCGAAGAAGTAAAGAATCCAAGTCTAGAATGAATGTTAATAGGAAAACAAACCTACCTGTTTATCTTATGGGTAAATGCCTTGATGTTTGTGAGTTCTTTAATATTTGTTCAGACATTTCAGTTCTTTTACTTGATGAGATAAGATGAGAGAAATAGAATAGAAGTGAAGAAGGTTTTTAGCAGTAATAGTGAATAGTAGACTTTCTCTCTAGACATTCTCTAGTTGCAACCTGCTTGATTAAGAAGGATTCAAACTTTGTCTGGATTTTCTCAAAAACATGGCAAATCCTAGACACTGACTTTGGTACATACTTCTGGACAAAGTTGTCTGGAGGTCAGTCTCGACAAGCAAGCGAGTGAATCTTAACCCCCTTGTTGTCTAGTGGTTATTACACTTGCTAAGGAAGTATATAAAAAGTTAATTTCAGTTTGTTTTTTTTAGCAGAATTTTATGTGCCTGTTGCAGTGTCCAACTCCTTGCATGCAGTCAAATGATATACCAAGATGGATACTGAATCTTTTTGAATAAAAACGTTAGCTTTTTAATGACCATATATGTATTCATTTATGTTTGTCTGCACAATACCTTCAAAATTTCTCCAAGAATTTCATTGACATTTTGTGAAAGAGTGGGCCATGGGCTAAAGAAAAAAAATTTTTTTCAAATTTTACAGCTGATTCAGGAATTCATTTTTGATTAAGAGATATTTTTCTATTTATGAAAATAATAATCAGAAAATTGAAAAATCAAACTTTCAGCTCCCTCCCCGGCATAATATAAATCAATTCTAATTCAGTTTTTAGTAAGTATATGGTGTTAGCTGAGGTATGTGCTCTCTAGTTCATAAAGGTCTTCAGTATAAAAGGTAGGTACAAATTGGCACTTTTGAAGATATGATTATGTTTATAGTAAGCAATTTTTCGAAATTTCTCCATACATTCATCTACATGATTGCAACTTTCAAGTTCTTAACTGGGTAGAGTTTTACTATCAGTATCAAAAATATTTAGTTTAAAAATTAAACTAGCACTCCAAGGGAAATTATGAATCAACACCACTCATATATACTGTTTTTTACCTTGTAAATTAAGTAGTGGTGGTGGTAAAATTAATTCACCTTAATGAAAATACTACCTGTATAGTTTCACTTGTAAATTTGATTAAAAAAAACAAAACAGGTCTGGTTAGTCATTCGATAGAGACCATCACATGACCAATGTCTTTAGGCAACATCTTGGATGATCAATTATAAAAATTAGATATATTTGTGATCAATAAATAAGTTACTTTTCTTTTGGGGGCTGGGAAACATAGAACCTAACCAAGAGACAGACCCACAAACTGAGAACCATGCAATGAGCACATGAGAGAATCATGCTCTACCTCACATGGAGAGGTCACAAGACAGCACAATATATCAGGGAGAAAACAGGAGTCAGAGACACCATAGAATCCATTAAAAAACTCAAATGGCAATGGGCTGACCATGTTGCAAGAATGGCGGACAACCGATAGACATCATGACTCATAACATGGATCCCCAGAGATTACATGTGCAATCGAGGCCAGCAGAGTACTTGTTGGAGAGATGAACTAGACAAACTTTTTTGCCATCTTAAAAAAATAGACAAAATTTCATACAACTTTCATAATATCTGAAAAGGCAGATGTGCAATAGAGCATGTCTTGTTAGTAATGGTAATTAGTAATTAATATCATTGTTAGTAATTTTCAGTCTCTCTAATAAGTCAAAAGAACTTATATAGCTCTCATTATTTCACAGGATGGCATAACATCTACCAGCCTGGAAAATGGAACGGGCAAACTGAACCTGAATTTTGACTTTGTTTATGAAAGGCTTGAATCCTCTTCTCCCTGTACTCTGTCTCATCACCAAATATCTTGATTGAATTCTCATTACTGGTATGTAATTGACGGAGAAGAGAGTTGGTGGGTAGACATTTGGGAAAACGGCTTTCCCATGACTACATTACCTAGCCAGGTTGTATCAGCAAAAAGCTGTTAATTCCCAGAGTTAACTTTGTCAAGGACCAATAAGAGGATGCCACAATGGTTGATGGAGAAAAGAGTTTGTGAGTGAGGATTTGGGAAAACCGCTCTCCCATAACTACTTTACCTATCCAGGCAGTAATAGCAAAATGCTTTGACTCCCTGGAGACAACTTTCAAAAGAACCCATACAATAACAGGATTGCACAAAATGTACACTCAGTGGGGTAGGACGAATGTCCCCATCATATTTGAGCAAAACATGTTGAATTTTATAAAAATGGGTGTAATTTGGGAAAAATCAGGAAAAATTTTGTATAAATCAAGCCTTTTGCTCCCCTTATAGAAAGCATTCCCATATGCCTATAGGTTCCAAGATAGTATTGGTAGTGGAGTAAGTAGCCATGGTTAATGTGTTACAGCTCATTAAGCTAATACCTATTTTACACATGGTTCAAGATTGTTTAGTATTGGCCATGCTTCAAGTTGTACTAAATCGAGAAATTAAAAAGTATTTATTTTATGAACAATTGGCATCCACAGCAAAACAATAATTTTGGAAAAGATACAAAGAAAATATACTTGCTTATACAAAGTAATGAGGAAAAAATGACACTTAAATATGTTGCTTACTTTTTTACAGGGAACCTGCTGTTGTATTTGGCATAAGACTATTGAATTTATAGACAGCAAGTATCTGAGCAACCTCAAATTTGCAGACAACATTGCCCTTTTTGCAGAGAACCGACACAACCTCCAACTAATGATAGATGAACTAAATGAAGAGAGCAAGAAAGTCAGCCTACACATGAACTTCAGCAAGACGAAGATCATGTGCAACAACCACATCAGAGATAAAAACACTGAGATCAAAATCAAGGACACAGAACTGGAGAAAGTAGATCACTACATCTACCTAGGACAATGAATCGGTGGTGATGATGATTCTAAAATATATTCAGTTCAAGCATTCCTGTCTTACCTGTCAAAATCAGATTTCTGGTTTTGAGTGTTTTATTAAACTTATTAACTTCTTGATCCATTTTGATCATGTATTAGTCATTATATAAAAATATTACACTGCCGCAATAAAGGATTTTGCTTTATACATAATTAACATCAGAAAAGATTTTATGGCTATTCACTCTTTATATTGGCATTGTATGTAGCTTAGAATAAGACAGAAGTAACCAAAAATGTTTGCCTGAAAGTAATTACCATGATTATCCACATTAACTTGAACTAGTGCCCTCATCTTGGTTGTTATAGTCACCTAATTTTTGGCGCTGTACCTTCCAATCTTCTTCATGTGTCAATTGTAGTTGGTAACCTGGTAATTTTTTTACAGAACAATTCTTTAATCTATATCCTAAAGACAAATTAACAAAGTAGAATTAGCTGATATAAGATATCTTCTAGCATGGACAATGAAATGAGAACAATCTACCCCTGAGTATACATGGGATACATCACTCTAATATATTTCGCTTTGGCAAGAATCATCTTTGTATACAATATTTTGGTCTAATGTCATATATTTATTATTCATCCTAAGTATATTTGAAGTTTTGTCTATATGTTTTTTTTTGTAGAAATCAATTTAATATATGAAGTGCACTCATATTAAATTAGTTTTTTAGTGACCTTCACAATTATTTCTTTGTGTAGGTAGTGGGGAAGGGTCTATGCCTCTAATTAGTCAACAAACATATTTATTGAGTGAGAGATACAGGCCTCAGATTTGTCGATAAAGTGTTTTTAGACTTCATGGGATCTGTTGTTGATGAGTTGAGGACGTCTGCTGACTAACTTTTAACTGGTGTATTTTATTTTTTGGCAAACGGAAAAAAATGACCATTCAAACAATATATTCTATGTATCCATCCATTTTTTTTTTTCATGTACAAAAAAACAAAAGATTGTTTGATCTTTTTTTATAGGTATATATATGAGGATGGAACTATAATTCTGTGGTCTGACACATAGTTATTAGCTGTATTTTGATCTGTAATTTTCTCTAAACCATGTTTGATCTATATGATTAATATTTGTGACTGAATTGAGTACACACTGACAAGGAAGGATACTAAGTCAAAAAATAGATATTTGCTGTCTGAAATAATGTTTTTTTCCATCATTAGGCTGCAAATTTGTATATATTTATATATATATATATGTATATATTTCTTATCATGCACATTATTATACTTGACTCAAACAAACAAATATTTCCAAACTATGGATTTGAAACATTTTTCTGTTTTTTTTCCAATTTTTATTAGGTGAAATATTATAAATCATTATTATTTTTTGACTTTTCGACAGTGAGAAAATAGTGTTGCCAAAGGGTAATCGACCTGAGTAAAAAGTTGCGATAAAAAGCAATTGATAAAATTAAAATGAATGTAAAAAAAGTCAAAATTTCAAAAAAATGATAATGATTGAACTCTATAATTTGACAGTCTCCATTAAGTTTAGAACTTCTATGTTCTAAGAAGATTGAAATTTCAGCTTTACATTATATTCTCTTATTTCATCATTACTTATTTGTTTTGAAAACTATAGACTAGTAAAGGATTTATATCACTGCAATAAAAAACCTGAAAAATCAACAAATTAACACATCCTGATTTGCTTGATTATAACAATATTTATTATCCAGTAAAAACTACCAACATAATTAAGGGACAAGAACTTTGACAAGTTTCTTATCTTCTCATTAAAAGTCATAATTTTGCTGTATTTTATGATGGTAAAGATGATTATGGTGCATTTCTTTCACAATCAGAAAATAAATGCTGTACCTGTACTCAATGTATTGTGCATAAAGTTATATAATTTTTACACAATTTGAAGAATATAGAAAAAGATGTGAAGATCACAAGAAAAACTTGCAAATGGCCAAGATGCAAGGTAGAAACCAGTGATAAAACTCAACTGCAGAGAATAATATAGATATGAACATCACATGAATTTCTATCCTTACTTTCAAAGTTTTTTCCAGAGACTTTTATTTATTTTTTCCTCAAATACAAAACAAGAATTAAAGCAAGAACAAATGAGAAAAAGTAAAGTTTTTACTTATTAGAAGCCATCAACTAAAACTGTCAACATAGGTTTCTCTCAGTTTTCCAGCTGGTCTAGCTGGCTATCTATGTATGTCTCACACGTAAAGGTCATACCAATATAGCTCAGGGGCTGGATATTTTAACATTCATTCCTTATTATGCCTAGGAAAAAAAGTTTTTTGTTTTTATAAACTCACTTCAAATTATCTTTTTAGTGTGGGATTCAATTTACAATATAGGTTTATACTAAATTGACCCCTTAGTTTGTGACTGCCAATTTTTTGAAAATGGATATTTTCAGTGATCACTGTCCAACAAAAGGCAAGAGTAGTAACTTATTCATTGATCACACCTTTTAAAATTTTTTAGTTGATTATCCTCCACATGGCATGTTATCTAAAGACATTGGTTGCATGATGGTTTCAACTGAGTGACTAATCAGACCTATATGAAGTAAAGTTTTGTTTCTAGAAATTGTAGGGTGTTTTTTTTCTCAAAAAATCAAATCACCATAGCTCCACAAGTGGCCCACCAGACTCACCAGCCAAATTGGCAACAGATTCTTCTAGCTTTGCTCATCTTTGTCTCTTGTGTGTCTGTATGTGTGTGTCTACGGGCCTTCCTGGTCACATTCTTAGAGCTACAACCTTGAGAATTTACATGAATATACCACTAGGCACTATATAAAAACAGTTTGTCTTATTTTTCAGGAAAGTGCTTTTTAGGTCTCAGTGGTGTTTTAGATCAATAATTCCAAAATCTTGCACTGCCATTTTTTCTGGATAAATTTAAATAAAAGATCTATTTTTTTAGATAATTTTAGATAATTGTTTCTGAAACACATATGGACAATGGTGATTCATTTATGCAAGGTATGGATTTTTAATTCAATTTTGATAACTTTTAAAGCAGTTATTCATTTTGTGCACCCTTAATCCAAATTTAATACTACTTAATGTGAATATATTAATTTGAAAAGGGGTTATAAAATAGTCTGATCATCTATTTCTAGAATGGAATAAAAATATAAAGACATGTAACTAATTGGAATGGATGACAAGCAAAACTAACGGCAGACATTTTAGAAGCTATTAATTAAATTTTCAAAAAATGTAATTTTTCAGAAATAAAAACAATATAAAGACTGGAGATAAGGATTAATACAATATCTGTACTTTGCATAAATGAATCACCGTAGCTTGAGTGAGTACCAGAACTAATTATCTAAATATTTATCTATAAGTACCAGCTTTGGGCATTTTTGGTTCATAGAGACCCCTAAAAGCACTTTTTAAATGAAAAAAACTTTTTTAAATAGTGCTTTGTGGTGTATTCACGCAAATTTCCAAGGTTTTATTGCCAAAAATGTGGCCAGGACTGCCTCGAGAAACAAGCAGACAAACAGACAGGCCAAGAGAGGAGAATTTGAAGCCCACTTGATTGGTTGGTTGATTGGTTGGGCCATTCATGGGGCTACGATGATTAAAAAATATTAAGAAAAAGACAAAAGATCATAGAATTTTGTTTAAAATCAAAAAAAAAATCAAAGATGTTTGTGGAAAGTCATATGAGATAGAATGAATGATATCCATTTTGATTGAATGTTTTCAGAAAGGATCAATTTGATTGAGCAACTCACCAGATCTGTTGTAAAAAGGATCAATTTGTCTGAAGTATTTTAGAAATTCCCAACCAAAACTGGCAACATCAAAATAGTCAACGTTAATATAGGTTCCTTCAGTTTTTAAGTTGGTCTAGCTGTACTAATGGACGTACAGAACTGAAAATTTAAACATTTACTCCTTATTATGTCTTGAAAAAAAGAGCCTTTTTGTTTTTTTTAATATTCTACCAAGAATAGATATTTAGCGGCGGTTCAATCTACTATGTAAGTTTATCCTAAATCAGTCCATAGTTAGTGTCAGCTAGTTTTCATGCTTGTTTTTTTTGAAAATCAGGACTTTTTTTAGTATATCTCGGAATTTCTGAGATGAGGTATTATTATTATTTCTATTGATATTCGGACCATCCTCATCTTGGTTGTTTTTCATACGTTTCGGCCGTTGCACTCTACGGACTTCGTCAGGTATCATCTGGTAGATTTGGGAAGTAACGAATCAAACCCTTTATTTATCCGACGGGGGTATATTGACCGTACTCCCCTCTTTAGCGTTAGTAGTATTGTTATATCTCACACTAGGATCGAACCTAGAACCATCAGATTACTTAACAGTAATTTGTCTGATGCTGTAACCACTGCACTGTGTCCATGTGGACAACAG
This sequence comes from Thysanoteuthis rhombus, assembly GCA_963457665.1. Lineage (NCBI taxonomy): Eukaryota > Metazoa > Mollusca > Cephalopoda > Oegopsida > Thysanoteuthidae > Thysanoteuthis > Thysanoteuthis major. The sequence continues at coordinate 45,356,260 of OY735227.1, read as the reverse complement.
GTGCTAATTTTTAGCCCACAGCTGCACGAATACACAGGTGAAACATGTCGCCCCTTAAAGGTTCAGGTGGAAGAACACCGAAAAGCGGTGAGTAAAGGTGAAACCAATAAATCGGGTATAGCTGACCAGGTATGGAAAGAAAAGGGAGACCACCTACCCCTCTGGAACAAGGTTGAGATAATTGATCAGGAAGACCAGAGAAGCAATTTACTTATTGATCAACCTTTTTTATTTTTCTTATTGATCACTCCATCATGGCATGCTGCCAAAAGATGTTGGTCCCATGACAGTTTTTATCAAGTGACTAAACATACGTGTTGTAAAAAGGATCAATTTGATTGAAGTAATGTAAAAAGAGTCAATTTGACTGGAATAATGTTAAATGGATCGATTTGATTCATGTAAAAAAATAATTTGATTGATAATGTAAAAAGGGTTCATTTTATCAAAGTAATACAAATTCTGAGTGTAGAATATAAAAACACAGTTCAAATACATAAATTTTAATAGTCTACAAAGAATAAGTTTTTTTACAATAAATAAAATGACCTTTTAAATATGCACAATTGGAATCTAACTTGCATTAGATGTAAAAGAAAAAATTCATAAAAGCAAACATGAGACTTATTGTTTATCTGAATTTAGAATTTATAAATACAATGTGAATCTTCTTTTCAAACAAATTACTAAAAATGTTATTGGATCCACTTTTCAACAAAATGCTTCCAGAGGAAAAGCAATTTTCTGATGCATATGAAAGAATCATAATCAAATAATTGAGGGATGCATTCGCAGTGTTTGGTTCATGATTCAATTGATTAATAAAACCAAAGCAAGTAAAATCCAGAAGTTTGGAGTCTCTCAGGTCTGCCTGGAAAGTATCCAGCAATTTGATAAAATAAATTCAAATATACATATTTTTTGTATGCATATATATATATATATATATATTTTATAAACTACGATGGTATCTAATTTCTTGTTCAATATTAGCTCATGTATATACCTTAACCTTTTTGTATACTTTGTTTCTCTACTTATTCTGTACAGTCAAATTCAAACCATCCACCAAAACTGTCAACATAGGTTTCTTCAGTTTCCAAGTTGGTCTAGCTGGCTGTGCATGCATTTCATGTGGAGGCCACACTAGAGGAGCAAGAGGGCTGAGAACTTAAACATAACTCCTTATTATGTCTAACAAAAAGTTTTTTCGTTTTTCAAAAAATCCCCCCAGGAGGGTTAAACTTGCGATGTGAGTTTTTGTCCAGCAGCATTTAAGCCTTTTTTTTTCTGATCACTACCCACCAAGAGAAGATAGAAAAAGTATCCATTGATCAACCTCTTTCTAAACTTTTTAATTGATCATCCCTGCATGGCATGCTGCTGACAGAAGTTTTGCTTGTGACAGTTTCTATTGAGTGACTCACCAGATCTACTGTAAAATCTTTTCATATGTCATGTCTTTATGCAAAAACGTCTCACCATGATTGGAAGTCTTGCAGATGCAAAAGGCATACTTTTGAGGGAGCCTCATTCTAAGAGCAAGAGGTTGTAGGTCATTATGAACAGGAATGAGAACAAAGCCATTTGTTAACAAAACATTAGGGAACTGGAGATATGGTTCAAGTAACCAGATGTTCTTTGTTCCTTTGTGCAACCAGAGACAACAGGGGCTCAAATACAAGAACTGGCCTGTCAGGATTATGCTGTTATGATAGAGGCAGCACAGAAAATGACAGATAGAAGAGAGTTTGATAATTTTTAAAAAAGAGTCTTATAAGAGAAACTAAGGGATTTGGTCATCCTATGAAAAGAAAGCGGAAAGTTGGCTGAAAGAAGAATTCGGAATGAAAACTGAAAAGAAAGCCAAATTAGCAGGTTGGGAAAAGCAGGATATTAAAGGGTCCATAAAGCTAGAGAGACAAAACTCAGTTTGTAAAGATCTGTTAGCGTACAATCATATAAGTTTTCATCAAGATGATGTGATATTCAAGGGTACGTTGATCAAACCCATTTATTGATAATGAACCTCAGGGGAGAAGAGATCGCAGATGACCAAAGCATTTTCTCTTAGTAATGACTTCATCAAATTAGTCAAGTAACATATAACATTATATGCCTTGGTAATTAGTGCCAGGATATGCAGATATTTGATCTATGCTTGCAGACACTTTATTTCATTTGGGAAATAATGGGAAAAAATGTCATAAAAAACATAAACATGTAGACAGTAAAGTGTTGTAACAAAAGTCATGGGTTAAAAAAGAAATTCAAGTCTATGAAATTTATGATTTATTAATGCTTCATCAGAGAAAGTCACTCCTCATGTTAATTGACTATTGCATCAGGGGAGAGCTAATTTTTTTATTGCTTACCATCTGATCAGTTATAAGCCAAATTAACTGATCATGTTTTTGTCAAACTTCAGTACAAAGTCCGGAGTTGATTTTGTTTCCTTATTTGAACAAAAACAGCAAGAACAATCTTCAACAAAATAATGGGTGTAAACTAAGTCATGTAACATCTACATATTACCTATCATCCTATATGGGCTTGAATGTGAAACCTGAACCAAAGCACTTCATAACAGAATTGGAGTTTTCCAGTTCCATAGTTATGAAGGTATTTGCTCTTTATTTCAATTAGTTCTTCTCGAGGTCCAATCAGCATTACCGAAATGAAAAGACCCAGAGAAAAACTAATTGAACTAAAGAGCAAAGATCTTCTTTATAACTATGGAAAAAAGGTAGGACAAGGGAATGAACATTGTGTCAGCGAGTTTGGATATAAAGTACAGAACGAGAGAGATGAAGATCTTGTAAACTCCGCAACCATGAACAGGTCCAAAATCATGAACACTTTCTTCAAGAATAAACCCACGAGAAAATGGACAAGGAAGAGCCCCAACCACAAAACCAAGAACGATACAGACTACATCCTAACGGACAAAACTGACACCATCAAAGACGTTCAAGACCTAAATCAAGTCAACAAAGGGAATGACCACAGAATCGTGAGATGTGGAATGTGAATTAACACCAAGAAAGAATGCTAAGAAATGTTCCACACCAAACTGCAACCACTGAACGTACCAAAAGAGCTCAATTGATCCTTCAAGCCTGAACTGAAAAACAGATATGAAAATTTTTACCAAACCAAAAGAGAACGACACAAGCATCAACAAACTCAACAACAAAATAAAAGCCTCTCTGAAAAAAGTCACCACTATATCTGAACTGAGGAGCACACAAACAATTAGCAAAATCTCATTGGAAAAACATAAAACCTAAAGCCACTGACAGCAACAAGAGAGAAAATTAAAGCAACTGAACTGAATAAAACAGTCAAGAGGAAATGAAGAGGAAACAAAAGGAGATGCACAAAAGTAATTATCAAAATAATTTTTGAAAAAGCATTCTTGAGGAAAATAGAAACCTAAGAATAGACAGAGACAGGATTGTCAAATGTGCCCAAGAATTCTACCAAAAACTTTACTTCTCCTAACAAGGATTGCAAAACAACAAACACAAGACACAGGCAATCAGTTCGAGGATTTCCCAGAAGTTACACCATGGGAGGTAAAATAAGCCAACAAACAAAGAAAAAAAAGGCCCCTGGGCCAGACAATATCACCATCCACCAAATCAAAAGGGCTGGTAAGATCATCACTAAGAAACTAGTAATTTTATTCAAGCTAGGCTTAAAACAAAGTAAAGTCCCAGACGATTGGAACACTGCAATTATAATGCTTTCATATGAAAAAAAACCCCCAAAACACCAACAACTGCAAACAAATTTCTTCTCACTTCTAGTGAGTCTGCAGACTTTTCACAAAAATTATCTCCAACTGAATCACAAAAACATTAGATGAAAAGCAATCACAGAAACAAGCTAGCTTTAGAAGAAGCTGCTCAACCATGGATCATCTTCATTTGTTGAGTCAGTGAAAAGAAAAAGCAGCTGAAAACAAAATGCTATTTGCTGTAGCATTCATCGACTTCAAGAAGGCCTTTGACTTGGTGGAAATTCCCATGATCATGGAGGCTATAACTCTACAAGCTATAGACCTAGTATATATTAGAGTATAGCAACATGTATACAGTCATATCAGCTCCTTTATCAGGCTACACAAAGATTTGGAGGCCTGTCAACTTCAAAAAGCAGTAAGACAAGGTGTTACCAGCTCACCCAAACTCTTTACAGGTGATCTTCTGAAATCTAGACTGAGAAAATCAAGGAATCAAAATAGACAGTGAATATCTGAGCAACCTCAGATTTGTAGATGACACCATCCTTTTTGCAGAAAACCTACACAACCTCCAACTAATGTTATAGGAACTGAATGAAAAAAGCAAGAAAGTCAGCTTTCACATGAACTTGAGCAAAATAAAGGTCGTGCAACAATCATGTTGGAAATAAACACACAATGATCAAAATCAAAAACGCAGCACTGGAGAATGTAGACCAATATATTTACTTGGGACAACGGATCTCCATGAAATCCTCAAAAGGAGAAATCAAGTGAAGAATCACTCTAGGGTGGCCAGCCTTTGGCAGAACAACCTCAACTTTCAAGCACAAGGAGATCCCATTACCCTAAAAAAGAAGAGTATACAACCAATATATCCTCCTAATAATCATCTGTAGAGCTGAAACAACCAAAAAACTTACCAAAAAACTGAGAACCGTGCAACGTGCACATGAAAAATCATGCTCAATCTCACATGGAGAGATCACAAGACAGAAAGAAAATGGGGGTCCAAGACATCATAGAATTCATTAAAAAACTCAAATGCCAATGGGTCAGTCATGTTGCAAGAATGGCAGACAACCGATGGACATCATGACTCACAACATGGACCTCCCAGAGATCACATGTACAACCGAGGCCAGCAGAATACAAGATGGAGAGATGAATTAGACCAGAAAGATTTGGCTCTGCAACACCCATGATACAGGAGTGTGGCAAATCCTAGGGAAGGTCTATATCCAACAATGGATGCTAAATGACTAATGATGAGAATAACATCCTGAGATTTATAACAGGAAACCATCTACAAGTTCATATGAGGACAGAATAGCTACAACACACCACCAAACAATGACCAATAACCAAAATCATCAAGTGTAGGGAACACAAACTCTTTCATCACATTAAAAGAAGCAACACTGGTTTCCCGAAAGCATTTCTCAAGCAAATTATTATAGGTATTTGATCAAGGGGTAGACCAAGAAGCTGCTGACATGACAACAACACTGAACTGAACAGGACATTCTCTCAATCAACATAGTTTTCACAAAATTGATGTTGCTCATGAGGATTCTCCTATGTTTCTGCACATTCCGTGTGTGCACTGAGGACAATATTACATGCATTCCTCATGTCTGAAAACCATGATTTAGCTTTTTTAAGAACTAAAATTTGTCAAATGAGAGATAAGATATGAAATTCTTGATTGTTTCCTGTTACTCAATAGAAAATGTCATGTAACCAATGTCTTAATGGAAGGGTGGGCAATGAGGTAAAGAAGAGGTGGTGAAATTTGGAGTGGATCCAGAGAGTTTTTTCTAATGGGGGATATTTTTTCATTTTTTTCAATTACATTTAGGCATATGTAGATACTCATGACTTAGTATACAATAATTCCAAAAGTTTGCAATGAATTTCTATGAAATTATTTGGAGATATAGGCAGTAGGCTACGAAAGGACTGATCAAATTTCAGAGTGGATCCTTCCACAATAATCTCCCTTAAGTTAAGTATTTCCAAACCACATAATATTACAAAATTTTCTGGTCTATCCCCAAGATATTTCTAAAAGTTCTCAATGGATTTCAATGACATTTTGTGGAAAGGTTGACAGTAGGCTACAAAAGAACTGATAAGATTTTGGTGAAGATCCAAACACAATAACCCACCCTATGTCATAGCTATATGTCAAAACTATATAATATTGCCAAATCTTCAAGTTTTTCAACACGATATCTCCAAAAGTTCTCAATGAATTTCAATGATATATTGTGAAAGCTGAATAAATTTTGGGGTAGATCCATGCACAGTCACTCCCCCTGACAATGGTATTGGCAGAGGTATGCATTCTCTGAGTGATTTCCAGTTTCCCTGGTTTTTGCATGAGAGAGAAGTTGTAATCCAACCTTTGTGAACTTTGGAATGCAAATAATAAATACTTTGACTCCACTTCTAACTATGAATCATAAAGGTCAGTAAAGATCAGTGTCCACTTCTTTTTAGAAAAAACTATAAACACCAGAATCTATAAAAGATTTTGTTAACAATGATAGAAATTAATGATTTAATGAAGGTTGATAATTTCATTCATGCATGAAATTATTTTTCCTAATCTCACTTCAGATATCTCATAATATTGTTTATTCATATTTTTTGCCCTTTGAGTTACAATTCATTTGCTGTGCAACAAACCAATGGCAGATGCTTGATTTGATACTGGCATCAGTCTTTATAGGGGGTCACAAAAATGTGTATATATGTATATGTATATGTTTACGAAATGTTTGGTCCAACTGAATGAATATCTAAACTGATCCATTTTTTTTAATTGTTTATTCTATCAACATTGTCTAAATTGAGTGATATTTTAACTGTGTAATGATGAAAGATTATTTCAAATAAGTTTCTATACAATGTAACACAATTTATAATTCATATATATATATATATATATATATATATATATATATATATATATATATATGCATTGAATCCACCCTCCTCTCAATCAGCAATATGATCATTCAGCACCCTAGGAGGTTTCTATTGGCACTACCATTAGCAAGGTTAGTCCTTATTCAACACAGAATAACACCTCATATAAATAAGGGCAACATATTTGATGCTTCACTGGAATGACTCTCAACCCTTTTACCTCTCATACACACATTTTTATAGATCCCTTTGATATCCCATCATCATCCTATTTTCTGTATGGCTCTAATCTTTCCCATACCAGCACTAACCACTTAATCACAACAACTTCATTTTCTTCCACCAGACATCTTCATAGATAAACCCAGACAGCCTTATCAATTGAAAAGAAAACCCTTTTCAAGGAAACCCAACCACCAGCAGACCCATTTCTTGAAATACAGTAATAAAACCCCTTCTTCTCTATCCATAACCCAACATAACATTTTCTCAACCCCAACTATTATGAGGACGTATATATAGTTTCACCATCTTCTCATATCATTTTTTGCCTTGATGCTCTGAAGAAGCTTGCTATTCCTGGGGCAAAATGTAAGCAATTATAATTTATGTACTAATTAGTATCAAGTCTTTTTTCCTTTCCACACGGTAAACTTTCCACAACATTCTGTTGGATCCATATCCATTCTTTTCATGTATATATATTCTTGTTCTGAAGATATCTCTTTTGAGGGAATATATACATATGTATTGATAGATAATGAACTGGATTAGATGTCCATAAATACAATGCAATAGATAGATAGATGCATACATACATACATGCAACAATACAGAGATAAAATTGCAGATTACTTGTGAAAAGAATAGAGCAAATGAGAATAATTTTTGTTCATCTCAATATTCATATGGTATTCTCATTTGGTAGTCTACAGGGAAATTTCTCATTGGTTGACCAACAGGTATTGGCATTCTCAGATCAAATGAAATACCAACATTAATACCATTGTTTTCCCAGGAGGTACAACAATAGAAAAGGTTTTATAAAAAATACTTTTCTCAGTTAAAGTAAGAGTTTCCATCTAAAGAAATCATATTTCATTTTGAAAGCAAAACCCTGGATGGAATAAGTAGGAACAAAATTAGATAGATAAGTAAAGATGAAGAAAAACTAGAAATCGATAGAAAAAGAATTAGATAGAAAGGTTTTCTATCTCCTTCCATGATGAGCAAGATTGTGCTAATATCTGCCATGTCTTACCACCAAACTTTTCTATCTTGTCTCCACATCTTGTAACTGTTTTTTCCTACTGTTAAGCCTTCGTCTTGCTATGAGCCTATCCAATCTTCATTTTTCTTCTACGATATCCATCACACTTATCCACTCTCAGATACGTGCTAATATTTTTTAGGAGTTATTCCAAACATTGCTTTGTCCATTGGTCTCTATTCTATTCTGTGTTAGTTTTCGAGTGGTTTTGTACGTTTCCAGATTTTGCACTTACTTGTCATAGCTGGTACTATGCATTGATAATATACTTAATGTTTATGTTGGTAATTTGTTCTTCAGTATTTTATTTCATTTTTCATATATATATATATATATATATATATATATATATATATTTTAACTCTTTAATTCTCATTTTGTTTATTCAATGTCTATATCTGCTCTATTTGTTTCTTTCAACACAGCAATTATGTTATTCAGAAAAGGATATATATGATCAGACAGAATGAATATGAATTACGTTATATCACATTGTAACTCTTATTTGAAATGATCTCCTATTATGTATCATTTGACCTAGACAATGTAAATAGAATAGATGATGAAAGAAATTGGGGCTGCTAAAGGAATTGAACCTGTAACTGATAGAGTAGCCACGTGATGTTGCTCTTACCATTGAGTTGAACTGCCACCAGTAATGGAAAGGCCCATAATGTGTTATATTATTTGAGACTCTATTTGAAATGACCTGTTATCACACAGAGGATGAGTCACTAGAGTTTCAAATGATATAACACATTCATAAATATTCTGTCAGATTATATATCCATTTCCTAATGGTATATAAAGGTAGATGGACAGAAAAAACAATATTATAGTTATTTCTATTATTCAGACTATCCTCATCTTGGTTGTTTTTCATACAACATTTCAGCCGTTGTACTCAACAGCCTTCATCAGGTAGGTGTGGGGAAGTAACAAACCAAACCCTTTATTTAACTGACAGGGGTTATATTGACCACACTCCCCTCTTAGCATTAGTAGTTTTATTATTGTCTCACACTGGGATTGAAACTAGAACCATCAGATTACTTGCAGTAATTTTGTCTGATTCTGTAACCACTACGCTATTTGTCCATGTGAACAACTGGTGCTAATTTTTAGGAACTTTAAACCTGACAGTTTTTTGGTATTTGATGTTACTGTTTTCTGTCTTTCATTATCAATGGTTCCCATATGGTATCGATTTCAATGCTAGGATTACGGAGGCAGTTTTGCTTGCCTAGCATATGGGCCGACTCTTTCAATTTTCTAATCTTCCAGTGTTCTTCCTGATCAATTATTTCAACTTTGTTCCACAGGGGTAGGTGGTCTCCATTTTCCCTCCATACGTGATCAGCTATACCCGATTTGTTAGTTTCACCTTTCCTCACCGCTTTTCGGTGTTCTTCCACCCAAACCTTCAAGGGGCGACATGTTTCTCCTGTGTATTCGTGACCACAGCTGCACGGTATTGAGTATACTCGGTTCTTGGTGTTCGATAACTCAGTGGGTGGTTTGGTGCGGGAGAGGTAGCTGATCTACTTCTGAATACAGCCCGGATATTATATGGGGCGCAGATCTTCTGGATCTTCTCAGACACATTCTTAAGGTAGGGGAGACAGACTGTAGTTGGTTAATGATTGTCATCCTCCTCCTCCTCCGTCACTCTCCTTTCTCTCTTGGTGACAGTTAAACCTTTTGGGTAACCATTTTTCTGGAGATTCTTCCTTATGGTATGCATCTCACAGAGGTATGTTTCAGTGTCATTACTTATTAGCTTTGCTCGGTGCTGTAAGCATCGGACAATCCCTTTCTTAACGCTGTATGGATGGTTAGAGGCGAAGTTGAGATATTGACGAGTAAATGTTGGCTTACGATACACAGATGTATTGAAAACTTGTTCCGATCTTGTTACCAGTACATCCAGGAAGGCTAATTTATTGATACTCTCCTTTTCCATTGTGAACTGTATTGGAGCTCTGATTGAGTTCACGTGGTCAAGTAGTAACTGTGGGTCTTCCGGATGTGGTCATAGTACAAAGGAGTCATTTACATATCGAAGCCACATGCTTGGCCATGGTGGTGATGTTCCTAAGGCCAATTCCTCAAAGTACTCCATGTATATATTTGCCATGACTGGTGATAGCGGTGATCCCATAGCTAAGCCTTCCTCCTGTTGGTACATCTCATTGCCCAGTTGGAAGTATGTTGTTTCAATGCAGAAGGTCAACATTTCCATTTGGTTGTTAAGAGGAATGCTGGTGCGTTCATCCAATGTGGGATCTGAACCTAATCTATCCCTAACTACTGACAGTGCTTCAGATGTAGGTACTTGTGTGAAGAGACTCACCACGTCTAGGCTCAACATTCGTTGTGTTTGAATTGGAGCCCCACTGAGTTTTTCTACGAAGTCAGTTGAGTTCTTTATATAGGATGAGGTCTTACCCACCAGCGGGTTGATTATACTCACCAGGTACCTGCTCAGCGGATGGTATGCTGAGCCCCGACAGCTTACTATGGGTTGTAATAGAGTACCCACCTTGTGAATCTTTGGGAAGCTGTACATATTTGGTGGCTTACTATATTTTTGAGTTAACTGTCTGTAGGTTATTGGGGGAAATGATCCTTGTTCTTGCTTAGGATCTGTGACAGCTTCCTCTCGGTTTTCAGAGTTGGATCTCTTTTTAACTTGCAGTAGCCACCCTCCCCAATTATGTTAGCCAACTTTTCACTGTATGCTAGCTTGTCCATTACTACAGTTGCGTTTCCCTTATCCGCTGGCAGTATGACTATGCTTGTGTCTGAAGGGTCTTGATGGCTGCCCATTCCTCCTTTTTCGTATTTGGCTCGGAGGCTCTGGCCTTTTCAAGGACCTGTCTCACTTTCCATCTTAGCTATAATAGTTAATATGTATTCTCTTCACCAATTCTCACATTTGTAAATATCTCTTACTGGTATGTTGTCAATACATATACTTACCAATACACTATGAGTAGCTATTCTTTACTTTAATTCATCCATTAGAGGATTTTGTGCACAATCTTTAATTGACTTGCATTCTATTACAGCATGCTTTCTCATTATTAGCGGTATTGAAGGTGCATGTATGTTGTCTATCTCTTATCACAATCAAATATTCTAATTGTTTTGTGCATAATATCTGTCTCCTTGTGCATTTCCATCACAGGCATTCTCCTCATCCTAAAAAGTTCAAAAAATAATATCCGAAAGAAAGTCCAGTGGAAAAGACTTCTTAACCTTAAGAACACAGTACTTCCTTCTATAATATTGAATAATACATTTTAACCTTACAATTTCCACAGTACATTCATTAATAATTTCTTCTTTATCATTAGTATGCCTTCAACACACATAAGTTTCATTTTTCTTTGATATTAAATATTCATTAATATGAAAGAATAACAAGAATAGACTTAAAAAATGCCAGTAGATGCTGTCGGGCAGCAGTAATAACCTTTAGCAATGCCATATTTTCAGTTGGCTCAAGAGGTTCTGATATTCACTTTTGAAACAAAAAGAAATACCATTACACTTTTGAGTCACAGTAGCTACTAAATACTTTGGAAGTCTGTTTCATAAACTATTGACTTCTTATTCTTCATTATGTCTCCTGGAAGAGAAGTATAAAAAACTGGTTAGTCTCACTAATGAAATTGTCACATGACCAACATATTTTGGCAGCATGTTATATGGGAGTGATCAATCAAAAAGCTGGAATAAGAGGTGATTAATAGATAGGTTATTTCTCTTACCTTTTTTTTGACCACTGAAGAGTTTGAATTTAAAAAAAAAAACTAGTGACCAATTTAGCATGAACATACATTGAATCCCCAATAAAAACCTATTCAGGGGAGGAATTTAAAAAAATCAAAAAAACATTTTTTTTTCACATTATAAAGCGTCGAAAATTTCAGCCCTCTAGTACCATTACTGTGGCCTGTATCCATGATTGATACATACTGACCCCCCCCCAATTTTTCTGGCCTTTTCAGCAAGGATCAAAGTGTAGTATCTGTTCCCTTGCATTGACCGAGGTGCCAGTACGGATACTTGCCTACTGAATGGACCAGAGATTGTGTTTAGGTGAGCATCAAAGACTGAGTGCACCGCTGCAATGCATCAACCAATGAGGTTACACTGAGGCGGCACAATACTACATGTATTGGGAGCCTTTGGATTCATCCTTGGGCTCTCCCACTCTTACTCGGCCCAGCTGTGGGGAATCAGTTGCCCTGGGGCAGCGCTGTCCCATTGCACTTAAAGGGACAGGTCAAGTTCGTCCTGATGCTTTCGTGACTGCGGTTGCTTTAGCAACCAAAGTCGTGCCGGCTGGAGCTATTGTTGATGGGTAGCTCCAATTTTCCCCATGTAAAGCCCTGACCTTGTGTCACATTTTGCTCTGGTGGGAGTGAGAATGAATAGATACACACATAGCCAGCCAGCAAGCATGCTTGAAACCTGAAAACTGAAGAAACCTATGTTGACAGTTTTGGTTGACAGTGTTCAAGTAGTTTTTTATTTCTAGTGATACTTTCGAAGTAGATATGATGTTCTGGAGAATTGGCAACCACAGTAAGATAAAGAGCAAGTTCATAAAGGATAATGTGGAACAACAAGTATACATTGAAAAGGTATACACAAAGGCGTCTTTATTCTGTTTAACATCGACCTTGGAGGATAAACATGATGAAATGACAAGATAGTGGAAAATGTTTTCAAACAACAATCAAATATTATTGAGAAAATGATTTTGGAGATCATTCTAGTCTTATTACTACAACCTGACAGGACAGACGAATGAAGCGAAACAAGTTTGATATTTTATTCATAATAAAATGAATATTTAACAAAAGCAACCAAATACATTGGAGTATAAGGTGACAAGATGATATTTGGGGTTTAAATTTTGATTAATGCTGCATTTGTTTGCAATTTACACTTACACGCTTGTAAAAAGCATGTGCGGGGGGACTTAATCCACTCTTTTATCACCCCATGTATATACTACTTTTTTTATACATAGATAACTATGATGAAATTCAATTTGTATAACATAGATATATAGGAATTATATATATATCTTCAATTAAGGAATGGATGTATAGTCCGACAAAATATTTATGATTGCGTAATATTATTTGAAACTTTATTTCAAATGACTTCTTGCTATGACACAGAGAATGAGTCACTTGGCCTAGACAGCATAAATAGAATAAACAGTTTAAAAAAATGGTGCTACTATTCACCTATTAATGGGTGAGAAGAGATGGATTCATAATTTTCCAAAGGGCATTAGAGCAAAATAAGCACAAATTGTCACAACCAGAATTTGAATTCAGCTTGCCAATTTCACCCTCAGTATCATAAACCATTCAGCTGCTGTACCCCTCCAACCTGATAATCCTGTAGTCATAATTGATGGTGGATAGTTCTAGTTATTTAGAAGGCAGGATGTTATTTATTCCCAAATGAGTTTGCCATATTCCATCATGACAAGAATATACATCCAAGGTAAGCAAAAAAATGCTGTCTGAACAAAGATGTGAAGAGATTTTCATATGTTTTTCCATCAAAATAGCAGACTGAATTCATAAAAAAGAAAACTGATGTGACGAATGAGGATTGTTTATGTAGGCCAGTGATTTTCAATCTTTTTTCATCTCGCGGCACAGTGAACCAGGCAAAATGATTGAGGCATACCATCAGTATTTAAAGATAGATTTGATCATTTGAAAGAAAATGAATGATTATAATGCATTCATAAATCGAACAAACTGATATTTCTATTAAATTCACTGCAAAGGTATATTGTTGATGTTGATCATATTTTTGTATCCGCACTGGGAATGCTGTTTTGTTTTTTTTGTATCCGTACAAGGAATGCTGTCCCTCCTCAAAAACGGATGCTTCACAGCACACTGGTTGAAAATAGCTGATTTAGACAGTATAATCATTTTAGGGCTGGGTGATTATATTGGCTTATAGTCAAGCCAACAACTGATGGCGTTATAAGTTAGGGGGGTGCATTGTGCTGCCAAAATAGCATACATGATGAGAAAACCTGGTCGTGTTCACCTCCTTTCCAGTAAAGAATCTGCAAGATTCATGATTCCCATGTGGTACTGAAGTATTCTATGCACTGAGTTGCTCAAAAATTCTCAGCCTACTCATGAACTTCAGCAAGACGAAGATCATGTGCAACAACCACATTGGAGATAAAAACACTAAGATCAAAATTGAGGACACAGAACTGGAGAAAGTAGATCACTACATCTACCTAAGACAACGAATCTCCATGAGACCCTCAAAAGAAGAACAAATCAAGTGAAGAATCACCCTAGGATGGCAAGACTTTGGCAGAGCTAGCTCAACCTTCAGAAACAAGAAGATCCCATTAGTCCAAAAAAGAAGGGTTTATAACCAATGCATCTTCCCAGTAGACACTTATGGAGCTGAAACATGGAACCTAACCAAGAGACAGGTCTGCAAATTGAGAGCTATGCAGCGTGCTCATGAAAGAATTTTGCTGGGCCTTACATTGAGAGACCACAAGATAGCACAGTACATCCAGGAAAAGAGAAGAGTCAGGGACATCATAGAATCGATTAAAAATCTCAAATGGCAGTGGGCAGGCCATGTTACAAGCATGCCAGACAACTGATAGACATCGCGACTCATGACATGGATCCCCTGAGATCACATGCCCAATCGAAGTTGGCAGAATATTAGAAGGAGAGACAAGCTAGACAAATTCAGAAAGTATTGGCTCTGATACACCCATGATAGAGAAGTGTAGTAAATCCTGGGCAAGGTCTATGTCCAACGACGGATGTTGAAAGACTGATGATGATGATGATGATGATGATGATGATGATGATGATGATGATGATGATGATGATGATGATTGAGCAATGCTGAGGACATTGGCAAAATCTGTCATTAGATCTTAAAATGATATTGTTTTGAAAGATCAGTTTTCTTGGCCTCTGATGAAGATCACTTTTTGTCTCATAAGAATGAAGTTTGGCTCTCTAGAGAGCAGACATCTTTACTGCAATGCTCTTAATACAAGGTGGTGCAAGAGTTACTGATGGATTTTGAATAATTGTCACTTTTTCTATTTTAGTATTTTTTGTTTTTCCCTCTTCTTAGATGAAGTAACCCTTGGGAATTCATCGTTGAAGAGTACACAACTGAGCAACAAACTGAAATAATAGAATCTTATTTGAAATATCTATAACATTAACCCAACGAGCACATTCTTGTAATTTGAACACCACCATCTTAGTCCAAGATTTGTGTGTTTTCTAGAACTGGACTCCATTAGTGATCACATTCAATCCAAGATGTTAAAAATCATATACATGTGCAGAGCAGAAGATATCCTTTGAAATGTTATGCAGAATGTTATTGAAAGAGCAAGAATTCATAAAATTGAAAATGACAGGTATTTGGAAAGAACAATTATCTGTACATAGGTTAATTAAATTCCCCTTCTTTATTCAATTTGTTGAAGACAATTTTTGAAAAATCATCGAAGTTAAAAAGATATGAATGATTTTTGCACCACCCTGTATATTATCTCAAAAGGAAAGTAGTAAGAAAACACATTTAAAATACCTTTATAAATGATTCTGAAATGATGAATGTACAAATGGAGAGGACTTGCCTCGGAAGTAACCATTTCTTGTACCCAATGTACTTTCTCATCTACTCAGGATTCAGTTGAAACTTACCTGCAAAACAAAAATTAGAAAAAACAATAAGATTTTTAAAAAAACAACATTTTAACAATTTTTGAACAGTCATAAAATAAATAATATCCTTCCAAGAGTTGTTAGGACTATTTACATGATTCTTCCAAAACATGAAAACAAAATATTTTCCAAATCATTGAAACAACAAAAACACAAATAATGCGATCAATAGTCCAAACAACTCTTGGAATAACTCTTCTACAGGGTGAAACTTTTCTCCAACTCCTATTCTGATCAAAACTGTGGAATGAAAGCTGCTTTGGTCTATGAATGCTTTTATAAATGTTTCTGGAATCTATATATCTTATTAGAAATATTTGCATTCATTTGTAACCGCTAACAACTTTCTTCTATAGTAAGAGTATTAGCAATGCATTAATAGAGTAAAATCATTGGAAATCCATTACTTGAGTAAAATCATTAGCAATTTATTCACTTTATACATACTATAGCCCTATCAGATATGCTTGAATTAATTCCTGAAAACTGACAATCCTTTTCTTCTTGGTTTTCGCTGCAATTTGATAGCAAAATGATTGGGAATACATTTACAGTGTACATGTAATAGCCCTATTCTGTCAGTAACACTTGCATTAATTAATGGACAATTTCTTTTTTCCTGATTTTCAAGGCAAAATATAGTTTGAATGCTAATACTTGCTTGTTGGTTGAATCATCAAATTCCACTTTTAAGTATTAGGTTTACAAATGCGATTTTTATACCTTCATAGCCCTGTAAACAATTATTACCCTCTTGCACTGAGACCAATACTCACCAAAAGTGGGCTATTACAAATTCTTCAGTGAGGGAAACAAAATGTACCTTTGGTACCCTCTTGAGAGTTTGGGTCCTAATCCCAAAAGATTCAATCCTGAATTTTGAAATTTCAAAAAAAAAAAAAAAAAGAGACCATAAAGGATGAAATCTTGGAAACCATAATCCTGGAAGGTCAAAATCCTGAAGATTTAATCCAGGAAAAAAATGATAAAAAAAGTTCTCAAAAGACACTAATTTACAGGAGAATTTATTTGAGTGACTCCTCTCTTTCCTAATGAGTTGTACATCTGGAGAAGGCTATAGAATGTATTGACCAAAACATTGTATTAAGAACAAAAGCTACATAAAAGATGAGTTCACTAATCTCAGTTTAGCATGTCACATAATCAAATGATGGAGGTGAAATAGTTGTAGAAATATAGTGTGGCACCAATCTTCCAATTAGAGAGAGCTTTTCTACCTCAAAAACCAACCCCAAGCCACAATCACTAATCACTGGCTACAGTGGGAAATATTCAACTATCTTAGCCACCAAACAGGCCACAAAAAGAGGATGATTTGCTTAGCTATGAGACAATTACTATTAACAGTACAAGAGAGAGCTACCCTGCATATGAAATATAGAATTGCCTGTGTTACATACATTGCTCTGAATAAGTTGGTCTTATCAGTATATTTATTATCATTTCTTTTGTGGTTACTATGCATTATTCTTGTGTTACAGGAAAACAAATTCAAAGGAAATTAAAGACAACTCAAATCTTGATTTGAGAATCAGTAGCAAGTTTCACGAGATTGAATTTCAAAAACTCTGCTGTAGTTTCCGTATCAAGTAAGTTTTATGAGGTAGAGTTACAAATACAGTTCTGTGGTTTCAGTAACATGTACATTAAACAAGGTTGGGTTGCAAACAGTGTTCTCTGGTTTCTGTAGCAAGTATTAATACTCCTCCTTTTACGGGCTTGGGACCAGCCGTGACGATTTCCATGCTGTAGGTTTTTTCTGTCTTATAGCGCTAAAAGGCTTTAACTGCCTGCCCTGATATTTGCCCTTATCTGGGAGATGAGGAGAAGTGGATTCATGCCTTTCCTAAGGACATTTGTTAGAAATGGAAAAAAACAACCACAGCCCAAACTTGAAGTCAGTCTGTCAATTCCATTTTCATTCCAGTTACCACTGGATATGTCCGACCAGTATATTAGTAAGTGTATGTAAATAATAAGTAAAAGAAACAAAATAAATGATATAGAGAATGGTGAATATTGTTACAAAGTTCAAATTAAATGAAATAAAGAGGAAAGTGATGAGTTGTTACTGAAGAATATAAGTAGACTTGAATCTGAAACTTTATCGTCTTCCTTTTGATCTCAGATTCTAAGGTGGCTATAATGCCTGGTCCTTCAGAGTTTGATAGACAGCCACAAATAAAGAAGAGTTGAGTTGTTTAATCAAGAGAGAAAATCTCAAACTTATAAGGTATCTTTAGTTTATAAAGGGAATTTAGTCATCAGTTTGATATAACCACAAAACCCTGTTAAGGTTGATAAGACAAATCATTTGTTCACTGTCTTGTAAATAACATATTGGTCAGACCGATTATTTGTTCATTTTTATCAGTAGGTACACCAAAATTGGATGAACTGGAAGATTAAACAGTATTTCTCTGTTACAATATAACAATATTAGTTGTTACAAGTTTGCAGGGTATTTTATAGGGTGACTCAAAAGTTGCATAGAAATTTAAAATAATCATAACTTTTTCTATTTTAATGCTTTTTGTTTTTCTTCTTCCCAAATGTATAAAGGAACCCTTAGGAATTCATCATGGAAAAGTATATAACTAAGCACTAGACTAAAATGATTGAATTTTATTGTGAATACCTTTAATTTTAATCCAAAGAGCATATTCTCATGATTTGAATGTGCAGACACCACCATCCAAGTCCCTGAATAGTCGTTTTCTGCACATTTTCTAGGATTGGGCTCTGTTAACAATCACCTACAAACAGGTAAACCACATTTCGTCCAAAACACTGAAAATCATATACGTGTGCAGAGGAGCAGAAATTCTTCAAAAAATGTCATGCTGAATATCATTGAATGTGCAAGACTTTGGAGGAGGGAAAATTCCGTACAAAGTTTAATTAAATTCCCTTTGTTTTTATGTTTCAGTTATTGAAAACAATATTTAAAAAATCATTAGAACTAAAAAGAAATGAATATTTTGAACTCTTTCACAACTTTCATGTCATCCTGTACTTGGATTTTTTCAACTTGATTTGAGTTTCTTTTCATCGTAAATAAAAAAAAAAGTCCCCAGGTGACAATGACATGCAGACAACTCATATTTACGAACGGATTGCCACAAAGTTTCTTACATTAAAAATCTCGTACTTCTCTTATTTACCATAGTAACCATACAACAAAAGCATTATTGTGATTCAAGTGATAGTGATGTATTCAAGAAAAGGAAAATAAGTACTATTGAAAATAAAGTGATAATATCTGTACCTTGGATAAATGAATCAATGTAGTCTGCATGAATATCAGAACTAATTGTCTAACTAATTGCATGATCTAAAATTATCTTAAAAATGGATCTTTTATCTAAAATTATCTTTAAAAAATACCAGCACATGATTTGGGCATTGTTAGTCCAAAATGACTACAGATATACATAAAAGGACTTTTTTTTAGAGAAAAAAGAAATGATTTCAGATAATGCCTAGTGGTGTATTATGCAAATTTTTAATGTTGTAGCCCTCAAAATGTGACCAGGCATGTCCAGAGACACAGACAGACAGAGGCAAAGACAAGCAAAGAGAGGAGAATCTATAGCCTCCTTGGCTTCTTGGTTAGGTGGGTGATTTGTGGGTATACGGTAATTTGATATTAGTATTCATAGGTTTGTCTTTATGTATAACTTTCTTTCTTGTTTCTTTGCATCTGTAGATGGTGTATCAAAACAAATTGCTGGTTACCAAGCTTAATACAATCTGAATTTCTGAGATGAGGGATTACCATTATTTTGCACTGATTAACTGGAGCCTTTTATCAAGAAGGATAGGATATTAAGCTTAAGCCTCTTAAAATTCTGCCTCCTGATTACTCAACAGGAAGTGGCAGACCACATTACGTTTAAGGCTCCACGTTTCTACCATTGTTCCCCCTAAGCTGTGCACATGCACACACATTTTGCAACCAGAGCACAAAGGAAAGTAATGTGTGCAAAAAAAGTTTCCACACTCTAGGTTGGCAAACTGTTGGAAGAGCCAGTTCAACCTTCAAGAACAAGAAAATCCTATTAGTCCCAAAAAGAAGGGTATACAACTAATGCATCATCCTGGGAGACACCCAGGAAGCTCAAACATGGAATTTAACCGAAAGATTGATGCTCAACATCACATAGAGTGATCACAAGACAACACAGTATATTAATAGATAGCTTACCGTGTTTTCATTGAAAACATATTGATTCGCTTTATTGAATTCAAAAGTATGCACATACTCTAGTAAGGAAAAAAAATTGTCCAACATAAGATTTTTGTGCTTATGATCTAGCTCTTCATTCTAAGTATAGATCTTGCTGTCCACCTATCTTGACAGCAGATCTAAATCTTGTGTGTAGTTTTAACAAGATTACATCAGGATGACATGAGAACATCAAATCCTCTAATCAGAACCTGTTTCTACTGTCATTATATGTTTGATTGTTCTCATGTGACAATCACCTGAACAAGGTTAGATTCTGGGGTAATAATCCCCAATAATATACCTCTTCTAATTGAATGACCCTGGTTCCATGAAAATCCATGATTGCTGCATATAATGCTTGGGTCTCCATCTGAGAAATGGAGACTCAAGTGTCATGCAACATGGGAGCGAGTGAGCTAAGTTGCAAGCTAATTGAATCACAAGAACACGAATGCAGTAAATACATTGTATTTTCTATCATTAGTCGGATTGAATAGGAAGAAAAAAATTATTAAGTTCATCAAGTGAGAAAAGAGAGAATAGAAGTAGGATTCTACTGGTTAGCAAGCTAATATCCCAGACCTTTATTACTATAGTGAATTTAATCCTCAGTATCCTATGCTTGTGACTCTATGACACACTCAGTATAAAGCCTAGTAAATACTTGGTCTTCTGGAAAAATACAAACAATGAAAATTATGAATAACTTTTTATTACATTGAGATTTTGAAGTGAAATTTCAACTTTAGAAACTACACGTATGCTAAAACTTTTCCAAAAAATTTGAGTTCTTACGCATCAAATGACTAAAGTCTTTCGGCCACATGCTGTGTTTGAGATGGATCAATGGATGTTACTTCTCTCGCCTTTTGTTGGATCACTAAAATGTCATAAGTTTCAAAAAATGAGCAAGTATGCATCTGGATACAAACTAAGGGACCAACTTAGTATAGACTTAGTTTGTAAATCTAACTCCAAACTGAGTCCCTATTTTGGAGTGGAATTTCCAGTTGAACAAAAACGAAACATTTTTTCTGGACATGAGGAGTAAATGCTTGAATTTTCAGCCCTATAGCTCCATCAATGCTGCCTATATGCATGATACATGTAAAGCCAGCCAGCAAACCAGAAAAAATGAAGAAACCTATGTTGATGGCTTTGATGGCAGTTTTGGTTGATGGTTTCTAATAGTGTGTGATCAGTGTTCATCCTCACCCTGATAACCTGTTTGATAATCTGTCAGAATTAATAAAGGTTGACTCATCTTAGTAATAGATGACTCTTTATGATCTCGATTAATTGGTAAATCAGTAATAAACAAAACACACAAACTCGTAGATAAAAACAACATGCCAGTTACTTTATTTGTATATACATCATATAAAGAGAACCAATATGGAGCTCTCTCATCTTTTACTATTAAGGCCATCACAGAAGGAGTCTTCTCTGTCTGATGGGCAACAGTCAATATAGACAGGTTGTTAGCTATAACATAACGATCTGATTTCTCAAGGGAAAGAATTCCAGGTATATCAAATGCTAATCATAGAGCTATTTCCATTTTTATTCATTTACTTATCAATTTGCAATATAAATCTAATATAAACTCACCATCACAGTCAATAATTGAACAACAGTAGCATCTAAATTTGAACTCATGTGAAAAAATTCCATGGAAGAAAGAAATATGATCAGAATGAATTCTATTCATGACATCACTGGTATTTTCCACTAGAAAAACGTCTTAAATAGAGCAAAAAAAAATATCTAGAAACGTCTACATTTTGGAGAATCTTGATGTAATTAATAAACCCATCAAAACGAGGTCCCCCCAAAAATAGAAAACATTTTTAGAAGGTGTCTGATGGAGTACTGATGCCAATTTTCAAGTCTGTAGACAAAAAGGTACGGCCAGGAGTGTTGGAACTCATAAACAAACATGCACATATAAAAGGGGTAGAACCCTTTGCTACCTTGGGTGGCTATAGTTGTTCAATTCTCTAAATTGGAAGTGACTTGACATTGAACGTAATAATTGCCAAAAGCAATCTTTAATTGAGTGAAAGTATAGAAATAGAAGATTCCATTAATCCTAAAAAGAAGGGTTTATAACCAATGCATCCTCCCAATAGTCACTTATGGAGCTGAAACATAGAACCTAACCAAGAGACAGATCCGCAAATTGAGAAATATGCAATGTGCACATGAAAAAATTATACTTGGCCTCACATGGAGAAACCACAAGACAGCACAGTACATCCAGGAAAAGAGAAGAGTCAGGTACATCATAGAATCCATTAAAAATCTCAAAGGCAGTGGGCTGGCCATGTTGCACAAATGGCGGACAACCGATGGACATTGCGACTTGTGATATGGATCCCCCGAGAGCACATGCGGAAATGAGGCTGGCAGAATATTAGAAGGAGTGATGAGCTTGACAAATTCTGAAAACACTGGCTCTGCGATGCCCATGATAGAGAAGTGTGGCGAATCCTGGGGAAGGTTCATGTCCAACGATGGACGTTGAAGGACTGATGATGATGATAGAAATGGATTTATTTTGTAAAAGTCTGAGGATTTCAATCTATAACTATCATGTTACTATTTAGTTCAGACAAAACAAATAGAATAGTTGGTCATTTTTCCAGAGGAATACAAGAAATGGCTTAAAATTTAATGCTAAGCCAATCATATGCTTCCGATAAATGAGGCCTGAAAAGGCCGTTGATTCATCACAATAATACAAATGGTTATACAAAAGCTCAAAGAATTTTAATGAATTGATCAATGTGTTTATCTGTTGAGTTATCCAGCACTTTCTGTGTCTTGCTGGATATTTTGTGTATTACTTGAAATCATTATTATCATCATCATCCTAGTAGCATCTGTTGTTGGACATAGACCCTCTCAAAGATTTGCCAGACCTCTCTATCATAGGCGTTGCTGAGCCAATACTTGTCTAGTTTGTCATGCTATCTTATTTTTTGCAAGCCACAGTTTTCTATATGATCTCTGGTGAGCCACATTGTGAGTCATGATGTCCAGTGGTTGTCTTGCAACATGATCAGCCAATTGTCATTTGAGTTTTCTAATAGATTCTATGATATCTCTGACTCCTATCTTGTGATCTCTCCATGTGATGTTGAGCATGATTCTCTAATGAGTATGTTGCATGGTTATCAATTTGAGGGGCAATCTTTTTGGTTAAGTTCTATGTTTGAACTTCATATATGACTATTGAGAAGATGTATTGGTTGTATACTCTTCTTTTTAGGACTAATGAGATTTTCTTGCTCTGCCAAAGGCTTGCCATCCTATAGAGATTCTTTCTTTGATTTCTTCTTCTTTTCGTATCATCAATAAATAAAAAATATCTTTTCTTATCAATTTTTTTCTTTTTTTGAGGAAGCCTTTTTGTGCCTTGTTCCTCAAACTTTGGTGAGATACCTCATACATGAAAGAAATTTAGAAAAGTATTTAGAGAGCATCTACTGTAGTATGTTGGTTAGCAGATTCTTTTTGTAATCAAATTCACTTGTTAAATGAATTTGATCTTCATTTGATGTTTTACTACTGTAACTGTGTGCTAGACTGAGTTATGCTTTGCAAATGACTCTTTCATTGGGTTATAGAGTGATTGCTAGTAGGTCATTGCTGATAAGTTCACCATCCTTGAAATTTTACAGCCAGCTAGCTGAGTGGAGGTTTTGATTTGCTGGACATGTTACATGTTCTGCAGGGTCAGCTCGTGTATATGCCATCAGTTCCTCTGTAGATCCCCGATGCAGGACCTCAGGAACACTCCAACAGAACTTAGGACAGCCTAAAACATAGCGATATCCCTGTTGATAGCTAGAGCTAGAGTCTCTTGCTAAGGACAGAGCTGAATGATGC
This sequence comes from Thysanoteuthis rhombus, assembly GCA_963457665.1. Taxonomy (NCBI): domain Eukaryota; kingdom Metazoa; phylum Mollusca; class Cephalopoda; order Oegopsida; family Thysanoteuthidae; genus Thysanoteuthis; species Thysanoteuthis major. Next base: position 45,332,378 of record OY735227.1, on the reverse strand, counting down.
AGCATAACAAACAAAGCTTATCCATCCTCTAAAGGGAGCTAAAAACTGGGGATCAACAGCACGAGAGAATGCCAAAACCATTCATCTTTCATGCCCACAGAACCAGCAAATGTATGCCTTATGAACTAGACATGTCAGTTTCATTTAGGTCTATTGACATTTGAATGATGTCCAACCAACACATGCAAGCAAGTCCGACCCAATATTGCAGGGTTTCTCAGACTTTTTGCAAGCATGGAGCCCCTGAGATCAAGCGAAAAGATTTTGGACTCTAAAAGATACGAAATTTGAAAAAATACAGGGTTATGATTTTTTGTATCTATAAAGATAGTCTTAATTCTTCATTAAGCATGGCTCTCGATGAAAACCAATGACCTGAAGTCTGGTACACTCATTTTGATTTTTTGCATAAATAATGATATTTTATTCAGAATTTTGAATGGTTTATTTCTCAAAATTGGCAACAGAATTAAAAATGTGATGCAGAATCTAAGAGTTCCACAGAACTTAGTTTGAGAAACCTTGTGTTACAATATGCGGAGCTTAGTAAATAGCTACGTAATTAAACTTTTTGAATTCATGATCATCTTTCTGAATTAAAAAATTTGGAAATCAAGGAATCCTGTAAACTACATTAGAGTTTGGTTGAGGTCAATGGATAAATTTAACAAGAAATTTACAAATACATGCATATTTTATGCCAAATCAGTGAAATCACCTAATTGGCAAAGTTTTGATTTTTTTACAAAAAATGAATGATAAAAAAAAATAGATGGTAAATATCTGAGCAACCTTAGCTTTACACATGACGTTGTCCATTTTGCAGAGAACCTACACGACTTCCAACTAATGCTAGATGAACTAGATGCAAGAAAGTCAGCCTTCACATGAACTTCAATAAAACAAAGGTTATGTGCAACAATCACATCTAGAATAAGAACACAACTGACAAAATCAAAGATGCAAAACTGGAGAGAGTAGACCACTACATCCACCTAGGACAACGAATCTCCATGAGATCCTCAAAAGAAGAAGAAATCAATTGAAGAATCACTCTATGCTGGCAAGCTTTTGGCAGAACAAGCTCAACATTCAAAAACAAGACAATCTCATTAATCCTAAAAAGAAGAGTATACAACCAATGCATCCTCCCAATAGTCACCTATGGAGCTGGAACATGGAACCTAAACATAAAAGTTACCAAAAAACAGAGATTTTATGAATGGCACAGATTTTGCTCATTGTCTAGAGCTGAAATTTCGAATCATTCCATCAATAAAGAGAGACTTTTTGCTTTCAACATTTGTTTGAGATCTCTGCATCCCCTTATCATTCATTGTTTTGTTCATTCATACCTCCCCTCTGAGCAAGTGATGGATGTTACTGCATTACCATGCTTTTTTACACACTCAAGTTCATCACTGAGCTGGGTGCATTGAAAAGACAGGAGATTGTATTAAACAATATATAACATTGTACCCATAAAAAATGATGGGATTATTTACATATGGATTGGTACTTCTGCTCAGAATCAAAGTATCTGTGCACTCTGTTCAGGATCAAAGTGCCACTCCCTACCTTATATCTGTGTGTAATATGTGTGTGATCATTGAAAATTGTTACATCCATACACACAAAAAAATGCATACATATTGCATTTTATATGTGTGGATAAACATATTGAAATAAAAATAATTGGAATGGATGATATGTCTACTTTCTACGCATATGCAAGAGTCCTTACAAATCAATTACTAAATAGTTATTTTCCTCAAATGAATACAAATCAAATAGCAGCTTTGAATACTCTTCAGAGAGATCAAAAGTTTTGATCTCTTGTCCAACTTTTGCACAGAATAGTCCTACAGTCTCAACCATTCTCCTTAAAATGCTTCAAAGTTATTCGTCAGCCATTTTATGGTTTCATTATTGAGTATCTTCCCATATTTTGTATCTTAGCCAGGAGTTTGACTAAATGATTGATATTCAGAAGGCACCTTACTGTAGAGCAGTGTTTTCCAAAGTAAATTCCATAGGACATCTGGGATTCCACAAAAAATCCTGTGGTTCTGTGAGATAAGGTGTCTTCTTATGAAATTTAATAAAGATTTATTTTATAAAAAATGACTCAACATTTTCAAAATGATAAGTTTGTATAAAACTAAATATCACTACAGACTGTACGCTGCACCAGATATGTAAATTCAATTATCAAATATTAAACCAAATCAAATTTTCAGAGAATATTTGAGACCAAGAAGCAGCAACATTCTTTGTATTAATTTGTTTTTGATAATTTCTTTTTATACGACAAATACAAATTTATAAGAGTTAAAAACAGGGTTGTTTTTTATTTTAATGTTTTATTAATTATATGATATTTTATATAAGTTCATTCTCTAAAACGATTTTTGTTTCATTTAATGTCGTATTGAACTTAAAGTGGCAGGGGTTGTCCATAAAATATAGGAATTCGTTCTGCAATTTTTCTCACCTGTTTTTAGTCAGATTTACTTGAAATTTGATAGAAAGGCATTTTGATAAGATGCTTCTTACTGGAAGTTATTTTCTACACAGAGACACTTGATCTGTCAATAATGGCATTTAAACTTTGTACTGGACACTTCGTTGAACTTGACAATTTACAATGTGGGTTTTTGCTAAATTGGTTCTCAGTTTGTGCTTAGCTGCATTAAAGCGTAATTTTTCAAAAATTCAGACTAAATAACTTATCCATCGATCATCCCTTTTCTAAATTTTTCTATTGGTGACACCAACACTGTATGCAGTCAAAAGGCATTGGTCCTATGATAGTTTCTATTGAGAGTTTCTTCTCTGTTTGCCACTATTTTGTAACTAAAAGAAACCCGTCTCATTCCTTATTATTTGTGCACTTGAAGAAGGCTGTTGAATGGATCAGTTGAGATGCAGTAAAAATGGCTTCAGTTGTCTTAACAAGTCTCGGAATGATAACACTGGTCAATACTGATTTTATTGCCAATAATATTAGAGTGTTTTAGGGTAACTATGGGGCTCCAATTCCAAATATGACATCAATTTTGCTAGCTTGATTCTACTTTTTGAGACAATAGATGTCCCTGTATTTGAGATTGGGCTTGCTTGGACTTCATACTTTTGTTGCTAAATTTATCTGCAGGTATTTGGTCATCTAACTGATTTCAGCTCTAATGCTGGAATTAATTCTACTTTCATTTTCATTATAAAGTTTCAGGATCTTGTCAAAAAAAAGCTTGAAGAGTAGCTTTGTACTACACTATACAAGGTTAAAATCAGAGTGAGGGGTGCCCATTTTCCCCAAAACTAGACCCAATACAGCAAAACTAATGTCATTTTTAGATTCAGCACCTCCAAAATACCCTTATATGTTGAAACATCCTTGGCGATTGAAAATTTCTTTTTTGTTATCATCAGCAGCAGCAGTAGCCATTAGCATCTGTCATTAGACATAAACCTTCTGCAAGATTCTCCAGGCTTCTCTCTCTTGGGAGTCGCAAAGCCAGTACCTTCTGAACTTGTTTAGTTCATCCCGCTGGCCACAGTTTCACATGCTGTGTAATAACTCTTCTCAAAGTTATAGAATGCATCAGAGGTATTTGTTATCAATGATTTTAATATTATCTTCTTTTTTCCACCATTAAACTTGGGCATTCTACAGAAAATTTAACTGTTGAAGTAAGATCTAATTTTTAACTTAGTAACCCTCTTCATCATCCCAGGGTACTTTATTCAGTGCTATGGTAAATTACTATCTTGAGTAAATTTACTAAATCTATCATCATTTTAGTCTAAAAAGAAAAAAAATTGCTTCATGCCATGTTAGGGGTGATCAATTAAAAAAATTAAAAAAAAGATAATCAATAAATAAGTTATTTCTCTTGCCTTTTGTTGGGCAGTGATGACTAAAAAGTCTGAATTTTCAAAAAAAAACATGAATACTGCCAGGTACAAACCAGGGACCAATTTAGCATGAACTTACACTGCAAACTTCACAAAAAAAACTATTTAGAGGAGGAATTTAGATAAAAACAAAAACAACTTTGACATCACGCAGACAGGCTGCACCAATGGAGCTAGAAGGCTGAAAATATTAAAATTTACTCCTTACGTTTGAATTTTCATCCATCTAGCTCCATTGGTGTGGCTTGTATCTGTGATACGTAACCACCCAATCAGCCAATCAACCAACCAGACCAAGTTGAAACCTGAAGAAAGCTATGTTGACAGTTGTAGTGAGAGTTTTGGATTATCGGTTCTAATACAATGGTTACTGTATATGCTGGATTATAAGACAAATGGTTTACAAGTGTTTTTGAGGGTTATCCCTAAATTCAACTCGTTCAAGCCCTATAACTCTTCACATAGAGTTTCTGCAAATGGCCTCATAGCCATAATACCAGTGCATTGCCCAGAAAACAAAACGCATGAGTGTTGTATTCATCATTACTTATTCCCTAGTTTACCTGTTCTGACAAAAAAGATGGCATGTATGAAATACAGTAAACCTTTGGTTTAACAGACTAATTGGGCTGGCCAGTTGTCTGTTAATTGCAAATAGCGATTGAATTGAATGTTACCAGAGAAAAGGTATTTACCTTCTTTTTCACTCATATCAAATTCAAATTCTGATATTTTAATGCAAAAATAGCTTTAATATATTATTGAGATCAAATGAAGAATAAACAACTTATCAGTAATCAGCTGCTGGAATATATAAAAGAATTTAGGAAAAATAAATGAATAAAATGTTCTTGTAAATGTTTCTCGGTATTAGTAGACTTGAATCTTTTTTTAAAGTTTCATACGCTTTTGAAGTTTGAATTTATGTATATCTTAATGTTAAATACAAATTTCTAATGTAAATCATTTAGGGAGGTTCCCATAGAGGCATTTTTATTCAATGAATTAGTAATAATAATGAAATTTTCATCCTAGAATTGATAGCTATCCCTAGGCCCCAAATGGAGACAGGTCCACCAAAAGCTTTCATGTCTATTCATAAAGCACTGACTCCACCCAACTCCGATTCTGAATTTGTCAGGCATTGTTCCCATTGTGATTTTCAGCACCTTCAGACATATGTCAGTTGTGCTAACTCCAATGCCAGCCATTCTGTGATCCTTCACCTACTCAATCAGCTCTTCTTCCAACTTTGGAAATGTTACAGATTTCCGTCTGTCTGCTTTCTTCAATCAGCATGGATTGAAGTTGGGATCTATTTTGGTGCCAAAGTCAGACATCCAAACTGATGACTACTGTCCAGTTATCATTTTCCTCTGCTTACAAGATTGTCTTCAATTTTTCTGCACTCGTATTCAATGTTTGCTTAGATGCCATGGTTAAGAAAAAAAAAAAAAAGGAATTTAATTTAATATGTAATCTGACTGTTATCACAAGCTTTTTGTTACAGTATGTACCTTCACTTGGTATTTGATTTCTTTGTACAAGCCATTTATTCACCTTTGGTGATATGAATCAATTGTTGTATAGTAATGTAATCAAATTGTTTTGATATATCTATACCTTTATCCTTCTAATTCTGGTTGACATAAACCCAGGGAAAAGGGAAATGCTCTAAAGATTTTCCAATGTAACTTAATGGTTTATAAAAGGTTTTATGTATAATGTTCAACTTCTAGATAGCAGGGGAATCCTGCCGTACAACTTATATTTTTATTACATCTTCTATTTTTTTAAAACTTTTCTATTCTATAGAAATTACAACTGATCATAAGTGACAAGATGTAACAAACATCAAATTAAAAAACTGACCAATCAATAGGATGCATAGACATACCTCTTGAAAACTTTCTGTTTGCTGCCCAAAAAGTCCATTTACCAAAAAGTTGCTATCAAGATATCAAAGCAGATAGACAGCTAAATTTTCTCTCCATTTTCACTAGAAACAAGTCGCTACTCATTACCCAACTTTCTTCAAAGCACAATTATAAACATTTCTACACAATTCCTTTCTTCTACTTCTGATTGTTTTCTATTCTTTGTCAACATTCTCTTTCAGCTTGTTGACCTCTGCCTACAAAGTCTGAAGAGGTACAGATGGAACACCTTTCATCTGAAATGCCATGGCCCAGAAGTGTTTTGGATTCCAGATTTTTATTGATTTTAGAATATTTGTATATACATAATGAGATATCTCGAGGATGAAGCCGGTAAAGTAAGAAGAGCAATCTTGGTTGAGTTACACAAAGATAACCAAACTTTTACTATAATCAGAATTTCAGAGTTCTGAACCTTTTCGTTTTCAGAGTTTTGGATAAAGGGTACTCAGTCTGTATATGTATATATATTCACTTATGTTCGTCTATCTGTCTATGAAATATCTCAAGAAGCTCTCAATGAATTTCAGTGATATTTTGGGGAAAAGGTAAAATTAATTAAATCATGGGTGGATTCAGGAATCTTTTTTTGATTGAGAGGTATTGTTTCATACATTAGAACAATGGTTTAAAATTGGAAATCACTCATGTTTCTCTATCTGTCCATACAATATCTCTAAAAGTTCTGAATGAATTTCAATCAGATTTTATAGAAATGTGGGCCATGGGAGCATATCTCTGCCAACACCGTATACAAACTGAAAACTGAAAGAAAATCAGTTTATATTTAGATAAGATGCAAAGGGAGGTAATTATGTAAGTTCAGATTTTTTCAGACTATTATATTAATATATGAAAAAATATCTCTAAATTGGGAAAAATTCCTAAATCCACACCAAAATGTAATCAATTCTTTCTTAGACCATGACCTACATTTCAACAAAATGTTGTTTAAACATTGTGAGTGAATGAACACATAGATGAGGAAAATAGTCCAACCATGTCATAAACAATGAACAATACACCTGTCTAACGAAATTCAGACCAGTAATGTTTCAGTAACTTCGAACAATTGGTGGCTACCAAACGGAGAAAAAACCAATAATTGGTGACTATGACAACTGATCCAGTGGACAACATTCATGAGTCATCAACCAAAACAGTCAACATCAACATTGGTTTTCAGTTTCTAAGTGGGTCAGGCTGTCTGGTTATGTATATATCATGCGTAAAGGCTGCACCACTGGAGCTACAGGGCTGAAAATTTAAACATTTACTCATTACATCCAGAAAAAACGTTTTTTTTGTGTTTTGAAAATTCCTACTGCAAATAGGTTTTTAGTAGGGGGTTTGATTAAGGCTAAAAGTTAATCCTAAGCTTGTGTTCACCAATATAATGCAAGAGGAGTAACTTATTCATGAATCACCCCATTTTCCAATTTTTTAATTGATCGTCCCTCACATGGCATGTTACCAAGAAACATAAATCACATGACAGTTTCTATTGAGTGACTTGCCAGACCTGTTTGATTTTTGCTTTAATTCTTCTGATCCCTTTAAAATATACTCGCAGAGAAATTCAGTTTTAACTGCGACATGTTCTAAGAATGGCATAAATTTTATGCTAAGATCTGATTTGAATAGATGAACTATATTTGTAAGAGAGAGAAAGAAAGAAAGATTTTCTCCCTCATGTGATACTCAGTTACATTATTCCTTTTCAAAAAATCGATTCTTGAGATAAAAAATAGAATTCAAGAAAGAAAAATACGAAAACAGACTAAACAGGGTTTATAACTAATGCATATACATTTTGCACATATATATATATATATAAATAGAGAGAGAGAGAGAGAAAGAGAAAGAGAGAGAGAGAGAAAGGGAGAAAGGGAGAGAGAGAGAGATATGCAACTTTTTTTAGTGCCAATGAATTATATTGCATTATGGACAACACTCTTCCTTTTTTTTCAATGCAATGATTATTTATTTTTGTTTTTCATGTTTTAACAGGGATTAACTTGGAAAATCAATTGGAAACAAATATTTTTGATATATTCAATACTTCTATTACAGAAACAAATTTTGTCAGTTGCTGTAAAAAAATCGTGCATTCAATGTTGCAGGTTTTGAACCGAGTCCGTTCCTTTTCTTGTTATCATTGATTAATTATCTTAATTCAGATCCACTTCTATTTATTCTCGTATACTCTAGCTGCACATAGTTGCTTTGGTATGAGGTATTTGTGAAAATGTAGCCATAGTATTCAATTACAAGAATTCTAAAAAAAGGGGTCATACATCACCTATGACCCTGAAATATTTTTAGATAGCCTTTAATTCAGAGACTCAGGACTCCAACTTTTAATTCGACAATAATCCCTACTATTAGATCCTTAGTCTTTCAATCACCCATTTCACTATTTATTCTCTGATTCTATATTTTGCTTCCATTGTCCAAAATTAATGATTTGTAGATAATGCAGTATAATCAGTGTCTTCAAGCATCTATTGCTAAAATTGGGCCTGTGAGAAGTAAAACTTTCTATTGTTGTCAGTGATATATTCTAATCAAATTTAACCACATCTTTGTTCCTAATGAACGGAAGCAAAATGATCTTCAATGTACAACTAGGCTATCATACATATTGAAATACAAAAGTGTAGGAATGTATATAGCTGGATGTGTATGTTCATGTTATGCCAAATCAGCAAAATCATCTATTTGGCATTGATTTAATTATTTTTGATCAAATTAAAACTAAGTTTTTATTTATTTTTTGTGGATAAAGTTAAAACTATATATTTACTTTTTTTTTGTAAAAAAAAGGTTACTTTTACTTGATTGCGCAAACTTTTGATTGTAAAAAAATAGTTGTATTATCAGTGTAACATATATAGATCTGTTCAGAAAATATCAAGCCATTTTGGATTTCTAAAGAACTAAATAACTTGGCAAACAATCAGAGGGGACCTTACTACGCATGTGTGAACAGGCATTCTCCCATCGGTTTACTCAGTCAGCATTGAGACACCATTAAGCAAACTATGTAATGTGCAACCGCCGCATTCACAATGACCCAGTTTGCCAAATCTTTGAGTTTTGTGTGAAGTCCCAAAAGGGAGTATTTAGGTTCACAATGTCTACTTGACCATGACATCTGAACCCTGACTTTTCCACACATGACTGTATGGTGCAGAGACAACAAAGCGAATGATAACTCAGCACAAGAAAAAGCAACAAAAACAAATTATAGAATTGAAACTATTGATATACAAAAATGAAAATCATTTTTTGAGTTGAATTATTTTAGTGAATTATTTCACTTCAATTCATTAATATCTCAAAAGGATGACATTAAAAATGGCTTCCAATATGACTCTATCAGAAAGCAAGGGAATTTTATTGCTTTAAATTTAGTTATGGGGTGAAGGTCGGAATGACGATTAACAACATAGAAAGTGGAATCAGCATGTCAAGTTCAAGTTTCAGTAAGATTTGTTTGCATTTACTTCATACTGATGACCTTTGGAAAGGCATGAATTTACTTCTCCTGCGAGGCTATGGGTAAATTGCAGGGCAGTTAGAGCCCTTTAGCCATATAAATGTAGGCTGACCAAGAGAAGTTTACTCTGATTGAGAAAAAAAGGAATCGCAAGTCTCAGTAAAGAAAGAGGAATGGGTATGGGAGAGTGAACATTCAACTTGCTACTGAAATTGCACAGGCAGTTTTGTGCTCCATAGAGAGCCTACACGTACCAATGAAATGAATGGATGAAACTTAGTGAAAGGAGCTGTACCATTCTGATAATTCTTGTCTGACTTTTGCTAGACAGAATGTATTAATCATTCTGTATGATATGGTCAGACTTTTTTCATTGTCTGTGTGTTCATTTATTCAAGACATTTCAGCCGTGTATCCTTCAGTCTTCTAAGGGTGTTGTTGATTCTAGACTGCGTAATCACTCCTTGGAGTGTTTGCTCGATTGGGCCGGACATGATGCATCTGCTTTTTGTATATCCAGGTTATGTTTTTGGTATCAACTTCTAGGTTGTTTCCCTTGCATGGGATAAACAGATTAACGAATGCAAAGGAAGCAACTCAGAAGTTGACAACGAAAGCAGAAAAAAAAATAGATTTGACGTGTGCAGTCCAATCAAGCATGCAATGGAAGAAAGGATTATATATTCTAGAAGCAACAACACCTGACAAAGGCCAAAGGTTACACAGTCGAAATGTTATGAACAAATGAACTTATAGATGAGGTAAATAGTCTGACCAGATCTTATATAATCATTAGTAATTGGACTTGAAACATTAATTTTGTTGAAAGAAATAAAGGAGATTTTTTTAGAAACTATCGATCATGACTGGCTATGTATGCATCATGTGTACAAGCCTTACCAATGGAGACATAGGGCTGAAAATTTGAATATTTACTCCTTATTATGTATAGAAAAAACAATGTTTTTTTTTAGGAAATTCCCCATTAAATAGGTTTTTAGTGGGGTATTCTATTTGCAATGTAGGTTTAAGCAAAATTTATCCCTTAGTTTGTGTAGAGCAGTGCTCACACAGGTTTTCTGAAAAATCCAAACTTCTTTAGTGATCACAGCCCTAACCAAAACACTAATTTTCTAATTGATCATCCCTAACATTGCATGCAGCCAAAAGTTGTTGGTATGTGACAGTTTCTATTGAGTGACGACCTAGACCAGTTCCACTTTTTAAATCAAGCTAATCTCATATTCATTAAAGAAATGTGTGTGTGTGTGTGTGTGTGTGTGTGCACATGCATGTGATTATTGGACAACTGGCCACTATATGAAGTTGACATCAACCAGTTATATTAGTCAGCGCATAATACAATGCAGTGTCAAGTTTGAAATTGTTTGGATGAGCCGTTGTTGAAAAATCTAATAGAAATAAATAAAAAACCGAAGATTAAAGATCTTTCTTCGTAGTTTCTAAAAAATCTTTCCCTTGGCCTCTGCTCATTAGAATACATTTTGAATCAATCGCAACTGATATCTTCCTAAAAATTCAATTCAACCAGAAAACTTTAGTTTATTTAAAATTCTACAGTTTTGTCCATTTTCTCAAATGTTACATTATGCTAATAGAAACAAAGCAGACAAGAAAGAACTAATTATTTTTTTAAAGTTATTGATAAAAATGTTTGTAGAAAGCAGGTGCGAGAGAGGATGAGCCCTGCACTAGAACAATAATTTTGCCATTTAAGATTTTTTGTGTTCAAACTGGCTCTTTTTTCCCTTTTTTTGCTAGTGTTTTTTTTATAACAACTACTGATTATCAACAGTTACACCCTGTTTACAGGGTTTATTTTTGCATATCTTTTGACAGACTTTCCAAGTCTTCTCTCTCAATTCTTTTATATTTGTTTTGATTTTCCAGATGTTTTCAGCATGAATTGCTTCGGGTTTATTTTGGGCTCTGATTTGGTAGACCTGATTTTGTCTCGTACAAAGCAAGAAAAAAACAACCAAAATAAAAGTGACAAGAAGTGAATGGTAACTATCTTACAACTTTCGGGATAATGAATTTATAGAAGCAGATGTTTGTACAGACTTTGGGTCTTCATCATTTTCCAGACTCTCAGATTACTGAATGTTCATTTGCATTATGCTGATTGGTCGATTCTGAATACCCAGAAAAGACAAAGGAAGACAATTCATGAGCTTTTGTTTCATAGTGTATTTAAAAAAAAAAACGCTGGTTGACTTTTCTTTTGCTAAAATCAGTGTGATTGGGTAATGTTCAAGATTTATGGGGAAAAAAACATTGGGAAATTGAATGCTACTAACATAACTTCCATATTTTAAATCGAGATATTGTTGTTTCTGTTATTTTATGTGTCATTTATACAGGGCTGGTCGTCGGTACTTGCAACATGGGCAGTACGAGGGGTATCTGTCTGATGTCAGACACTGCAGGACTTTCCAAGTACTAAGTGGAAAATAGAAAAATGGATGAATCAAACAGAATAAAAACAATCAAAATAAGAAACTTCCCTAGTATGAAGTGATGCAGTATATTTTCTGTCTCCTTAACATTGTAATTTACAACTTATATCTGTATACTTATTCTCCTCACATCAAAACATAAATAAATAGCTAAGATAATGCAATACTTTGAAGAGTGCCGAAGTTCAGCTTGCATTTGTATCAAATCATTATTATTGTTAACAGATACAAAAGGGTAGGCAAAAGAGTATAAAAGAGGATAAAGCATTCAGTCACAACTTTTACAAAATTTATCTTTACAAACAAACATAAATTCGTCAGCATGGAATTAAAAAGATTAAAATTTCCTTATTTTCCTCATTTAATGATGCCTTCAAGTACATAAGTTATTATTTATAGCTAAGTAGCTTTTTGTTGTTTTTATGGGTCTGGGAGAAAGTCAATCTACTTTATCATATCAGTGTATAAATAGGTATGTGAGAAGTTATTATGTACGAATATATATTATGGTCTTATCAGTAGTAATGGAAACCAACCTTGTATGAATTTAACAACTGACTGAAATTCAGCAAATTGAATTGAGGACATTTCTTTCAGTTAGGAACAAGATATACTGTACAAAAAGATACAAGCATGAAATATGTTCAGAGTTTCATCTCAGCGACAAGGGAAAAGGAAGAACATACAAGTTGAAATGTTGATGAGTAGATAAAATCAGGGCTTCATGCATAATCTCTGAGAGTCATCTGAATATTACTTTTTGGCATGAAAACCAGTTATTTATAGAAAATGGTCCTAAAAGGTGTATATCTTGGCTGTATGTTGATTGGTTGATTATATTGCTTCTTTCATTGGTTAAAAAATATTGATCATGAAATTCAAATTTTTCTTAGTTTTCTTTTTTGTGTAGATTTGTACACTTAGTAAAAATAGCATAAAGTATACATACCTTGTATTAATGAATCAATGTATCCTACACCTGTACCAGAATTATTTATATCAAAAAATTATCTAAAATAATCTGAAAAAATAGATCTTTTTTCTGAAATTATCTAAAAAATACCAGCACAAGATCAGGCATTGTTGGTTCCAAAATGACCATAGAGATCCCAAAAAGCACTATTGTGGAAATAAACAAAAAACAGTTTTTAGATGGTGCTTAGTGGTATACTCATGCTGATTTTCAAGGTGGTTGCCCAAAATAAGATCAAGAGTGCCAGGAGACACAAGCACACAAAGCCAAGCAAATAGAGAAGAATCTGTAGCCTACTTGGCTTGTGGGTCAAGCAGTTTGTAGGGTTACAACTATTTTGTAAATATTCCTTGCATTCAGTCATTCATTGATTCTTAAATGTGTTTTGCTCATAAATGATTGCGTATGCAGGAATTTGTTTTTCTGCTTCATATATCATTTCCCAGTTTGAATAAATCATTCTCATCTGTTATTAAATTGTCTTAATCACAAAATCAAGAGTGTACACCAATTGATAGCCTCAGTTATCATTATTCACTTCTTCCACAATTTGACATCTCTTACCTTCAAATGGTTAGTTATGAATAAATAAAACCATTTGTCCTTATTAGATATAATGATCCTGAACAGAGTGAAAAATGAGAATTTGATACTGTTATATTTGATCAGGAGATATCTAAAAATGAATAGAAAAAAGTTTTCACTGTGTGATTTGTTGGAAAACTAATCAAACTGTTGCAAATTAAATTTTGTTATTCTCATTGCTAAAGCAGCAGAAAGATGTGAAATATGATGGATGTGAAAAAAAATGAATTTTTCATGATTTACAAAAATTACTTACTCTAACACCTACTTTCTACCATCTCTCTTAAAGTAATCCCATGGATTGCTATTGCACACTGGCTCACAAAAGCTAGTGGCAAAAGTCTGCACTATTGATGGATTCAGTTCAAGTAAACTGTTCAAATTACCTGAAAATTTGGATAGCACCTTGTGTGTGTATGTATGCAAATAGAAGCCTGCCAATATTCTTGAAATTGATAGTGCAAAAAATATCATGAGAGGACATTTGAGATGCCTACAAATGTCAGACAAGTTTCTATGATAGCCATAGATATTGGTACAGATGTCTTGACATAATTTGGCTAATTTTTCTGATAGATAATCCAGAAAATACCTTATAAGTCCGATGAAAGTGTCAGTGGTAGTTTCAGTTTCATAAGCATATATCAGTAACAATCCATGAGAAAGATGAAGTTTTAAAACAAATTGAACCAATTAGTCTCAGTGGGTGAGCTATTCATCATCATCATCAGTCTTTTAATGTCCATCATTGGACATAGACCTTCCCCAGGATTTGCCACAATTCTCTATCATAGGTGTCACGGAGCCAGTATTTCCTGAATCTGTCCAGTTCATCTCTCCATCTTGTGTTCTGTCAGCCTTGGTTTCTTATGTGATCTCTGGGGATCCATGTAATTTGGCCATCAAAGAACATTGATGGCTCAACATTTTTTATTTTTAGCTGTCTAGAAGAAGCTTAATCTTTGTTGAGTATTTTAGAAACGCTATCCAGTAGTCTGTTTCAAGGCTGAAATAGTTACATAATTTTCATCCATACCAGAGATCAGAATTCAAGCCCAGTTAGAAGCCATGCTTTCAAAAGTTGATTATCTTTGCAAGCAGGCCCATTTCACTTGAAAGATTGACATAATACTCTTCTTCCTCATTTTTCCTCATCTGTGTTGTACAAAGTTAAACTTAATACACATCAACTTGGCCTGGTGTAACAGATATCTATTATTTGTTGATTTTTTAATATCAAGAAGCAAAAGGATGAAATACTTTTATTCTAAAGGACAGAATAATTCTTAATTACAATTAATTATAATTAGTTAATTCAATAAGTACAAGCCTAGCTGCTGCAGGGTCAGACTATATTCTTAATTCTATTCCAACCGAAGATTATCACAGCAAAAATTGTATATATAATAAATAGATCCATAGGTATATGAGACTTGTCAGTTTGGCTCAGTTGGCAAATGAGCCACCTAGCAAACACTTGGATGTGATTTCAAATCACAGTAGAGAAATGCTAATTTTATATATTGGTTTGGTTTTATGTAATGAGATATAAAAAGAGTTTTTACTCTTCTAAATTTGGTGAAGATTGTTCTTATTCTTGTCATAAGTCTGAACTGGAGTTTGAAAAAAGGAGCATTAGAAAAGCTAAAAAAGATATTTGTACCTTGTATAAATGAATCATCATACCTCGTGCATGTACTAAGAATAATTATCTAAAAGTTTATCTAAAATTATCTTTAAAATATACCAATGCATTGTTGGTCCAAAATGGCCATAGAGACCCCAAAAAGTACTTTTCATCTAAAACTGAAAACAAAACCATTTTCAAATGGTGCTTAGGGTATACTCATGCAAATTTTCAAGGTTATAGTCCCCAAAATGTGACCAGGAGTGCTTGGAAACACACAGAGACAAGCAAAGAGGGAAGAATTGGTAGTTCACTTGGCTGGTTGGTTAGCTGTCCATTTGTGGAGTGATGGTGATTCAAATACAAGAATCCTGAACAGAAGTGAGTGATGTTGGAATAATGGGTCAGAAATACATTATTAGGGTTAATATTCATTTGGTCCTGAAGAATTATTAATCAAATAAAACTTGAGAACTAAGGGTGCTGAAAAATTTGGTGATGTTTCTATATATCTGTTTATCTAGACACATTCTCTAGTATGCAAGCAATAAAAGTTGATTAAAGAATTCAAAAAAACATTCCTTATCCTTTTTAATCAAACTTGTATTAAGGGAAGACTGCTGCTTAATTACACACACACATATATATATCAATATAATATCAATATACTATAACGCAATTTATAATCATTCTTATAAATCACATATCCATTTCCTGATAGCATAATTGTCGTATTGGAAGAAATAAATAGAGCAGATATAGACTGAGAATTTGGAGCTAAAACAGTAATTTGGGCCTTTACACTATAGAAGAGTGAAAAATTGTTTTTTCTATTTACGCTGTCCAGGTCGAATGACTCATAGAGCAACAGCAGGTAATTTCAAAAAGAGTAAATAATATAATTTTAAAAAAATAATATAACAAAATTCATAAATATTCTCTCAGATTATATATTCATTTCTTAATAATAAATACATATATATATATATATATATATATATATATATATATATATGTATATATATATATATATATACATATATATATACATATTGCTTGTCTTTCTCCAATTTGAAGCATAAATAAGAATTATCTTGTTGCTTTATTGGCAGGCACAAAAGATAGGAACTAGTCAGACAGTCACACATGGTTTGCCTTTTAGTTTGGGAGTGTTTCTTACATAATACATTTTTTAGAAAGTGGGTAAATTTTTTCATTGAATTACAAATAACTTCCTTCAGAGATTTTTTTTATATATATGTAGGCCAACTGTATTTCAAATAAGAGTATATTTCTTTCAATGATTGAAATAACTTGTCTGCATAAACCATGCTTCAGATTCCTCTGATAACAAAGTTTCTGATAGCAAGATAAAAAAAAGGAATATATCAATTTAATTTATTGAGGTATTAGTGTATTGATATTTAGTGTAAAGTTTTCAGGAAAAAACCTTCTACATAATTTTAGATTAAAGAGTATCTTTTTTTTCTCCTTCTTCATAATCATCATCTTCATCATCATTATCATCACATAATTTAAAATCAATTGTTGGACACAGGCCTTCCTAATGGTTGACCAGTTTTGTCACTTCTGCACATCATAGTGCCAAAACATTCTGAACTGGTCCAGATCATCACACCATCTTATTTTTGTTGGCCACAGTTCCATCCATGATCACAAGAGATAAATGTGGTGCATCATGATGTCTAATGGTTGTCTGATATCTTTGCAACATAGACTGCCCATTGCCATTTATACTTAGCTTTCACTCCTTTCAAAAAATGACCACCTCATGTCTACTGTTTGCTTAACTGAACACTGCAGCCTTATTTTCAGTTCATTATCAAACATACTCAATTTATGACTCAGTTGAATACTAAGGCCAAAATCTCCAGCAGGTGTTTCTCTCAAGTATATTTCCTCTGAACCATCTTTAGATTAATGTCTGCAATCACACATATCTAGATATCAAACTCTAGCCACTTTTATGAGAAGGTGCAAAGCTATTTTGATTCCAAATGAAGATTGTTCCCATGGGTGCAGCAAGAATACAATTCCTGATTCGCTTTCCGTGTTCCAAGAGATTCCATGCCCATTGAGCCAAGATCGGTGTTTGCTGAACAAAAATCAATATCTAGTTAAATAGTAGCCTTTTATGTTCAAACTAATACAGTAACTGTCAAAAATGACGGGATCATCTATGTATGGATGAATTATACAAATACATATTTTAGTAAAAATATATTTATCGGAAACAAAAAAAAAACCACTTACTCAAACAAAATTTATTTTTCTATAAATTTTCTACAACTTTTTATATGTTCTGCTTATTAATAATTTTAAAATAGTACAACAGCATTGGGTTAAAAACTAAATTTCTAATTCAAAATGAGAAAAAAATCTATTTTATTCATGATAAATCAGAGATGCCTTTATTTAATAGTAATCTAATGGTGTAATTGTTTTCTGTACTAATACTGAGCAATCAGCAGCAGCTGCAGTAGTTGTTGTAGCAGTAGTGATAAAGACACAAAGACACAGACACAATTGCTTTACCCACTTCCTCTGTTTCTGTTTGCTTTAGCAAACACACTGACACAGTTGCCTTACCTTGTTCTTCTGAGTTTGCTTTTGCATGACAGAAACCAATAAACAGATAAAAAAGTGATATAGGTAACCAATTGGATGGTGACCAATTTACTGGCCAAATTGATGGGATGGCTGGAGAAGTGGTGCAATACACTTTCTCTCTTTTTTTTGAATTTATTGCTGCCACAATCACATATGGGCATCTGCTGCCACTTTTCCAGGGTGTGTGTATGTGTGTGCCAAAAGCATATATTTTGGGTGGGAAGGCAAAAGAGTATATTCAGAATAAATCTTAGTGGTAACCCAATAACACGATAGGCATCCTACCCACTAGTTGTAGTATAAGTAAGTACGACCCACCCAGATGCTGCACTTGACTATTGATGAGGACTCATGACCTGACTCTGGGGTGACATTTTTATATGAGAAAATTATGTTAGATTCATATAAAATGATACTGCACCATTATCATTTATTGACTATGAGGTTCCAACTGCCAACATCCTTGGTCTAGGTGAGAAGGTTCAATCCCCCAATGGTTGCCCATGCAAACATTGCATGTTATCCCATCTCTTGACTGATGGCTATCAATAACACACAATACTGTATTGTAAAACAGTATTTATTCTATCAAATGTCAGCAAACAGTGTCATCAGATCTCCATCTAGGGCTCTCATTTCTCTCCCCCTCTCTCTCTCTCTCTCTCTCTCTCTCTCTGATTCACCTTTTTTTCTATCAAACTTGATAGCATTGGGTGACTGCTTGATAACTATGTATAATCTATTTGAGGCTGGGCATGTTACCTTGTTAGTAACTATCAACCAGAACTATCAACATAGGTTTCCTTCAGTTTTCAATTTAGTCTGGCTGGCTATCTATGAATGTAGGAGTAGAAGCCGCACCAATGGAGCTAGAGGTCAGGAAATTTAAACATTTACTCTTTATGATGTCTGGAAAAAAACATTTTTTTGTTTTTTTCTAAATTCCTCTCCTGAATGCACTTTAAGAGGGGTGTTCATTTTGCAATGTAAGTTTTTGCTAAATTGATCCCTTTGTTTGTGTCTGCTTGTTCTTTGAAAATTCAGATTTTTTTTCGGTGATCACTGCCTTACAAAAGACAAGAGAAGTAACTTATCCATTAATCAACCCATTTTCTTATTTTCGATCAATGACCCCCAAAATAGATGTCGGTTGTGTGACAGTTTCTATTTACTGACTTACCAGACCTGTTTAAATATTGACCATGGCATGGCTTAATTTTGGTGATTACATGAAAACCAATGTTTTTAATATGCTACTATGATAATCCTGCAAGCTACCTAACTCAATCGGTAAATAGAATGGACTGTGAAGGGAAATAACTCTTGTCAAACAATAAAAACAGTCAAGATTTCAGGTGTAGATTCTTTAATAGTCATATGAAGAGTGGCAGAAAGAGGACAGTACAAG
Source organism: Thysanoteuthis rhombus (assembly GCA_963457665.1). Lineage (NCBI taxonomy): Eukaryota > Metazoa > Mollusca > Cephalopoda > Oegopsida > Thysanoteuthidae > Thysanoteuthis > Thysanoteuthis major. The sequence goes on along the minus strand of OY735227.1, from coordinate 45,313,317 downwards.
GCAGGGAGCCAAGAAAAAGTAGTTGGAAGTGATCTTACTTTTCTGACGACATTATTTATCATGGAATATCTCTTTGCATCACAGAGGTTCACAAGCTTAGCCATTTTGCTTCTGCAAGGGTTAGTAACCTCCCTTAGATACTCATTCTTCTTGTATAATTTATTTTCCTTTGCAATACTCATTTGTATAAAACCTATAAATAAGTTATGTTTTTTTCCACGAAACTAACATAAAAATCCATTCCTCACAAAAATAAATCACCATAGCCTGCGCATCTACAAGAACTAATTATCTAAAAAAATCAACTAAGAAGACAGATTTATTATCTAGAATTATCTTTAAAAAATAAATCTTTTATCTAAAATTATCTAAAAAAATACTGGCCTAAGATTTGGGCTTTGTTAGTTCAAAATGATCATAAAGACCCTAAAAAGAACTTTGCTGGAAAAAAACCCCAGCTTATTTAGATGGTGTATGGTGGTGTACTAATGCAAATTTTCACGGTTAATAGCCTCCCAAATGTGACCAGGTGTGCCCTGAAACACACACACACACACACACGCATACACATAGATTGGTAGACACTTGAAGACAGAAGAATCTCTGGCCAATTTGTCCGGTTGGTTGGGCCATTCATTGGATTATGGTGATTCAGCCAAGCTTTACTATCTTTGCAGGATCAGTTATTTAATATTATCATTCCTGTACATGTACTACTTCTTATATTGTGATTGAATAAATGAATAGCTTGGCTTTGCAAACAAAGGTTCTTGGCGGGTTTTTCATGCAAGCCGGACCTTAGATAGTAGGGCCTGTAAGCAGAACATCCATCTAGTCTGCACAATGAAGTTTTTTTTTTCCCATTGGTGTAACTCTGACCTGGGCTCCTATTAGGTTGGAGGCTTCTATTCTGTTGGATTACTCCCAAGAGGGGTTAGCAGATCTCTACAGCCAGCTTGGTCATCGGCTCCACATCTTGTGATTTAACTATACATGTGAACCATACTACTGGGACATTCCCAGAAAGGTGTGGCAGACACCCACAGCTAGCTTGAGCATCTACCATGAGAAGGAAACTCCTATCAAATATATGACTATGGGGCCTCGCTTCTAACCATGCTACCTTGGTAAACCATGGGATGCTAACCCTTAGTTTAAAGGGTAGAGTCAACCCTGCACATGCCATACTTCACCTAAAAACTTCATTGCATAGACCAAAGGGATATTCTGCATACAGGCTCCATCATGCTCTTGAGGAAAACCCAGAAAATCTTTGTTAACAAATCCTACTGTATCACTGTATTTTTATGAGACCTACATAAAAGATTTCTTCTCATCCTAAACAGTAGATTGACTGGGATGGACTTCAGAGTTGGTCTTCATTACCTCTGTCAACAAAAGTAGAAGAGTATTTACTTGTGTCTGTCTGTCTATCCATCTTTCCATTTGTTCACTCAAAATATCCAAAAATTCTCAATAAACTTCTTGTGGAAGAGTGGACAATGGGTTATGGAAGAAGTGATTAAGTTTTGAGATTGATCCATTATTTTTACGGTTACCTCCCTTACATTGTAACAAATGGTGAACTGATTTTCATTCAGTTCTTTGTGAAAATTAAGTTGACCGAGGTATACACTCTCTGAGTGCTTTATACTTTTTTATTGGTGATATTGGATAATGTAGAAGTAAAAAATTTGAGAACAAGTGTGTTATATCTCAAAAATTTAGAAAATGCCGATGCAATTTCAGCAAATTGCATCAAACCAAATCATCAATGATAATAAAATATTTTGAGAAGAAACATATTTGTTCTCAAATTTTTCACTTCCACATTGTCAGATTATTAGAAGCATTTTGTTGGATTACCTTACATCCACACAATGAGCCTAGTTCTATATTGTCATCCTTATAAAATTATTAATTTGTTTTCATACAAAAACATTTTCAAATATCTATAAACAAAAATATTTCTATTTACATAAAGTGAGAAAAATGTCCAGATGTCATCCATGGTATTAGGAAGCCTTAACACTTTTTTTTATGACATATGTTTGATATCATTGTTGATAATTCTTGTTACTGATTAAAGGTCCAGAACGTTTTTTTTCAATGACTTAGAAGTGCAATAATTCAAAGGGATATTCTCACACACTCTTGCATTTCACAATTCATGTGTAATCTCCAGTGACATGAAATCAAAGGGAAGAAGAGAGCTAGGAGCCATAAGCATTACTTTTATAGTCAGGGACTCTTTGGGGTTGGAACAGGATAATATGTCAAGAGCCACTATTTTCAGGGAGCTGAGTGGTGAAGTAATTTCTAACCAAGACAATTGTCACAAAGCAAGGATGCATCCTTGTACCAACCCTCTTCTCATTGTATTTAGTTGTGAAGTTAAAGAAAACAGATGATACGTGACAATCTAGCATTACCCTAAGATATCGCTTTGACTGATGTTTATTCAATTTCAGAAGACTACAATCACAAATGAAGAAGCCATCATGTTTGATATGTAGAGGCCATAGAAGTCAGAGATTCCTTCAAAGAAGCTTAACAATGTTAGGAATTTTCCACTCTATTGCTACAAATGTTATCTAAACTGAATTTAGTCATAGGCATCCCGTCAATGCCTCTTGGCCAGAGAGCATTTTAGATTTAAAAAAAATATATTCATAAATATATGTAACTCTCCTAAATGAATCACCCTAGCCCTCTCGTGTTCCAGAACTAAGTATCAAAAAATATCTAAAAGTATAGATCCTTCATCTAAACTTATCATTAAGAAAATATCAGTACAAGATTTGGACATTGTGGGTCCAGAATGACCACGGAGATCTAAAAAAGCACTTTTTTGAAATAACAATACAAAACATTGTTAAATGATGCCAAGTGCACTCATACAAATTCTCAAGGTTATAACCCAAAGATGTAACCAGAAGCATCCGAAGACACCCACATAGAGAAGCAAGTAAAGAGAGAAGAATCAGTAACCATTTTGGCTGGTTGGCTGGATAGGCTATTTGAGGTACTATGGTGATCAAAAAACCTAATGTGTTTTGCCTCTTCAATTTTCATTATAGTAGCTGTATATGAAACATTATTTGTTGGTAATTCCTTCTTTTCATCTTTGTTATTTTTACATATTACACATTTGGACATCTTGCTATGGACCTTTGTATTTTTGTGATAAAGTCATCTTTACTGATTGAAAAGGCAATGTTCAAAGTTGTGAATAATAAAAAGACACACTTTTCTTATTTGGTTTTAATTAAAAACTATCAACTAAAACTGCCACAAAAAATGTCAGCGTTGGTTCCTTCAGTTTTAAAGCTGGTCTGGCTGGTTGGTTATATATATATATATATATATATATATATATATAGATATATATATATATATATATACCAGGAGTACGGGCCTCACCAAAGAATAATATAATAATTGACTTTTTGATTGCTACATTGATTCTACCTTTTACTATCGTAAGTATAGAGGGTAATCCAGTGATAAATCATGTATATGTTTCGTGTTGCTGTAAACACTTGAAATGGCTTATTTCTTTTTATAGCAGAAAGAAAAACAAAAAAAAACCACAAGCATTTTTGGTCACCAAAGAGATACAATTGCAACAAACAATGCTTGGATCTCCATGGATCATTTGTGAAATGGAGACAAAATCATTACTTCATGTATCACGCAACAAGGAGCAGATGAGCTGGGCTGAAAGTGTCACATGTATTGATTCATTCCTGTTTGTTTTCTTCTCAGAGTATAAAGGGTACCTATATCCCTGGTGTTTATTTTTTCCTGATGCTGTGTAGGTGAAAATACATAGTTTCAACATTTACGTTGAACCTTAATCCAAGCATCTTGCATGTTTGATGCAGATTACAATCAACATAAATTCTTCTTTCATCATTTATGCTTAAGAGTCATCCTTTATGAATTGTGTTTGAGTTATTTTTTGAGATTGGAAAAAACATCTTGTTGAATACAAAAGGAACTGGTCTTAGGATTTTAGTAAGCATGCTTACCTTGCAACGTATTGCTTGTGAGTGTTTTATTTACTGAGTGCTCCATGAATTTGACCTTGTGCCAAAACTGTCTCAGACTTTTAAAACAGTCAGCTAATATAAAATGATGGTTTTTATGTTGGTCTTTGTTTTTTCGTGTTAATCTATGAAAAGGGCTTTGGGCCAAATATTGAGTGAGATAAACTCAGACTGATCTTTCCTTCAAAAGGCCAGAAGTTACAAATGAGTTTTAAAAATTATTGTTTATGTACTCAGGATTCACAAAAAATTTCCCTTGATAAGTTTTTAGCATAGGTTTATATGAAAGTCAGAGGAAAACTGGAGCAAAGGAAAAAATGTTTACATACCTGAGATATCTTTTTTCATCTACATACATAAATCTATGAAACGTTTTGACTCCTCTGAAACTTATGGCCCATCCTATACTTTGAAGAAATTAGAAAATTATTATTGATTTTTAACTATTTGTTCTTACATCTTATTTTGCTGCATGTCTACATTTAGTAGTAGTGTGTAGGCTCGACCAGTAAATTTTGTTCAAATTAGTCATGTAGCTCTATATCTTTTTCTCTGATCTAATATCACACCATACTATTTCTTTATTTATATTGGTAGAATTAGATATAATCATCCTAATTGTCAAAATTTATTAATGTAAGGTAAAAGGAATACAAGTCAAAAATTGATAATAATGAAAGTGTTTCATCAGAGAAATTCAGGCAACTTGAGACTATTATGTCCACTACCACTACTAGGTGTAAACACTGACATACTGACATGATGACACCATCATAGGGGGGCACCATCACAGGGGGACACCATCATCATGATTTTTTGGCAGTGCAAAAATCCAACATTTGCTGCTCCCATTTTTCAGTGATTTTAGCCAATCTTCAATATATTCCTTCCACTTTAGATGAATCTAGCCATTTTCAACTATCAAAAATGGTCATGAAAAGGCTAACAGTGTTTTTTTAGTGCTTTCTTGTATTTTTTGACATTTTTTGAAGGTCAGTTTAACGTAAAAATATTTGAGTTGGCAACACTGGGTGTGACACTCTGAGTTACATGTAACACCAACCCTGGGTGTTAAAAAGCAACAAAAATTAGATGAAATTCATACAACTTGGGACAATTAAATTTGAAAGCTTTCTGATAACTGATTTTCAGTTGAAATCAATTTGCTACAAATCATAAGTCTTCTTCTTCTCCCTCTTCTTTGTCTTCTCCTTCTTCTTCTTTTCCTTCTACTGAATTTTTTAAAATCAACCTTTCTATTTAATGAGATTCTTTTCATCATGTTCTGCATTTTTTTAGTGAACTGGTTTTCCAATTTTCTGAAAAAATCCACTTCTTCTGTAGCAAGATTAGACTTTAGAAGCTATTCAATGTTAAAATAGCCAAACCTAATTCTATGACCCTTCATTAATGTCATGTTTGTAGAGAATTGAATACAAAATCGCATTACATCCCATTTTGAGTGTGTGTGGAATTGTGACAAAGTATCCCTGAAACTATTTGCCTTGTTCATAATTGCCTTGGACTTGCAACAGAATCCCCTGCACAGCACTGAAAAAGATTCTGTTTGACATTCTAAATGGTTCAACGGACTACAACTGAATAGGAAGTAATCACATTGTGTGTCCGGTACCTTTTTCTTTCAACTTGTAACACAAAAGAAAGAAAAAAAAAACAGAAATAATGAAGTGCATGTGAATAGAAAGAATTTTATTCTATTAATTGGATTTGGAATAAAATGATTTTACATGAAGATCAATATCAGTATGGTAAATAAATGATTGTAGTTGGAGGTGACCCTTTCAGACAGAGGTGAGGGCAGCTCCTACACCCAATTCATATCTCCATTCTAAGCACAGAGTGTATCCAATTAGCTGCTAAATGCACAGGGAAATTTTTCCAAAGTTTTCCCTACTCATACCAGGAATTGAACCCAGAACCTTTTACATGTGAAGCAGACTAGCTAACAATTAAACCATCTGAGCAGACAATGCATAATACTTTTTTCATCTCATAAGAACAATTAATAAATAGACTAAACAAGTACATTAAAAAATATTAACTTTAAAGACACAATTCCATACAAGCCGATACAATTGCAAGGCATTCCCAAAAAGAATGAATGTTTCTCTCAGTTTATTTTTTTAAGGTTGAAGTCAATAGTGTAATGGTTAACAAAGCTGTCTCACTCACTAGTTCACTTGTATAATGAATTTGATTCTCACTGGGTGCCCTATACGTGTTGTCAGACTAAGGTAAACTTAAATACCATGAACTGTGTTGTGGTTGAAATTACCAAACAGTGTCAGATATTTGTCTAATGTTTATGTATTTATGTATTCTGTCATCTGTTTTTTTTATATAAGTAAAGGGTAAACAACAATAGAAGTCACGGCTTCAAGTGTTGATTCTCAAAGGAGGCAGGCAACCTCTCCCTTTTTGGAAGAGTCATTCAACACCATCTTGACTGTAATTGAAACTTTAGATTCTTGGAGCCCTTATCATAAAATCAAAAACCCTGAAGTAAATAAGAGTTCCTTCAGTCTGGGAACAGAAGATCTAAATTGTTGAATTCAACAATTAATTGATACAAAAGACACAGCCCAGAATTTCACTTTTATGCCACAATGTGTGTATCACGCCACCATAATGGACTGATAGCAAATGCTGAATTTAAAATCATAATAGGCAAACGGTAAATACAGAATTAAAAAAAAACGAAAAACAAATTACACCTATAGCTGGTTTTTCTTATTCATAATGATAACCAGAAGTATGATTGAACATGCTTGATCGCAAATGTTCGGATAAGTATTCATACTCTCTTAATTTTCTAAAAGGAGGACAGTTTAGCCAGGGTCCACAGAAGGTATTTGCTAGAAGGAGGGGGGCATTTCCAAGAAAGAGGATATTGCAGACTCAAAAGAAGGACTTGGACTGATTGACTCTGATGGAAGTATTGTTAATGATGAGTTTTAAATGTATCAAAGTTTTTTTTTATATGAAATGTAGAAAATGCTTATATGTAAGTATATCCATTTAAGTCTAACCCCCAAAAGGTGGAGCAATTGATGTCTGATGCGAGGTCACACCAGATAGAGGGCTAAAAGGCTCAAAAGCCAGACTGTGTGGCAAAAAGCTGGACGTCTGGTCACCCTACTCACAGGATCCATAAATATGTTCCTTTGTATGAAAATAAGAAAAGTTGAATCTTTAAAACTGGATATGAATAAAAGCAGAAAAGAGACAGAAAGCAGGGTGCATTTCAGAGCCGTCCCCAGCCTTTATTGTGTTCTAAACAGGATTTGATTTGAGGATCCCTACTGCCTGGGCCAAGAGGAGATGGCTCAGACCAAAGCCCTGAGAAGAACAAGGAAAAAGGTACCCACCTTGTTGGTAACATAATCATGTCATAGTGTAGTAAGGAGGTAAAAAAAATGTAATTAATTCTAAATAGAATTGTTTTGTTTGGTGTTAAGAAAGGTGATCTTTAAGATCAGAGGCGGTGTAAAATGAAATAAAACTTACACTTTTTTCTCTCCTGCTGATGGCCATATGGGTTGAAGGGAAAAAAGGACAAGGAACTAGAATGATTCAGAAGAATTGGATCTCAGTTCTTCAAAAGCAAAACCGGAAGTAGAGTAGGCAGAAAAGTATAGCGTGGTTTAGTGAAGAGGCTCAGACATTTATGTGATTGAAGTCCACAGAGGAAAGCGTGGGACATGCACATGAGAGTACTATTTTTGTATCAGTCTGAACAGACTTTTGAAGACATCACTCAAAGTAAGCAAAGCCTTTTTCTCTCAGGCACTGTACCACAAACAATATTGACTAATATTAACACTTGATTATTTTTCTTGGTCTATCTTATGGCACAGGGCCCAAAGCAATCACTTAGTTTGTTTAAGATGTTGGGTCAGCTCTGGTGCATTTAAAAGTGATTGCCATTAACGAAAATAAGAAAATTTTCCTCTCATTTCTTGAACAAAAAATGATTTGTTCATCAGGGTGAAATGTAACAGATCCTTTCAACAGAAAAAAACACTGAATTGAATCTAACCAAAATTTTTGGCGTAAAATGATGTAAAAAACATCAAAGAATAGGTTTAGTTAGTCACTCAATAGAAACTGCTACATGATCAATATCAATTGGTGGTATTCTGCGTTAGGGGTGGTCAATTAAAAATTGGAAAAGAAGGATAATCAATGAATAAGTTACCCCTCTTGAATTTTGTTGGGCAGTGATCACTAAAAATGTCTGATTTTTAAAAAAAACAAGCAGACACAAAGTAAGAGATTGATCCAGCATTCAATTCAAATTGCGAATTGAACCTCCTACTGAAAATTATTGAGGGGGGTATACAAAAAACAAAAACGTTTTTTTGTAGAAATAATAGGGATTAAATGTTTGAATTTTCATCCCTCTAGCTCCATTGGTACAGCCGGTACATGTGATACATATATAGCCAGTCAGCTGGATCAACTTGAAAATTGAAGAAACCTATGTCAACAGTTTTAGTGACAGTTTTGGTTTACAGTCACTTTTGGTTGACGGTCATATGAATTGCGAATTTCACCAGAATCCCACGAGGCCACAAATCTGAGATGATTATGATAATTGATTTAAAATCTAAACCATTAATGGCTTTCCACCAATTGTTAGAGATGCTTGCTAATGAATTAATCTCCTTTACACACACACACACACACACACACACACACACACACACCTTGCCACTTTGGACCCTTTGATAGAACAAAAGCAAAATGAATTCTCATATTTCGATAGGATTTTGCCATTTTATAATTCACATTCAGTGAAACAGACTGTGACATTTCAATTATGATGTATGTGGCGGCTTTTATTATTGCTCCCATTGAGCATTAATACTAATGCTATATTGGTGAGATACTTTACCTCATATTGCGTACACACATATAATCATCATCATCATAAAATGATTGAACAAGTACATAGAAAAAATATCAACTTCATCCAGTCATATTTTCGCACAAGACTATACAGTTGCAAGGCATTCCCCCCAAAAATGAATGTTTCTCTCAGTTTATTTTTTGAACTTGAAGACCATAAGAGTAGAAAGGATACTTACTATAGTGTGATCGTTAACAAGGCCATCTCACTGACCAGATCACTCATATAATGAGTTTGATTCTTACTGGGTCCCAACACACGTGGTTAGACCAAGGTAAACAATAAATACCATGAACTGTGCTGTAGTTGAAATAGTTGTATATTGTCAACCCGTATCAGATATTTGTGTAATGTTTTAAAAGGAATATGGGGTTCTTTTATGGAGTTATCACTGAGGAATGGGTAGCACTAAGATGTTGGAGACAAAGGATTTTGAGTCCACGTGATTTGATGTAAGTACAAATGTCACTAGAGATATGGAAGAAAGAATGGAGGTGTATGAAGAGAATGCGTGCCAAGTATGAATGGAGACACAGAAATGAAACAAAGTAAAAAGAACACATACAAGTATTTGGATGGACAAATAAAATATACTTTCAATACAGGAACATTAATGACAAATAAAGAATGAAAATGAAATATGTATAATAACAACATTAATACAATCGATCGCATAAAGAGAGGAGAAGAGATGGTGAAAGGCAGGAGCTTTGCTGTCATTGATAGTACAGTTGGAGTTGCAGTGGAGCTGTCTGAACTGCTTTTGAATCCATAAGGCTAGGAGCAAACAAAAGAATGGTTATGGAGACCGGGTTCAGTGTGCGTGCCAAACTGCCAAGTTGCATGTGCAACTTGGGGGCAACTCTATGACACTGGTAGACACTCAACGGACAGACCATGAAAGACAGAGATCACATGGAGTTTAATCCATGCATGCTTCCCCAAGTAAGGAGAATTAGGGGATAGATATTCAAGACCATCATGTAGTAAAAAACATTGCCATTTCATTAATGAAACTGAGAGGTGTATAAGCATTTGGAGTACATGGTGAGGACAAGGTTGTGTAGCTGTGTGTATTTGAGATGCCTCAACATTGGTGAACTGAAATGAGAAAAGTTAGTACAAAGATTGGTCACAGTGGAAAGATGGTCAAGTTTGAACTGGCCAGGAGGCCGGTGAAATGATACTGATCTTAGAGAAGAGGAAAGAGAGAGAAAGAGTAGCCAACAACAAGTGCTGGGGCCTAAAGAGCATAACTGGCTAGAAGTGCCGGCCCCAATAAGTGATTGACCATGTGTGTTCGGGGTTTGTATAGGGGTCATTGTGGGAAGTGATGTTTTTGATATCTAACAGAAAGAAAGGTTTCGTACTTAATTCCTGACAAAAAGTATCGGGGGCGCAACAGTTTATGAATTTAATCATTCTGTAATCTGTTTTTTTTGTATAGATAAAGGGCAAACAACCTGACCATACCATAGCACACCGAGAGAGTAGATGAAGCCTCTTTCCTGATAAACCTCATCAATAGCAGTCACTACGAATCCACTGCTTGACAAAGACCTTTCCCATATCCTTCCATGATGACCGTGATTGTGCCATCTTCTGCCATGTCTTACCAGCAAACCTTTCTATCTCTAGTGTCCAGTCCATCTCTATTTTTGCTGCTCAATTATTTTAATAATATCTTTCACTCTAGTCCTTCATCGGATTCATCTTTTTCTTTCTCTTTCCATGGCTCTCTGATTGATTCTAAATTGGTTCTCAGTTGACGAGAAATATTTGATTGTGTAGAGAATTTGTTCTTCACCGAGTTTCCTGCACTTGTTGCCTTGTGACAGACTTAGTTTAGTCAGTTATAAGATCAAAAGTGCAGTGCCTCTTGTGGAGATCCAATTCCCTTCTGTAGCAATTGACTAGTTTGCTTAGATGGAAAAACTCTACCTGAGTCATTTCATGAAAAACAAGACTGGCTGCTTCAGGGTCAAACTCCATTCCAACTTCTATCCCAACTGAAAATGGTAACTGCAACTTCTATATTGTATATATAATAGATAAAAAAATATTAAATACATATTTTTTGTAAAAATATATTTATTCATTATAATGAAATAAGCCCTAATGTTTCTGTATGATAAATTTTTGTTAATAATAAAGACTTGTCAATTTAGCTCAGTCAATAAGATGACCTGCTCGCAATCACTTGGTCGTAAACTCAAATCACGGTAGGAGAATGTAGGTTTTACATATTTGTTTACATCTCTCATTTTGATGAGGATTGTTCTTGTTGATCTTGTTGTTACAGTAGGAAAACAAAACCAGCTCCAGACTTTGTACAGGAGTTCGATAATAATCAATATATCAACATAATCTTGTACTGACTCAGCTGCTTATCTTCTGACAGTGTGCAGAATATTTCCTTGATTCAAATGCATTGATTCAACTGTCACAAGTTATCTTGCTATCCATGGATCAATTAATGATTCAAATGTATCAGAATGAAAAAATCTTTGAGTTGATGGCAATAAATAAAGTTCAAGGACAAAGTTTCAACAAAGTTTGAATCAAGTTGCCCTCATCATTATTAAGTTACTGAGATTTTTCTGCTGTTTTTCCAAATCCAGGTGTTGAAGAATGTAAAAGTTAAAGTGATAAAATCAAGCAGAGAGGTAGAGCAGAAAAGAGGAATATTTTTCTATCAAAAAAGCTTTACCTTTCATGAAGTTTTTGAAAATCAAAGGTAATATCCATAACTCACAGAACAAGTTATCAAAAAATTATTTAGAATTATCATTAAAAAAACTAGATCTTTTATCTAAAATTATCTAAAAAAATACAAGCACAAGAATTGGACATTGTCAGTCCAAAATGACCATAGAGAATTTTTTTCAAAAAACAAAAAAAAACAAACTGTTTTTCGATGATTCCTAGGGGTGTACTCATGCAAATTGTCACCCCCATAATATGACTAGGAGCACACAGAGACTCATACCCACAGATATGGACATTCAAAGAAAGAAGAATCTGTAGGCCGCTTGGCTAGTTAGTCAGGACATCTATTGGGCTACTGTGATTCGATTGTGCTTTTTCTGTAAGCAAATACACAATGGTGGATCAATAAATCTGTAGCTTAAGGTGTTTATTAACTGAATTTTGTTCTGAAATTCTCACTGTATAATATATGAACTATGTGAGTGATAGAGAAGGACTGAGTTAAGTGCCTTGTCAAGGGCCAATCTTTTGCTTAGGTTCCATGTTCAAAGCATATTAATCATTTTATATTCTTTACCCAAATTGCAGACTTGCAACATGGATTTACCTCTACCTTAAAGGAAATTAAGGCCACAGATTGGAAGATTCAGTTGAAATATTGATCAACAATTCCACAATGTACTTTTTGGGACAGACGATCTTGGCAACAGTAAATGACATTCTGAAATATGGTGGAAAGGGTGCATTGGCATAAAAAGGTTGAAGACAAGTGTTAGGAGGAATGAATTTGATTGGTTGAGATTTGTAAATTGACATGATTTATATTTATATTTAACTTATCGTGGCAAATAGTTTAACTAGATTTGGGATTCAACCTAAAATATAAATACGTAACTATTGCAACAGCATTATGGCAGGTGTTTTACCAGTAATAGTATATGAATATTAACTGGCTTAATTAGTCCAAATTGAGTGCCTCATAAATTTAGATAATCTAATGAACAATTCCCTTTCCTGTCCTGAAGCATAGAATCAAATTATTTCTTGATCTTTTTAATTTTGTGAAAAATCTAAAGAGTAACTGGAATAATTTAAAAGTTCCGGTGAAGACATGAATCAAAGATGATGTTTGAAGATCCTAACATCTTTCAAGTTATTTTGTTGAAGAAAAAAAAAACAGGGTGACTTTGTCTTTTGCTTTTTAGATATAAATTCAAGGTCTGTCCTTAAAGTATCCAGCCATCTTTAAGAACCAGTTGTACAGCTATAAAGTAACTTGGCAACCAATTAGGTTAGATCTTGCTGTGAATGCATCATGGGGTTACACAGTCAGCAGTGAGATGTCATTGAGAGAGCTTATTTATTTTGTGACAGTCACATTTGCAATGACTGAGCCTGCCTGTTCTTCACATCTCGTGCAAGGGTTTTTGGCAAAATATTGCATCTCCCAGATCTGTCAGCCCTCTTACAGTTTAGATTTGGCTTCCCATCACTTCTGGTTTTACACCGTTGAAAGCGAGAAAATTTCAGACATAGGACAAGATTAAAGAGAACATGACAAAGCAGCTGATGGTGGTCTCAAAAGTGGACTTTGGAGAATGTTTTGAAAGCAAGGGACTTCGTTGTTATTATATGGTTTGATTCTTTCTAGACAAATCTCAAGCGGTAAGTCAGATGAAAAAAAATAGATAAATCATAATAAATACTGAGTTAACAGTATTTGCTGTAAGGAATTTGAGATATTGCATTTTTGCATGAAAATAGTAAGAATTAATGAGGAACCATTTTCTGAGGTTGTCCTGTTTATTCCAAACTTATGATGTTTTCTTGGTTTGAATTTCAATTTTCTCTCATTTTTGTAGTGATATAGTCAGCTTTTTGCTTCTTTCTTTTGTATGAAAATGCACCTGTATTTGTGCACTTACCTTTGTGACCATATAGCTGTACACAATCAAATGTATATTATATATCTTCCAACATACAAACACACTTGCACACACATTCTATATCTCTACACATACATAGATGCTTATTGACTGTATATCTTCACAAACACATAACAGACAACCACTAAACATCACAACACTACCTGGACCCTCGGAGATCATATGCAAAACAGTGGCCAGCAGAAAATAAGGTGGTATAACAAACTAGACAAGTTCACAAAGTATCTGCTTCATGGCACCTACAATAGAAATGTCTGCAGAATCTTGGGAAAGGTCTACGTCAAACAAAGAACGCTAAAAGGCTGCTGATGATGCTGCTAATATTTTTACACACACACCCACATATCCATACACGCACATGTATATTGTTTACATGCACAGTCACACACGTGTACATAGTATATCTTTACATACACATGTATATTATTTATTGCTGAACATATATATGTAATTAGCATATCTTCATATACACTTGTATACGTATAAACTTACACATGGAAAAGTACTACAACAAATTTAATCTACTACTTCACAGTAATAAAGAAATGTAAGTAATCTACTCAAAAAGTCATCTCATGAGAATTCAAATTCCAGAATTAGAATTCTAAAATTACTTCACAATTTTGAAACTTTATTTTTGTATAACATTTGATTTCTTCGAGTCATTACAAAAAAAAAAAGCTTTCTCAGTCTGTGCTCTTTCAGGAAATGCATTAATTGTGGTCCTACAAACCGTGAAAAAATTGACCTGATCAACCTTGTTCAATTGGAAAACAAGAGTAAGCCTTCTTTAAATATATCCTTTTGTAACCCCTTGAAAAGTAGCAGCAGATGCCCATACACATACACAAAGTTTAGTTACAAAATTGATATACACAGTTCAGCTTTTTGAAGAAATAAGTCAGTTTTGGGGATGGAAGCCCATACATTATTTTCATGAAGAGGGACAATTTATGGATATGCTAAATTGAAGGATGTATCCCGTTTTTCAATTTGTGGATATTTTTGTTTGATCTGTCATTTTTCTGTTGAAAATGACAATTGGAAGGTGAAGAGAAAAAATTCAGGAGAAAAGCAGGTGATACATCTCAAAATTTTTCATTATCACATGGACATGTTTCGATGCATTTCTATGATTGCCAGCCATCTTTTTCATCAACATTCTGTCGGATCACTTCACATCAACACAAGAAACTCATGTATGTATGAATATCAGATAATCTATCCTTGAGTAATGCTTAGTAAGCCAGATTCACAGATTAATCATGAGTAAAACGTGTTCAATCCTTGTTCTCTCCTTTCCAGAACAACTATGGTAATATCAATATAAATGAGTCCGTCTTAGAATGCTAATGTTTGTATATATTGAACAACCATATCCATTAAAGATGTTGAAGGGTTTTATCCTTTTTTATGTGTGTTTATTGGTGTATTTGTTTGTCCCAATGCATCAAGCTATACCATTTCTTCTACAGACTTGATAATTGGCATCAGTACCCTACTAAACCCACCCTTTTTTTTATTTATGAGAAAATCATTTTATCTTTTTTGGACTTTATTCTGACTGGTTTATCCATAACATCTAGATTCTCCAGTATCTGGATATTTCTAAAGGTTTTTTTTTTTTACTCTATTCTAGATGTTTTCCAGCGGAAAAAGTCAATGATGGCATGAATAGAATTTATTTCGAACAATTTTATTCTTCAACAGAATTTTCTGACATGACAAATTAAATTTTACACAATTTTGAACTCATTCGTCACTGTCATTTCTCTCTTTAATTGGTTTGTGGGCAATGCATTATGATATTGGAGTCACATTATCAAAAAAAATAACCCAAACAACTTTATTTCATTTAGATTGGAGAAATATCTGAGAAAGAATTATGTATGTACACTTTGTAGAATGGAAGATATTTTGAAAAATGCCTCAGCTAAAATTTCTTAAAATTGCAAATTGTTGTTAATAGTTTCACATAACAGAATTTGCAAAAACTATGCAATGAGAACCTTCATGGACATAGCCTACAGATTGAATATAAGCATATTAAGGTCAACAATAAGACTCTGTGCCAAATATATTGTGCTTCATGAAGGCCAGCATATGGATGAGTCAAAATATTGTGGAAGAGAACAACAAAAAGATGATTATTAAAAATATCATTTCATATGTAGAACAATAAATGCGTTTTAATCGATTTTGTTTCAGAACTTGTTACTTTTCTTTATGTAAGTCAAAAGTGCTGACTGTAACTGTGTATATGTCTTTATAAAATGTTGAAAATATAAAAGGCAAAAACAAACATAATGTTTGGCTTATCAAATAAGAATCAAATGATTCCATGAATATTTATAAAGTTGCATGAGTAAAACTGTCAAACTAAAAGGAAACGTCCGAATGGTTGATAAAAATCAATAAATGCTTTTCTAGGTTATCAAGTATATTAAATAATTCACTATTCATTTGCACAGAGGTTTTTACCCAGAATTGACACCACTCATATTCCTGGGCCAAAAAAACAAAACAAAACAAAAGCAAACAAGTATGAAAAAATTTATATTAACACTCAAACACAACTACACAAATTTCTGAACGATTTGTTCAGAAGAAATTTTCTGTATTGAACATTAGTTTGCATTGGTTTCTTTTGTGAAAGCAAATTCAAACTGCGAATATACAATTTCTGACTGAATTTTCAAGATGAGAAATTATAATTAATGTCTTCATCTTGTTTGTTTATATGTTCATGATGTTTTGGTCGTCGTATCCAATGGTCTTCGTCAGGTGTTTGTTGCATTTGGTAATACTCTTAGAACGTCAGTGTGTCGCCACTCCCTATTTGGTTGGATAGGCTCTTCTCATTATACCGTTTGAGCCCCTTAAGTGTAAACAAACAGTATAGCATGAAGTAAAAATTAGATCAGAAAAAATGCAGCTGAATGACTAAATTTGAATGACCTCTTCTAGTTAACTTACATAGCCCAATTGGTTTGGCTCAGTTCGGTTGAGACAGTCTGTCAACTAAAAAGGATGTAAGCCCTAATCTCATCAAAGTGTCAGTCCATACTGCTTATTTAACAGTCAAAGAATGTAAAATGACCTGAGCATTCCAGTCAAAAGTAACAAAAATAAGATGGAAGGAAAACTTGTTAGGACATCATTATCATCAGTAATAGTAGGTGCACTGGGAACTGTCCGAAAGACACTGAGGGCGAGACTGGAGGAGCTTGGGATAAAGAGAAGGATTGAGACAGTACAGACCATAGCACAGCTAGGGACTGCATGGATACTGAGGAAAGTGCTAGAAATATAAGGACTGTAACACTAAATGTTAGCAGTGGCCTAACAGAGGAAGGGAAATAAAAGTGGAAATGTGAACTACAGCACTGGCATGATAGGCAAAGGACAGAAGAGACGTTGCCTGAAGACCTGAGGAGACTTATTGTCACTCAGCCTTCAGCAATGACCACCGGGCAACTGGTGTAAAACTGTAAACCACAGTATTACAGTGGTCTATAAGAATGAGGAGAGAAGGGCTGGAGACTTGAGGAGACTTGCTGTCACCCAACCTCCAGCAGTAACCACCAGGCAACTGGTGTGAGATTGCTAAATAACAACAACAACAACACTAATTAACCTTCGATTTAGATTTTAAGGAATGGAGCCCCATAGTATCATGATTAAAGATTACCTGATTAGTGATGTTAAAAGCAAGTTGTACTGATATATGTGGAGGGAAATGGAGTTATTGCTGCTGAGTGTAATTGTGATTGAGATATGTAACAGGGAAGATTAAAGATTGAAATATTTATGTCTCCCGTAAATGAATCATTATAACCCTCATGTGTACAAGAACAGATTATCTGAAAAATCATCGAAAAAAAAAAGAGATTTTCGATCTGAAATTATCTAAAAAGATAGATCCTTTATCTAAAATTATCTAAAAAATGCCAGCACAACATTTGGACATTTTGAGTCCAAAATGATCATAGAGACTCAAAAAAAAAAAAAGCACTTTTTCAAAAAACAAAACAAAAAAGCAAACTGTTTTTAGATGTTGCCTAGCAGTGTAATCATACAAATTTTCAAGGTTGTAGCCCCCAAAATGTAACCAAGAGCGCCCAGAGACACTCACCCACAAACACAGAGACACACAAGCTAGGAGAGAAGAATCTGTTGTCTACAGCTGGTTACTCAAGCCAGTTGTAGAGCTATGGTAATGTAATATGTAACTATAGTAGGACAGGATGAAAAAAATTGGACAAAATATGCAACAACGACAGCAGAAAAAATCCACATATATAAAAGGCAATGTGTATCCTTATATATATATATATATATATATATATGGTAAGCTAAAAGTAAGTATATTGTACTGATCGGGTCACATTTAGTCTCCATTCCCCATTATTACAGGGTGAATGTATCATTTGGCCAAGACAACATAAATAGAATAAATAATTGAAGAAAATGGGGCTGCTTTAGAGCACATATAGACCATGAATAAACAAAAATGAGAACAGTCATTTGGGCCTTTATATTATTGGCGGCAGTTTAACTCAATCGTAAAAGCAATGTTGCGTTGAAGCAGCAACCCTATCGATTGCAGGTTCAATTCCTGTACTAGCATGATTTTCTCTAATTTTCAATTCTATTCACAAGGTCAAGGCTAAATGATACATTCGCTGTGTAATAATGGGAGATCATTTCAAATAAAAGTTCCAAAATGATATAATGCAATTTATAATCATTCTGACGGATCATATATCCATTTCTTCTTCTTCTTCTTAATAATAATAATAATAATAATAATAATAATAATAATAATAATAAATAAATAAAAAAATAAATATATATATGTATATACATAAAGATATATGTACATATGTACATATATGCATATATATATATATATATATATATATATATATATATGTGTATGTAGATTTGTAACATTTTTTGATGAATGGACAGATACAAACTCTGGAGAGGCAGGAGAGTGAAACTATGATCCTAGGTAGAGCACACAGACAGATACTCTCAGTTTAGACAGAAATGCCAATCCATATGTAAATAATCTCATCATTTTTGATAGGTACTATACTAGTCTTTCTATTTACTAGTGTAAAATATGATCCTGAATATAATGTGACCCACTAAAAACCAGTAATGCATGCATACATATCATTTTTTACATTCAAGTATAATGTTATCCACCCAATTTTGATTCTGATTTTTCATATTAGATTTCTTGCATTATGAATGAGTAAATATGGTAATTCTGCTGTAATTTTCAAGAGAAAACAAAAGCAGCATAGATTTACCTCAACTTTGTCCACATACATACAATCGTACATGAAAAATCTTTCTTTCTCTTCATAAATCAACCTATATAATAAATACTAAATCTTATCGTAAATAAAAAAGTACTCTTACAAATTTTACAATAGATGTTTTTTTTCCATGAATTTTAAACATACTCCCATCGCGCAAATTTTTAGAATAAAGACAACCTATGTTTTTGTAAAAATAAAATATGAAACAAAGATCCTTGAATTGTCTGCCTTTGTTTTGGGGAGAATTCAGAATCAACCAATCGGCATCAAACAAATAAACACTCAGTAATCTGAGAGTCGGGAAAATGAAAAAGAACCCCAAAATGTAAGAACAATCTGAAAGTTACAGAAGAGAACAATGGAACTAAGAAAAGAAAGTCGAGTCAAAAGTTAATAAGAAGAATGAATTTGTCAAAAGTAGTGATAGTTGGATTATTATATTGGTTCTAGTGACACAATCAAATAATTACTGGTTATAAAAGATTATAGTTATTTAACTGCCTCCAGGTTTATCCAATGAAATTTTATCCTTTTGCAGTCAGTGAATTTAAAAATCTTGTCACCATTATTTGAAGAGAGTTCCCAAACTATGATTCTAAGTAAAAAGTCAATATGTGCGTTTTTCAAGTTGCACAGTGGCTTCCATTTTCAATATTATCTTAATAAAAAATAAATATGTTGTATATTTACTTTTTGGAGTTATTTGTGAATTTTTCAAGCGTATACAGTTGTCTAATAATGAGTTACCTGGAAACTAAATCTATGTGATTCTAGCCACTTTTGGCAAATTTAGCCTCTATTAACCAGGGGCTAACAGGATTTATACATCAGTGAATGATACAAAAATTCAACCCTCACAGATATGGGCACAAGGCATAAAAATGTTCATCTAAATGGTCCCTGCATAATAAGTTTCGGTTTATTAATTGTATCAGCAGAATCAACAATGATGATTGGCTTATATCTTTTTTCTTTTTCTGAATAGTGTTATTAGATTCATTCAGAAAAAAGACTTCTAAATGATATCAAAAAGGAACAGATACAAACTTTGTGATTTTATCAATGTAATTAGAAACCATCTCAGTTTTTAAGCTTGTTAGGCATATATGCATCATGCATACAGGCTTCACCAATGGAGCTATAGGGCTGAAAACTTAAAAATTCCCTCCTTACTATGTCTAGAAAATTGTTTCGTTGTTTTTTCAAAATTTCCCCCCAAACAGGTTTTTAGTGGAGAATTTTGCAATGTAAGTTCATAGTAAATGGATTCCTTAGTTTTTGTTTACCTGTTTTTTTGAAAATCAAGACTTTTTAGCAGTCAATGCCACAACAATGTAAAAGAAATAACTTAATCATTGATCACCCCTATTTCCAATTTTTTAATTGATCATCCCGGCACAGATATGCTGCCAAGACATCAGTTTCTATTGAGTGACTAACCAGATTTGTTTTATTTAAATTTCATCTGTGTAATTTAATTTTCAATGTACAATTATTTATATAATCAGTTCATTTAATTTTAAGTTGATTATATTACTTTATGTCATTTCCAATTTTTTATGTTATCATGGCATCCATGAGTAAATTTAAATGTGTAGATAATTAATCTGTGCACCCAAGCGTCCTTATTGCCCCTGGGCATTTGAACCCCTTGTTATACCTTTGACTCATGTTAGCCCTTGTCTCAATCATATTGAACCAGAGATAAAAGGAAAAGAAAAAAAGAAAAATCAACTTGCTACCACAATCAATAATTGAACTACCATTGTGTAAAATTTTGAAGTCATGATAAGAAATTCAATCAAAGAATGAATACGGTTAGACCAAATTCTATTTATGACTTCTCTGGCTTTTTCCATTGGAGAACATCTAAATTAGAACAAAAGAAAAAACATCTTGAACAATCAAGATTCTGGAGAATCTAGATGCTATCTCTCAAAACAAGGTCCAGTAAAGTTGATAAAATTCTTCTTTTCAAAGAATTAAAGAACAATTTTAGAAGGGGTCTAGAAGAGTACTGTAGCCAAATTTCAAGTCTGTTGACAAAATGGTATGGTCAGGAGCCCTGGAACACACAAACAAAGACACACATGAAATTTTTTTTTCCATCATACGTCCTTTTTCTAATCGTGCAGAAAATGTTCCCAAAATTGGAGGTGCAAAATAGAATTAAACTGTAACTGGATGAGCAATCAGTTTACTTCATTGATAAGATCTGCAACGTTTGCATAATATTAAATTAGAAGTGTGGTCCCTCCTACCCCACTACGACCCTACCCAATTCCTAACATAGTGCAACTGGAATGTTGATAATGTTGAAGCACGAGTGGGAGCACTTTTTGGGGACCGCACTACTTAACTTGGTCTCTATGTATGTAAGGTAGTCCCGATTGTAAAGTGTCACAAACCCAATGTTAAAAACGGCACATAGATAAAAAAAAAAAAGAAGAAATATGAGAATCAATGTAAATAAATAAATCAAATATTATCTCCTTAAATAAATTAAATAGCTAAATTGTATCTATTTGTACGCCGTTTTTAACATCCGTGTGCGAGAAGGTGTAAAACTTTACAATCGGGACCACCATTCCAGACATCATACCTCAACTTGTGAATTCCTCCGTCTTGTCGTGTGTCAAGTTAGTTACAATACTTACTTATGAAACGATCGCACGTGCAGTATTGCTACGTCAAAACATCTTCCGCGCTGAATCAACCTCTAAAAAGCGCCAAAAAATGCTAAACGAACTATAAAGAACAATGTTAGTCTTTTCATAGAGGTTTTTAATAGCTAAAGATGACTAAATTCGCATTAAATAGCTAGAAAATAGCTAAAAATAGGCAGAAATTGAAGAAAAATAGCACTAAAAATAGCTCTAAATCTTGAATTTTCGCGCTGCTAATACAATGAATGCGCGGAATTGGTATATACTGCGAATAGGGTACTAATTGCATTGATCGATAGCCTAATCTTGCGTCCCATCTGTAATAACAGTTTACCTTGTTTAACCATCAAATAAAAAAAAAAAAGAATAGTTTATATCATAGGTGGTGTTCCATACATTATGCAAACATATCCTTTTTCACCACATGTCGCCTGGATACCGGAAGCCACTAAGTCGAAAGGAAAGAGAAAAAGAATTCTTCTAATGTTGCTTCCCAAATTCTTTCCTGGAGTTATTTGAAGGAGGACCAGACTTGATAATAATTGAAATATTTAATAAGGTAAGTCTAAAGTTCGATTTTTCCAAGTTTTCACTTGTAATTTTATGATACAAAAAAAACAAAACTTTTTTGTATTCGTTTAAAACATGTTTACATATATTTTATCACGTGTACAGTGTCAAACACCACTTGCTGCTATGGATTGATTATATTAAAAGAAAAAAAAAGATGAAAACAAAACGAGTCAGCAACAGGTTGAAAAAGCCGCTGTTATCTTAAATTCCGTAGTTGAATAAGCTACTGAAAGGAGATATTTTTGTTTTTCTTAATAATTATTTTATTATGATTGAATGGTAGAAATTGGTTTAACCATTTAATGGTTGGAGTCGAAAAAAATCGGTCAATTGTTTACAACTTTTCCTCAATCTCTCCAGGAGATTGTCAAAGTTATAAAAAAAAACCCTGACGTTTTCTTGAATTAAGAAACAAACAAAACAAATACCTTCAAACTTACCGAGTTGATATACTCAGTATGTAGTTATTTCTTTTTATTTAAAAAAAAAAATGTTGTATGTATCTTAATCAGCTGGAGGCAAAAAGTGACGCTTCAAAATGTTTTTAGCGGCGCCTTTCAATGAACCTTTGGATTGACAAATATAAAAAGAAAAAACAATAATCATAACAAATGAAATAATTGAAATCATCGCCAAATCAATGGGGAGGAATTGACACGAAATGACCCCTTCTTACAATGATTTACCTAAACGTTGTCGTTTAACTAAGATTAATCACATTCCAGGGAGATCAAATTTCATGCCATGGTCGCCTTCTTTCTCCATAATTGTCTTCGTTGAAAAGCTGGTTGATGATTTCCTTTTTGTTTTCATGTTTTGATTAGGATCGTCTCCTCAGCCAAATTGACAAAATTGTTGCACCTGAATTTTCTTTATCGATTGATCGCATTATCAGTATCTTTAGATTTTGTTACCTGACAATTTCACCTTTTAAACGGTCCTAGATTCATTAGCTGTTACTTATGGTATGAAAATAGGGGAATCTTAGTACTTATTACGATTGTTACAATCTAAACCTGCCCTTGATCCTTTTTAATCGTCAGTTGCGAGAGAGAAACAGATTAGGGACGTATTTCATGATCATGTGTAATCAAAAAAGAAGGGATAATAAATGACTTGAAACGACATTTTTGTTTAATTTTCAAATAACCAATCTCCTGTTAGCCCTCCAATCTTTTCTTGAATTATGAAACGAAACAAAATAATACCTACGAACTTTACGGAGTCAGTAATTTATTTTCAAGACGTTGTGTGAATCCACTGAATAATGTGTGAGGTATCATTATCAGCTGGTGGCAAAAATGACACTTGGAATTTTGGAAAACAATTAACTACTGATGGTACCAGAATTAACTTAATTACGTGGCCCGAATTACGTTAAAGGATTTGATTTATAATAGAGTTTTCTATCTTGGAAAAATTCCTCATTTTCTATTATACTCATTCTTATTTTTATTTGTGAAATTATCTTTAATGAACAAGAGAAGAGAGTCGAAGCAGGTGTCCCTTTTTGTTGAAAAAGCTGACTACGTTATGAAATATAGCCTTTTAGGTAATAAACCCCTCTTTGTTTGGCACAAGGCCATACATTCAATGAAATCCGTTATGGCACGACCAACTCATCTCTAGGCAACACTCGATTTCAAACTTTTAACTGCATTAACTGAACTTGTTAAAAATAATTTTCATCTCACAGAAAGGGTGAACGGAAAATTTTAGATTTTAGTTCGAACCATTCTTTATTTATCTTTGTTTGTTAGTCAGTATTACCGGTAATCTTTGCTTTGATATACATAAACAATGTGTTAATGAGAAATTTACACTTAGCTAATGGAATTAACCACACACGTGTCTTTTGTGTTATTTATTAAAACGTCATGACACGTCGAATGCATCGTTTCCGCTGTACCGTGACAAGTTGGTGATGCACAATCTGATGAATGACAAATTAACGGTTTTAATTCCATTATTACATAAATATCTGATGAATATGTTGTTTAATCATACTTATTAGAGCATTTGTGTAACTTATAGAACCTCTTTTTTATGCTGATTTAACACCTCCATAAGTTCATGTGCATGAAAGCAAAAAGATTGCTGTTAGTGTTACTTAATCATCACCCCAATGTAGTGCTTGTTTGCAGGATTTTGAATATTGTTATTTGAAACTTGGGTAGCATTGTAGTCTGTCAGTCATAAACAAACAAAAATGATCTGCCCAAGTTTGGCCTGGTGTCAAAATAAGCTGAAGTTACTTTAGTTTTCCTCGGGGTGATTTTTGGATTTTAGGAAAGTATTTGTTTTTAATATTAGAAACAGTTAATCAAAAAACTGTCTAAATAGATTTCTTCAGTTTTAGTCCGACTGGCTGTTTGTGTAAGCATTACATGTACAGGTCACACCAATGGAGATAGAGGGCTGAAAATTCAAACATTTACTTCTTAATAATGTCAAAAAAAAATGCTCTGTTGTTTTTTGAATAAATAGGTTTTTGCAATGAAAGTTTATGCTAAACTGAACCCTTAGTTTGTGTCACGTTTGTTTTGTTTTTTGCTAATTTTTTAGTGATCACTGCCCAGCAAAAGACGAGAGAAATAACTTATTCATTGATCACCACTTCTCCAAAATTTCAATTGATCACCCCCACTGTGTCATTCAAATATTATTTACAATTTGGTCTGAGTAAATGAATCGTGATTTAAATCTGGGGAAAATTTAAAAAAAGACCAGAAAGTGCTCTGCGGAGAGATATAAACTAATTAAAAACTAAATGAAAATCAATTCATAGGGGAGGTAACTGTAAAAGTTTTGATTTCAATATTTCGGACTACTGACTCATGGGAAATATCTCTCAATTGCAGAAAAAAATCCTGGATCCTTCCCAAATTTTATTCAAGACTTCCTGAGCTTATGGTCTACCCTTTCACAAAATGTCATCAGAATTCATTGAGAGCTCTTGTCAATGTTGTTTGGACTAATGGACAAACATGAGTGAAAGGAATGCAAATATGAGAAGATTGAAAAAATATCTCTCAATTTAGAAAAAATTTCCTCGATTTGCCATAAAGTTTAATCGTTTCTTCCTTAGCCCATGGCCCACTGTTCCATAAAATATCATTGAAATATCATGGAGAACTATTGGGGATAATGTTCGGACAGACAAACATGACTTAATCCTAATTATATTGAAAAAGTGAAAAATATCAAAAAAACTTCTTTGATCCAAGATTTTATCCATTCTTTATTAGTCTATTGCCTACCTTTCTTATAAATGCCATTGAAATCCATTGAGAACTTTTGCATGGAAAAATATAAATGAATACATTTGTAGGAAAAAAAAAATGGAAAAATGTTTCTCTTTTGAAGAAAATTCCTGGATCCACCCAAACATTTGACCAATTCTGTCTTACCCCATAGCCCTGCCTTCCAGAAAATTTCATTGAAATTCATTCCAAACTTTTGGAGATATTGTGTGGACTGATAGGCATGAGTGAATATATATACCTCTTCCAACTTCATTTACAGAGGTGTGCTTGGATCCTCTCCAAAAATCAATTAGTTCTTCTGTAGCCTATTATCCACCCTTCTACAAAATCCGATCAGGGTTCATTTACCTCTCTTGGAGATATCCTGAGGAGAGACTAGAAAATTAGGTGATGTAGTGTGGTTTGGGCATATAACTATGACTTGTGATATCTAATTGTGCATGGATCTGCTTCAAAATATGATGTTCTATTATCCATTCCTTCACAGAATTTTATTGAAATTCATTGAGAACTTCTGGAGACACGTGGACAGTCATGAGCATGTCCATTAATGTAATTTTCAAAAAAAACAGAAAAATATCTCTCCATCCTGGATGTGCTCTTAAATTATACTACCCCTTTATCACCCTTGAGCAGAATTTCATTTGGAATCCATTTTCTACTTTAGGAGATATTGTGTGGACAGTCGAACAGATCTGACCAAATATATATACGTCTTTCAAACTTCATTGACAGAAATTTAACTCTGATCAATACAATTTTTTTTACCATACTAGAATAATAACATTTTGAATAGACATTATTTACATAAGAAATCTAATTAAAAATAAAACAAAACAAAACAAAACATAGAATTGTCTAATTATTCGCGGAAAATAAATTTGCTCCAAACAAGAAAAACGTCTGCTCTAGGAAATCAAATCTCCCGGAATAATTACTGAGTGTAATTTCAGTTTTACAGAAAGTTCTGATCCATGATGAAATAAAATTGTTGCTGAAGATTTGTTATTCTTCTCCCCTGAGGAGATTCATTTATCTATTATTTGAAAAAAAAAGCAATTAAATCAATCTCTCTCCTCAGGAAATCTACAATCTTGATATCCGTAAATATATATCAAATCTAAATAATTATCTGTTTACTCTTTCTCAAGTTGGATTTTTTTGCTAAGGTGATTTTTTTAAATTTATTTATTTTTTTTAATGTTAAAATTTTTTTCTCTCAAAAAAACATTATTTGACAGCTGTTAAGATTGACCAATTTGAATGAAGTTTATTTTTTGTCTTTTCTAAGAAGTCTGATTTCCAGCAATTTGGCTTCTAAAAATTCCAGAACTGTGGAAATACCATGTATTTGATCATCCAATCTTGAGTTAGGCAGGTAAATGACATATCTATTAGGCCACCAATTTGCTGCTTGGATGTAGAGTGAATAATTGTTTGAACTAGTCATTTATATTTCCCTTTCTTTCTTTTTTCTTTTTTTTCTTCCGAATAATATCGATTTTTTAAATCCTTTTAAAATTACAAAAACTAAATTCAACATTTTCTTCTAATTTCGATTTCATTTCAACAAGACAGTCATTTAGATTCATTCCCTCACTAATTAAGTACACATCATGCTGATGGGGCTTTGACCATAGAATGCATTTATAAAATGACTGATAAGAAGCCTTTGAAATATGAGGACATGGAAGGCGGAATTTGTTCATTTTATCACTTTGAGTGCTGAGGATGGGGTGTACAACCAACAATGTTGGGAATAGTCAGATGATCTAAAATCGTTTGATTCAAATGATTTGAAATGAGGCAACTTCATCTCTTGTTTGACTTCTCTCTCTCTCATTTAACTTCTTTGTCTCTCTCTCTCTCATTTGACTTCTTTGTCTCTCTCTCTCTCTCTCTCATTTGATTTCTCTTTGTCTCTCTCTCTCTCATTTGACTTGTTTGTCTCTCTCTCTCTCATTTGATTTCTCTTTGTCTCTCTCTCTCATTTGATTTCTCTTTGTCTCTCTCTCTCATTTGATTTCTCTTTGTCTCTCTCTCTCTCTCATTTGATTTCTCTTTGTCTCTCTCTCTCATTTGATTTCCCTTCATCTCTCTCTCTCATTTGATTTCCCTTCATCTCTCTCTCTCGTTTGATTTCTCTGTCTCTCTCCTTTTGACCATTCAAATAAAGCTTTTATCTACAGAAAGGCAAACATATTTTTTTTTCTAAACTCCAAAATGAGACTAGAAGTGTGAAGTGACATTAAAGTTAATGGCATAGATAAAATGAATCGTTGGACCAAGACTGTTTACATTCACATTGTATTAATGCTTTTGGGAAAGGCATGAATCTACTTCTCTATCCAGTTATAGGTAAATAGCAGGGCAGTTGGCACCTTTTAGCCCTGTAAGGCAGTTTCTTAGCTGAGGTAAAAGAACAGGGTTAGGTATGGTGCTAGCTACAACAACCAATAAAAAACCTACTCTCTCTCTCGTTTGATTTCTCTTTATATCTCTCTCTCGTTTGACTTCTCTTTATCTCTCTCTCTCATTTGACTTCTCTTTATCTCTCTCTCTCTCGTTTGACTTCTCTTTATCTCTCTCTCTCTCATTTGACTTCTTTGTCTCTCTCTCTCTCTCTCTCATTTGACTTCTCTTTACCTCTCTCTCTCTCATTTGACTTCTCTTTATCTCTCTCTCTCTCATTTGACTAAAATTGCAGCAAAGTCGATGTGGTTCATTGCTCCATAAAGAGTTCACAGGAATAAACAACAAATGAAACTAGACAAGACGATCAGCCATTTCAATGGTTGCTGAAGATATGACACTCTACACCAGTGATTCCCAACCTTTTCATGGTCATTCCCCACTTTTGTCAAAGAGATTTCTCATTCCCCACCTTTCCATTTAAGGAAGTTGCCACGAAGAATAATTTCAGATAATTATTTTATTTTGCATATGATTAAGCTTTAAGAATTAGTTTAATTTTATAATTGTATAGCCGTTGCAGCTTACTCTACACTACTATTGTGCTTGCAAAATCTGTATTATTCTTGCATGTGTGTGAATGAGGGCATGTCTCTACTGTGAATTTATATAAGCTGCTTGATTTCTCTGTTAAAAAAGTTTTCACTTAGAGCTGTCAGAAATAGTGACTTCCGGGACTGCATCATTTAGTATCAAGTGTTGAAGCATGATGTGATATTTTTACTCGTGGTTTGTAGACACTTATAGAAGTTTCAAGTACTGACAACACTACAGTTGCTCCTGGCACTGAATTAGATTCATGTTAGCTTCAGTGAGTGTGTTGTGTCAGAAAAGAGATGCAAGGTGAATTTAAGATATAAATAAAACAGCAAAGAATATTTTTTACAAAGTCTGTAAAAGGAATTATTTTAAAATACATCTTCATGAAATCTCTCAGACTTCTGATTCTTATCAGAATAGATTTTCTGCTGATGTGTACCAACTTTGAATATATTCATTCCTTTCTCAGAGTTCTACAAGAAAATCTGAAGGCATCGATAACTGTCATGTAATAAAATTCAAGACTTGACTCAGTGGTAGAACGAGACTGAAGGCTGAATAATGAGAGGTACTATCCCACGTGATAAATTGCTGAGGAACCTCACTACACAGGGATTTTATTCTTCAAAACTTATTACCTCTGCTAACATTCTATCAGTTGGTCAACACAATATCTCCAAAAGTTCTCAATGAAATTTCATGGTAGGATGAGCAATGGGCTAAGGAAGAAAAGGTTGAATTTTGAGATGGATCCATGTAGAGTTACCTCCGTTACATCATAGCTATCGGTCCACGGCACCAAATAGTTACAAAAACTCTTGATAAATTTCAATGGAAGAATAAGCAATAAGCTACAATTGAAGTGATTACATCTTAAGGTGGATCCATTTACAATCACCTCCCCTATATCTTTATTGTATGTCTGCACCAAACAGTATCTGCAATGGTTTTCGGTTAATTTCAATGAAATTTAGTGGGAGGGTCAGCAATGTGCTACGGAAGAAATGATTAAATTTTTTGGGGGGGAGGCATGGACAGTTACATCCCCTACATTGTAGCTATTTCCCCACCGCACAATGAGTGAGCAAGAATGGCGTTGGCTGAGGTATGAACTCTCTGAATGCTTTTTAGTTTAGATATTTGATGTGTTTTTGACAGCATCTTTTCTGAAACATTATGTGGGGAATCAAATAGATATCTCCTGAGAATTATTTATATAGAGAAAAAATAATGCAACATTTTTAGAATGCTGCTCTTTCCTCAGTCATTCTCTGTGGGAATTTATTAAAGAACAAGGTTTGGTTCAGCATGACATAATAGAAAAAATGGTGAAGGTTGTTCTTTTTGCTATGGAGGAAAAACAAAGTTAATTCTAACTTGGATCGGAGTGTTACAATTATTAACTGATGTCATCTAGAAATTATCCTTAGAATCAAATTCTGAGTTCTTTTCAAAATAGATGAAATGAAGAGAGCACTGTGAAATAGAAAAAGAGAAATCAAATTTGCCCACTGATGGCTCATCTGACCAACCAGCCAAGTGGGCTAGAAATTCTTCTCTTTTTGTTTGTCTTCTTGTTTGTCCATGTCCTTATCCATAATTTGTATATGTACACCTCTGACCATCATCTAAAAACCATTTTTTTTTGTCTTTTTAAAAAAAAAGAGCTTTTTAGGGTCTTTATGATTGTTCAAGACCAACAATGCCTAAATCTTGTGCTAGCACCTTTTTTTTTTCTTAGATGATTTTAGAGTTATGGATATATACATATTCTCTTCCTATTTGCAGATCATGGAAAGAGTCACTGTAATCCCTCATTTTTGTTTTTAATTTACTGCTAGGTTTAGATCTAGCCTCTTAAGCAGTATCTTTGTGCAGATGCCTCAAAGTAGCCAATGAAGATTCATTGAGGATTGGTAAACTAAGATTAAAATCTAGGACACAGAACTGGAGAAAGTAGACCACTACATCTATCTAGGACAACAAATCTCTTACTCTGACAGGAAAAAACCGCAGCTTGACTGTTGCCATAGCTGGTCCCAAGTCCAGATGAAGAAGAAGGGTTGGGCTTGGGCCTAGCAACACTATCCTATAAAAACCTATTTGCTATTGGAACCACGTCATTGTTTGTGGCCCTATGCTCCATAAGGAGTCTACAGGAATAAATAAGTCCTATACTTTGAGTTGATCATTGTGTCTTTGTCCTCAACATGTACGCAAAGAAAGCAGACCACTACATTTACCTAAGATCAAAATCGAGGACACGGAACTGGAGAAAGTAGATCACTGCATCTACCTAGGACAACGAATCTCCATGAGACCCTCAAAAGAAAAAGAAATCAAGCTAAGAATCATTGTTGGATGGTTAGCCTTTAGCTGAGCAAGCTCAACCTTCAAAAATAAAAAGATCCCATCAATCCTAAAAAGAAGGGTGTACAACCGATGCATCCTCCCAATAGTCACTTACGGAGCTGAAACATGGAACCTAACCCAGAGACAGATCTGCAAATTGAGAACCATGCAATGTGCACATAAAAGAATTATGCTCAACCTCACATGGAGAGACCACAAGACAGCACAGTACATCTGGGAGAAGACAGGAGTGAGGGTCATCATAGAATTCATTAAAAATCTCAAATGGCAATGGGCTGGCCATGTTGAAAGAATGGCCTAAAACCGATGGACATTGTGACTAATGACATGGATCCCCAGATATCACATGTGTAATTGAGGCCGGCAGAGTATTAGATAGAGAAATAAGCTTGATGAATTCTGTGACACCCACGATAAAGAAGTGTGGCAAATCCTAGGGAAGGTGTAAGACTGATGATGATGATTGCTACACACAGAGGATCAGGATTCATCTTGTGACTTGAAAAATAATTACCTTGTTCAATTTCAGGGGTAGCACTTTCCCTTTGCATCAAAAGAGGAGGGTCAAGCTCTCCCTTACCCTTTCGCGACACAAGTTGTGGGGACTCTAGTGATTTTTGGAACAGCCCGCATGTTGCGACCCCATGTTGAAGCAACACATGCTGTCTTCATAGAGAAGCTGGGTAAATACAACTTGGGAATAGTAACAAAGGTATGACAAATTAAAGATAAATATCAAAGGAATTGATAATGTAAAATGCTTCTGATTCAATTTTGCTCCTTCGGAAGTTCTTATGAAATATAAAATGAAATGAAGCCAACAGTGCCTTTTGTATTTGTGCTTTTAGTTGGAGCCAATTTCTTCATGTAGAGGTTAATAATGCTAACCCAAACTCTAATTATGCATTGTGTCAGCCCTTTCATTAAGTATTTATGTCAGTCTTTTGAACTACTAGTTATTATCTGTGGAAAAATTCAGGTATATTTGAGTTTCTATGAGATGATTTTTTTTAAGAAAAGAAATTTCTTACTTCAACACCCATGAGTTCAATTCTTCAAAGCTGTTAATAGTGTAAATAAATGTTTGTCCTATCAATTTTATCAGTGCTTTCATTAAAAAATTACAGAACTTGTAGTGAAAGGTTCCATTGTTTTAAATGGTGGGCAGAAGATATTTCTATCAGCAAAATCAGTAGGTACCTTTAAGAATCTAATATGGACAGAGAAACAAAGAGACAGAAAGTCACACCGTTTATCATACTGATAGATTTGTGAACTACCTAGCTAATATGATCTGTCAATCACCTCTTGAAAGTCACTTTGGGAAGAGACACCTAGCCTCCTTTGATCTATTAGAAGATTAGTTTTGACAGTCCTTTTTTTTTTCCTTTCTCCTTTTCCTTCTCTCTTTTTTTTTGTTTCTCTTTAGTTTCTACTCCCTCAGTTTTAGAGAGTTTTCTTCCTGTCTTTCTATTCCTTTCCTTTTGGTTCTTTCATATATTCCCTGGGGAGGGATATATTTGGAATATATCTTTGTGACAACACTATTACACGATAAGCATTTCCCCCGCCGTACATAGAGAAAGCAAGTTTTATCCAGATGTCACATAGTGCACTTGACCATTGTCGGAAATGTATGACCTGACTGCGGGGTAATACAGCAAATCATAATGCAGTCTCTGCATACGGGAACATTTAGCTGGGATTACATAGAACATTTGTACCGCAACATTATTGTTTATTGACTGCCAGGTTGCAATTTCCACCACTCCGTCTTTGCTGAAAAGGCTTGATCTAAGGGGTGCAAATGCCCTGTTTGACCCCTCCTCCCCAGCAGATGCTCATGGTCTCAATCATTATTCAAAGCTCTTGTTGAATCCATTTCCTTCTCTTTTTTTGTTCCCTGCTTTAGGAAAGTTTGCTTAATGCCATTTCACTTTTACAAAAGACGTGCCATAGACCGGCCATGAACTGTGTCTGTGAGTATTTTTGCTTTATCTCGATTTATTCTATGCATCCATAAACAGAATGTATCCCAAAGTATCAGAAAAGCCTAAGAGAGCTTGTGAGGCAGTTGTAGGGTTATTTTGGTGGCCTGGGAATGCTCAAAATATTTTCTCATATTAATTATTGGTAATTGCTTCTTTGTTTATGCTATTTAGACTTATGAAATGTTTTTATAGGAATGCTCTTCTCTCCGATAGCAGGAGGAACTTGTATTCCTGAATTATGAAAATAATTTAATTTAAGCAACATTTATTTGTCCTTGATTAGCTCTTTGTATCAATATTCTTTTGATATTGTATAAAAACAAAATTAGTTTGATCCCCTTGAACCTAACTAAAATAATTGTTGAATAAAAAATTGAAGAGGAATGAATGAGAAGAACTTGGTTTATTCTTCAATATCCATGTTGATACTAGAAAAAAAAATGTTCTGATTGTACTTGAATGAATTCTGGAAAAGAACTTGTGTAATAAAATATTAATAGTAAAGTACGATTGATAAAAGAATGAAAAATGACAAATGAATAAATAAATAAATAAAGGATAACAAATTTTCTTTGAATATGAATAAATAAACTATGAATAAATAAGTGTAGAAACAGGTTTTGTTAGTCACTCAATTGAAACCGTCATGTGACAGACATCTTTTTGCAGCATGCTGTGTTAGGGGTGAGAAATTACAAAATTGGAAAAAAGGGCATTCAATGGATATGTTGAATAGTGGTCACTAAAAAGGTCTGAATTTTCAAAAAATATTTGTGCATTTTATTTGACACAAACTAAAGGATCAATTTAGCATAAATTTACATTGCAAAATGAACCCCTCACTGAAAGCCTGTTTAGGTGGGTGGAGTTTTTGAAAAAAACAACAAAATGTTTTTTCTAGACATAATAAGGAGAAAATGTATATTTCAGCCGTCTACCTCCATTGGTGCAAGCTGTATTGTTGGCAGTTTTGGTTGATGGTTTCTGATAACTGAGGCTGAGTTGCCAAGTTACAATATTTTTCCTTTTTGACATGATTCAATTATTGACACTTTCCTTGTCTTCCTTCCACTCTGACTCCAAGGTATTCTCCGTGTTTTCTTGGATAAGTTTAGTTTAATCTGGCACAAGTTCATATGGAGAAAGAAAGAGATGGAAGATCTCAAGTTGGAAGAGCCTGCTTGCTTGCCTTTTAAATATATCAGAAATCCTGGCCTTTTATTCAGGCTTGAACCCTGACCTCAGGGACAGTTGAGAGATACACAATTATCTCACCCATGAGGCAGATCCTTTTTATCTTGGTTATGGTTCTTGATGGAATCTCAGATACATTTTGAGGCTTGAGTCCCTCTATAGTTATCACCCTCTTCATCATCATCACCATTGAATACTTTTTTTTGCATGAGTTGGTGAAGAAGGCATTCCAAAAACATGAACTGTTTATTTCTCATTGTGTAGTGTGTTGAGAAAAAAAATTGATTTTCAGGTTTATACTATATATCTGGAAATCCATTTTTCCCCTCCCTTCCGCCAAATAACTTTCTTTACATAATTTTCTCCTCCAGGTTAACTTTCATCACCTGAAACCTGTGTAATTTTTTATTCTGTCTTTATGCTGGTTCGATGTATGCTGACTGACAATTGTTGTCCTGTAGGCATTAACTCTACTTTCATGGTTCTGTGGGCATTATCTATGGTTAATTCAGTAAGTCCTTTAATCTCAAAAACTCCTTTGAAGAACACAGAAGAAAAATATAAAAACACTACTGCAATCTACTATTTTGGCAGCAGCCCTTAGTTTTCTTTACTGTGTAGGTGAACCTAATATTGTCTTGAACCATGACATAAGCAATATATTTCAAATATTGTATTTTTCAAGAATCAGATATTGGCATTGTTAATCACTGCTACCCACCACAGACAGGTTTAATCACAGGGGTTTAGGTTATTTATTTATTCTGAAATTTATGTTTCTACCAGACTTCCCCCACCTCTTACCATTTATAGTAGAAACTTGAAACTTTGCACATACACTCCACTCAATGAGTGTGGGAATTTTTTTTTTTTTTTTTGAAAATTTCCATCTAAAATAAGTCTTTAGTGTGTGTGTGTGTGGGGGGGGTCAATATGCAATCTGAGATTATGCTAAATTGGTCACTACTTTGTGCCCACTTGTTTTTTGAAAATCCTGACCTTTTTTCAGTGATTACAGCCCAATAGAAGTTGAGAGAAATCACTTATTGATTGATCACCCCTTTTTCCTTCTTTTTGATTGATCACCCCAAACAGCATATATTGGTGGTAATGATTCATAATTTTCCTAGGAATACTACTTTTTGCTATGGTGAGTTGGTCTTTTTCTGGATATTGGGAAAATCAATCTAATCTTGGATTTCATTTATCGGAATATGAACATTTTCGTTTTTGATTTTTTTTTTTTCTTTTTTTAACTTGTTAACATTAATAGAATGTAAATAGATCTAAAAAATCGTGAATTTTAATATTCAATCTGAAGTGGTTTAATTATAACAAATTTAGGCAAAGTTGTGATTAAATTTATAGATTTAGATTTTCCTAATTAAATTTATGACTGAATAATGACTAGCATTCCTGGTGATATTATGAATCACCACCATACATATATGCTGCTTTTTACCTTGTAAATTAAGCCATATTAGGTGGCAGTAATCCTGTAGTTTAGTTACAGAGAGGTGTAACAGTTACTCGTATGGAAAATGGAATCAACAGATCACGTTCAGCTGAGGCTATTTGCAATTATTTCACACTAATACCCTTTAAAAAACATGAATCCACTCAGCAGGGAAGATAGAACCTTTTAGCCCTGTGAGGCTGTCCATTGAAGAAAAGCTTACTCTGACAGAAAAAACCTGCAGCTTGACAGATGCCATAGCTGGTCCCAAGTCCAGATGAAGAAGGGTTGGGCTTGGGCCTAGCAACACTATCCTGTAAAAACCCATTTGCTATTAGAACCACATCATTGTTTGTGGCCCTATGCTCCATAAGGAGTCTACAGGAATAAATAAATCCTATACTTCGAGTTGATCATTGTGTCTTTGTCCTTAACATGTACGTAAAGAAAGTAAACCACTACATTTACCTAAGATCAAAATCGAGGACACGGAACTGGAGAAAGTAGATCCCTACATCTGCCTAGGACAACAAATCTCCATGCGACCCTCTAAAGAAGAAGAAATCAAGCAAAGAATCACACTAGGATGGTAAGCCTTTGGCAGAGCAAGTTAAACCTTCAAAAATAAGAAGATCCCATTAATCCTGAAAAGAAGGATGTATAACCAATGCATCCTCCCAATAGTCACTTACGGAGCTGAAACATAGAACCTAACCAAGAGACAGATCTGCAAACTGAGAACCATGCAATGTGCACATGAAAGAATAATGCTGGGCCTCACATGGAGAGATCACAAGACAGCACAGTACATTCGGAAAAAGACAAGAGTCAGAGACATCATAGAATCCATTTAAAAAACTCAAATGGCAGTGGGCTGGCCATGTTGCAAGAATGGCGGACAACCGATGGACAACGCGACTCACAGCATGGATCCCCCGAGATCACATGCGCAACTGAGGCCAGCAGAATATTAGATGGAGGGACGATCTAGACAAATTCAGATAGTACTGGCTCCACGATGCCCATGTGGCACATCCTGGGGAAGGTCTATGTCCAATGATAGATGTTAAAAGATTGATGATGATGATGATGATGATGATAAAGTATTCAATTGATCAATTTGAGTGATCATCAAAATGCGCCCATCTTGAAAATATCTAAATTGTTATCTAGATTACTTGTATTCAGTGCCAAAATTGGAAATTTTAGAATAACTTTTTGAAATTTTATTATCAGATCAACATTTAAGATAATAAAAAAATAAATAAGTAAATGTGAGTAGGAGAGTTGCATTGAGGAAAAATGTACTCTTATTTTTTATTACT
The DNA here is from genome assembly GCA_963457665.1 of Thysanoteuthis rhombus. Lineage (NCBI taxonomy): Eukaryota > Metazoa > Mollusca > Cephalopoda > Oegopsida > Thysanoteuthidae > Thysanoteuthis > Thysanoteuthis major. The sequence goes on along the minus strand of OY735227.1, from coordinate 45,276,485 downwards.
TATGCTAAATCAAGACTAGCACAAGGTCACGTTCATGAAATACACAATATGAAACACAATTTGTGGTTTATGAGAGTAACATTTTCCATGGTTTCAGAAGTACAGTGAAATGAATTTTTTGAGTGGAGAGTTAGTCCTATTTGTTTTTGTTATCAAAACACTGTTGCCCTGCAAATGGCCCACCAAGGGGGCTACAGATTCTTCTCTCTTTTGTCTATGTGCATCTGTGTGTGTGTGGGTCTCCGGGTGCTCCTGGTCATATTTTTGGTGCTACAGCTCTAAAAATTTGTATGAGTACATCAGTAGGCACCACTAAAAATGTTTTTGTTTTTCAAAAAAGTGCTTTTATGGGCCTCCATGATCTTTTTGGACCAACAATGCCCAAATCTTGCGCTGGTATTTTTTAGATAATTTTAGATAAACAATATTTTTTTTAGATTATTAGTTCTGATACCTGTGCAGGCTATGGTGATTCATTTATGCTAAGTACTGATATTTCAACTATGTTATTGAGTCTTCCAGATCAAACGGTGTTAAGTCTTTAGAAGACAACTTCTTGGGGTTCAGGTGCAGCTTAGGAAAAAGACATTCTTAATATTGCCTCCTACTAATCAGACTCTACAACAGTATTCAGCTTTATTTTCCCATCCAACACCTCATCTTGTTACAACTATTAAAAATCTTGATCCTTACTAGGGAGTTGCGAGATAAACTTTCTAACTATTGCACTATACTCTGCACCAAATCTATTTATTACGTGTTCCATTTAGATAGTGCGTACATGAGAATGCTCCAAGCTGTTCTCAACATCAGCAGGGAAAAGACACCTGTCAAAGAAGTATTTACATGAATATCTCCCTCCAATTACAACCTCTATAAGGGAGATATGACTTTGCCTTGTTTGCCATTCTTTTGGCCACAAGGATGAAATTGTAAGTGAAATGTTGTTATGGCACCCTTGAACTACCTTGGCAGACCCCTACACACACATTGATCAACCGGATGATAACATATGATATCTTCCTGAAGATCTCCTTTTTCTGTGATGGAGGACTGAACAGGATGGAGAGAATTGATCAGGTGAATCTGAGAAGACCTCCTAACCTGATGATGATATTGATGACATGAACCATGATTGTATACACATCGTTCTATGTAAAATTTCATCAAGAATAAATTGGTTTTGTGTATTCATCTTTAGGTGATAATCTACAGATTATTGTTTATGATAAATTAGTTTTTTAAATCAGTTGGGAGGGGAAGCAAAATGATATTCCAAAAACAAGCTTGGCTGCTGCTGGGTCAAAATCCACCTCCACTTCAAATCTGATTGGAGATGAATACTGCAATTTTCGTATTGTATATATAATAAATAAATTTGTAGGTGTATAAGACTTGTCAGTTTAGTTCAGTTGATAAGAGAGCTGCCTATCAATTACGTGGTCATGATTTCAAATCATGGTAAGGGATTGTTAATTTTATATTTAGGTTTGTTTTGATATGACATGATAGAAAAAATTGTTATGAGTTTACTCCCTGAAAGTAGGTGAGGATTATTCTTGTGGTTCTTGTTAGGAATGAAACTCCAACTTGAACTTAATAGTTCTTTCTTCCTTTTTATTGTGTAACACTGAGTTTTGTTGTTGGGTTGACATGAAAAAATTAATTTCACTCTACTTCGTGCAAATTATCCATATCAGAAACAGTCAACCAAAACTGTCAAAACAGGTTTTTTTTCAGTTTTCTTAGTCAGTTCATGTGGATGGCTGTATGTATATAGGCCATACCAATGGAGCTAGGAGGCTGAAATTTTCAGCCTTTACTTGGTATATTCAGAAGAAATTTTTTTTCTTTTTGACACCCTCCCAATGGTTTTTAATGGGATGTTCAATTTGCAATATAATTTGAGGCCAAATTGATCCCTTAATTTATGTCCAGCAGTATTCACAATTGTTTTTGTGTGTCTTTTTAGTGATCATCATCATCGTCATCAACATCAGCCTTTTAGGACATAGACCTTTCCCAGGATTTGCCAGACCTCTCTATTATGGTTGTTGCAGTGCCAAGACTTGCTTAACTTGTTTATTTTGTCACACCATCTTGTATTTTGCTGGCTACATTTTTGCATATGATCTCTGGGGATCCACATTGTGCGGTTTTGTGATCTTTCCATGTGAACATATAAGATAGCGAGATGAAGTTGAGAAAGTATTGGTTCCACAATACCCATTAGAAAGGAGTTTGACAAATTTTGGAGAACATCTATGTCCAACAACGGACGATAAAAGACTGTTGATGAAGAAGGCTGTTTTGTTGTTATTAGAATACATATGGAAGCACAGAAGTTGCGAAGGGGTTAAAAACATATCTTTTTAGTTTAAATGAGTTTTTAAAAATTGTTTTTAACAAATGAAATATATAAACAAGGGAAATTTAAATAACCTATGTACGGATGATTGTTTCTTTCAAATACCCAGTCATTTTCAACTAGTAAAGAAAATTGGTAAGTACTAGATGATGAAACACTTGGAAATTTGCATTCACCAAACAGGGGTTTAGTCAGGTGCACAGGATATAAAGAAACAGATTTAGTTAGTTACTCAATAGAAACTGTCATATGACCAATGTCTTTTGGCAACATGCTATATTGGGGGTGATGAATTGAAAGATTAGAAAAAAACGATGATAAAAAAAAAGGCTTTTTGTTGGACAGTGATCGCTTGAAAAAGTCCCAATTTAAAAAAACAAACAAAGGTGACACATACTGAGAGATCAATTTAGCTCAACTTGTATAGCAATTTGAATCCCCCCCCGTGAAAACCTATCTAGAAAAGGTGATTTAAAGAAAGACAGAAAAATGTTTTTTCTGGACAAAGGGAGTAAATCATTTTTATTTCTATTATTATTCGGACTATCCTCATCTTGGTTGTTTTTCATACAACGTTTTGGCCATTGTACTCTACGGCCTTCATCAGGTATCATCTGGTAGGTGCGGGGGAAGTAACAAACCGAACCCTTTATTTAACCGAGGGGGATATATAGACCGCACTCCCCTCTTAGTGGTTGTATTTTCGAATCATTATTGTCTCACACTGGGATTGAACTTAGAACCATTAGATTACTTGCAGTAATTCTGTCTGATTCTCTAACCACTACCCTATGTGTCCATAGAAATAATAATAATACGTCATCTCAAAAATTCAGAGAAATACTGAAGGGAGTAAATGTTGAAATTTTCACCTTTCTAGCTCCATTCGTCTGGCTTTTATGCGTAATACATATATAGTCATTCGGTTCTGCTTAAAAACGGATGAAACCTATGTTGACAATTCTAGTGAGAGTTTTAGTTGCTGGTTTCTGATAAAAACCAAACTGACAGTGGTAATCTCAAATTTAAAGTGATTAATGGCATCTTTTTCTTTTCCTTTGTTTATTAGAGAATGAATGCCTTAAGGATAGCCACTAATAATAAGGTTGGTTTTTTTATTGCATTCTGGAAACAGTAAACGGTTGAGCTAGGCTTTTCATCTCTAATGTTGTCTTATCTCTTTTGTCATCTCATTAAGTTATCTCTTTTGGGACCTTGGTTTTGTTGATAAAGTAAGGGATTGAACAACTATAGCCACCAAAGGTGAAGAAAGGTTCTATTCTTTTTCATATGTATGTGTATTTGTGTGTTCATTTTTGTGTTTATTTGCTCCTGGCCATACTGTTTTGTCTACAGGCTTGAAAATTGGTGTCAATACTCCTCTAAACTCTTTCTAAAAATGATTTTATTTTATTTTTCATTTTTACGAGAAAGTTTTTCTAATGTTTTTTGGGCCTTATTTTGATGGGTTTATTGATAACATCTAGATTCACCAGAATTTTTCACTCTATTTCAGATGTTTTCCAGTGGAAAATGCCTGTGATGTCATGAATGAAATTGATTCTGACAATATTTATTCTTTAATCTTTTTACATGGTTTTAAATTCATTATTAATTTTGTTTTATCAATTTTTGTCCATTTTATATCAAATCACCGTAGCCTCACAAATGGTCTGACCTGCCAGCCATGTTGGCTCCAGACTCTTCTCTCTTTGCTTGTTTGTATGTGTTTGTCTCTGGGCACTCCTAGTCACATCTTTGGGCTAAAACCTTGAAAATTTGTATGAGTACACCACTAGGCTCCATCTAAAAATGTTTTGTTTTGTTTTTTTCGGTCTCCATGGTCATTTCGAACCAACAATGCCCGAATCTCATGCTGATAATTCAATTGTGAATAGATCTATTTCTTTTAGATAATTTTTCCGATAATTATTTTTGGTACCCAAGCAGCTCTGGTGATTCATTTATACAAGGTACCTATTTTACCTATTTTCATTATTTTCTTCATTTTATGATTATTTATTTTATTGCGCATTACCGATTCAATGATAATGTTATATGTGTACTTTCCATATAAGGAATCTTTTTTGGAAATGCCAGGACTTGATCTGAACTACAGTTCAGGGGTGTTGACAAACCTTGGTAATACAATGTTTTATAAAAACTACCTGGACAAGATGTGATGAATGGTCTTAGTTATTGTGAATATGATGGTCACACAGTACACAAGCTCATTCAATGGTGACTCACCATTGAGTAAATCCATAGGAGAGTTTTCAAACATGAACAATATGGTCCCTTTTGATTGGTTGCCAAATTATATCAAGTTCACGCAACCAGTTCTATATCTTGAAGATAATCAATGTGTATTGATACTTTCCTGACTGACCTGGCTGAGTATTGCTCATAAATATACTTACTATATAGATAGTGAAATAGATTTTTCTATCTGTGTTTACTTATTGTTTGAACTACTGCATATTCATATTTTTTGGCAATAGAGTTTCAATGCTATAGAGTTTGGTAATAAATAATACCTGATAATATCCTTTCTGATCGTGTAAAAGTATACTAAAAATGAAGCATTGGTATGTTTGGTCTAGAAGAAAAGTAACTTTTTATAAAAAAATTTGGTAGGGGTGCACCCATTTATGGGCAATACTGTATATTTACTTTTTGTATAAGGAATCTTTAAGTGTGAAGAGGTTTCTTTTGGCTGATTAATGTTGTTTTTATTAATTATGCACATAAATCAACATAATGCAGTATATTTCCTCTTCTATAATTATCTTGTTGCTCCCCCGTTCACCTCACCATTAATAAATATTGGTTTGAATGTATAGCTTCAAGACAACAGCAATTTTCTGGATCATTTGTTGATTGTTCTTTGATATAAATACTTGATGCTCTTTGTCCAAAAATATGATTGATATGATTATTATTATCATGATAGTTATTATTATTATTACAAACCTGTTTGATCATTTTCAATGTACTAGATCAATGAACCGGAAAGATAAGAACTGTGAAATAGTCATGTTACGCTGTACTTGAATTGGTGGAAATATGTTCAGTATTGGTGCTAAGCCAAGTGGAGGTGGTTTTGTTGTATCTACAGTGTGAAATATTTATGAATCTTTGGGGAAAACCCTAAGAACACAAGTTAGGTGGAAAACTAACTCCCTTTTCCTGAAAAAGGGAAAACTCATTTATTATGACTTGTAGACGATGAAGATAGTCAAAACTAGAAATTCTCCTCAAATCGAAAATCCTTTGACTAAAATTCACAAAGCATTTTTTTCTCATCCTTCACTTCAAAATCCTGCAATATGAATGGAAAAAGAAAGAAAAAGTCAAAGAAATTCATGATGTCATAATGGCTATAGATGAAGACAGGTTTTTCGTTTGTTCCCATAGATTCCTTGTGGAGCATAGGGCCCCAGCCTCTCTGCTCTTATTTCAGTAGGAAGTGGGTTTACAGGCCCTATACCCAACCCCTGCCTTTACCCAAGTTTGGGACCAGTCATGGCTGTTGCCAAGAGTTACCTTCTCTTAGATGGATAGCTTTACAGGGCTGAAGCGCTTTAACTGCCTTGCTATTTACCCATAGCCAGGGACAGAATTGGATTCATGCCTTTCTCAAGCTTATTAGTGCAAAGTGAATGTAAACAGTCTCAGTTGAAACTTGAACTTGATCTGCCCAATCTGCTTTTTAGGCTATTAACTGTCACGCCTAGTGTTGCCAACTCAAAGAAAAAAATTCTCCACTAAATTGACCTGAAATAGAGAAAAAATACCAAAATATGATAAAATAAAGATAGCCATTTGATGGCCATTTTTAATAGCTAAGATGGCTAGATTAGTCTCCAATGGTTAGGATATAGCTAAATATGGCTAAAATTGTCCCTCAAAATAGTGCTATGAATAGCATTTAATGTTGACTATTTAGTTTGCCAAAGCAAGAAATGTGCTGAATATAGTGTGAGAGGCACGAAATTGGCAACCTTTGTCGTACCACTTCGCACATCCACATGAAACCATAAGACAGATGATTTATAAAGATATTGGGCCCAAATCAACTGTCAACATAAGATCTTAACAAAACTTTTGAAAGAGCCATCAATAGACAAAATCTCACTGAAATAACTGAAATATTATCTGAACACATGCTGAGAAAGATTGACAATAGAAGTTGATATGAGAATCCTGCTTTGAATGAGGCTTTACATTGTTGTTCCATCTCTCTATTCAATTTGAAGAGATTGGTAACAGCACATGTGCACCTTTCTGTTTATTTTTAATTAATTCCTGGCTCCCTCCTTCAGCTCAATGCCATTTGCATTCTTGAACAGTGATAAATGGTATACAGATGCAGATCCAGGGGAGGAGGCCCATGAGGTTTGAACCTGCCACTGCTTGTGCAAACCACTTTTAAAAAAATGTCAGTATTAGTAAAATTTTGGAATTAATGTGTCATTTTTTGATAAAATTTTAGTTTGGAACATCCTTACCTCTCATAAATGAGTCACTGTAGCAGGACTAAAGATCTAAAATAATTTTCTAAAATTATTTAAAAAAATAGATTTTTTATCTAAAATTATCTAAAAGAGAATACCAGCACAAGATTTGGGCATTGTTTGTCCAAAATGACCATAGAGACCTTAAAAAGTTCTTTTTAGAAAAAACAAAAAAGCATTTTAGGTGGTGCCTAGTGGTGTACTCATGCAAAATTTCAAGGTTGTAGCCCCCAAGATGTGACCAGGCCAAACCTACCAACCAACCAATCAACCAAGTGGTGTATGGAGATTTGATAATGGTTTCCACAATGATTCTTTCAGATTTGCATCTTCATGATGCATGTTTTTATCACATTTTAAGCACTATTCTCTCTGGCTTACCTCACATGTCTGTTGTATCTCGTAAGCTTTTGGAAATATTGAGCCGTATCTTTTATAGTTAGTATAGAGATATGTGTACCTCGCATAAATGAATCACTGTAGATCATGTTTGTATCAGAACTAATCATCTAAAACATTATCAAAAGAAATAGATCTTTTTTTCTAAAATTTTCTTGAAAAATGAAGTATCTGCAAAAATACCAACATAAGACTGAAGCATTGTCAGTCCTAAATGACCATAAAATTCCCTCTCAAACAAAATAACCCCTGTTTTCAGATAGTGCCTAATGGTTTACTCATGGAAATAACCATGAGCACCCGGACACCCACACATAACTCACGACACACATCACAACACACACGCATAGAGACAAAGAAAGAGAAGAGAATCTGTAGCTCACTTGGCTGGTTGGTCAGGCAGGCCATTTGTGGGTCCATGGTCGTTCGATCCATTGAATAGTGCATTTTTGATCAGTGTGTATTTTGATGTAGTACAGATATGGTGTTGCTGTACAAATTACTGAAACTGAGTTTAAGCTGACAAAATACTTAAAAGAGTCCGAACTATGAAAAACCAAGAACAAAATAGATTACATCCTAGCCGGCAAAAGTGACCCCATCAAAGACATCCAAGTCCTAAATCAAGTCAACATAGGAAGTGACCATAGAATAGAAACTTGTAAAATGCAAATTAACACCAACAACAAAGAACACAACCACTGAATGAAAGAGCTCACTTGATCCTTCAAGCTTGAACTGAAAAATAGATGTAAGAATTCTTACCAGAGGAGAATGACACTGACATCAACAAATTCAACAATGAAATGATAGCCTTTCAAATTGAAGTCACCTCTATATTTAAACCAAAGAGCACACAAACCATTAGTAAAATCTCAGATAAAACCAAAAATCTTATGGAAAAATGCAGAAATCTCAAGCGACCAACAAGAGAGAGAATTGAAACAATCAAATTGAATAAAACAATCAAGAAGAAACAAAGAGAAAATGGAAAAGATACATGACAGCAATCATCATAACTCTTGACAAAGGTTGGGAGTTCAAAGCTAAAAACAAAGCTTTCATTATTGGACAGAAACAAATAATTAACATACTTGAGGAAAATAGAGACCTAACAGCAGACAGAGACCAGATTGTCAAACATGCCCAAGAATTCTACCAAAATCTCTACTCCTGCAAACAAGGACTACAAAACAATGAACAGGATATGCAAGATGTGAGCAATCAGTTTGAGAATTTCCCACAAGTTGCACTATAGGAAGTGAAACGAGTCATCAAGCAAACAAAGAAAAAAAGGCCCCAGAACCAGATAACATCACCATCGTCCTACTTAAAAAAAGAAATTGTGCCTAAAATAAGTGCTGTTATACAAAAAAGGAAACCAGAAAGACCTCAAATATTATAGACCTATAAGTCTACTCAACTTCATCTACTAACTTTTCACAAAAATCATCACCAACTGAATCACCAAAATGCTAGATGAAAACCAACCATGGGAGCAAGCTAGCTTTAGAAGAAGCTACCCAAAGATGAACAATCTCCGTTCGATAAATTAACTAAAAGAGAATCCAAAATGCCACTGACTGTAGCATTTATTGACTTCAACAAGGCCTTCATCTTGGTAGAAATTCCCATGGTCATTGAATCTATCACTGTACAAGGTATCGACTCCATATACATCAGAGTACTGGAATGTATATACTGTCATAGCAGCTCCATTATTAGTCTATATGAAGACAGGTCCAAAAAAGAGTATGACTAGGTAATATCAGTTCACCCAAACTCTTTACAGTCTACCAAAAAATCTTCAAATGATCTTCAGAACCCTAGATTGGGAAAATAAAGGAATTGAAATAGACAGCAAATATCATAGTGAACTCCTTTTTGCAGAGAACCTTCAACTAATGCAAGATAAACTGAATGAAGAAAGCAAAAATGTTGGCCTTCACCTGAACTTCAATAAAACAATAGTCATATGCAACAATCACTTTGGAAATAAACACATAATGATCAAAAGCAAAAACGCAAAACTGGAGAAAGTAGACCACTACATTTACCTAGAACTACAAATGATTTAGAAATCAAGTGAAGAATTACTCGAGGATGGCAAGCCTTTGGCTGAACAAGCTCAACCTTCAAGAACAAGAAAATCTCATTTGTCTTTAAAGAAGAGTATATAACTAATGCATCCTCCCAATATGTAGATATCACAAGACAGCACAATATATTAGTGAAAAAACGGAGACATCATAGAAACTATTAGAAAACTCAAATGGCAATAGGTTGGTAATGTTGCAAGAATGGCAGACAACCAATGGACATCACAACTCACGACATGGATCCCCAAATATCACATGCAAAATGGGGCAGGAAAAATATAAGATGGCGTGAGGGGTTTTTTTTCTATTATTTACAAATCAGACTTTTTTAATGCAAAACTTTTGTGTGATTTTTTTTTCCCCTACTTTATTTTTTCTCAAAGATAAAGAAATAAGTTTTTTCAATTCTGTTTCTTCCAGGCTTAAATCTCTCTCTCACTTCTACATTTAATCATTTCTACCTTAAATCTCATTGGATACACCAGTTCTTGTATGATCACTGGAGTTGAGCAATATTGAGCCTGGTCATTACTAAGATGGCTGACTGTCTTGGAATACCAGGTGCCATATGTAGCAACAAGTTTGTTCTGTGGTTGTCTGAACAGTGCACCCTGTCCTCTCTCATGCCTCTGCTGCTCCATGGAGGACACATGATGGAGTGCTCTTCTAGGAACAGCCATACTTATATGATCAAGTGGCAGCAATCATTATCAACCCTAATTTTCTTCCTTTCTCTGGATAAATTGAGAGGTTTTCATTTGTTCTGTTAAAAATCCAAATGTGAGAAGGTTTATAGCTATGCCTGATATTTCCTCCATTTGGTTCATTGAAATTGATTGCAGACCTCACAGAAAAGTGAGGATCATGTCCATCCATTTTATGAGTTGGTTTTAGTGTTTGTCCATTGACCGTAAGTTGTATAATTTGACTGATTCAATGTGTATAGCTGAGTCCAACAATTACTCACTACCCTTGTTTTTGTTAAAACTTGCTTGCTTTTTGTTCTTCTTGAGAACAGGCCATCCATTACATGAAATGTAAAAGCCTGTGAATGATTCTGGTGAACATCTTGATGCCAAGTCAGTCTGTTTGGAAGCTTTGTTTCTTTTGGGTTTTTTTTTTCAATACCATTCAATTGAATTTATGCATTGTGGTGGGTTCATTGATCTTATTTGCTCTCCCTCATTTATTATTTCTAACTTTTTTTGGTTTTTAGCTTACCCCATATGTTGGCGTATTTGACCTTTTAAATCAAGTATTTCCCTAATATTAGTCTGTTTAGACCTTATGTACTTGATACTGTTGTCACTCAGATAGTGTAGTGGTTTAGCATGTCTGTCTCACACACACTGGAGGTTCTGGGTTCGATTCTCGGTGTGAGCAAAGAGTGTGGAAAACACTTCATTAGGACAAATTTCCCGATGCACTCAGTTTGAGGATTTCTCAGAAGTTACACCATGCTGTCTTTTGTTGTAGAGTCGACTTATCCAGCAAATATTGGACTGGACTTGAATTAACTCCTTAGCCTCTTCCTGTGGTATTTTGAATATAAACAATTTTAGTTAGGTTAGTCAGGTGGGTTAGAATCTCTTGCCGATGCCAATGATCAGTGTTCAAGCCTAGGTAAATGTCAGGATTTGATTTTGCTTATATTTTTCAATTCTCTATTTTTGTGTGCTACTAATTTAGAACACTGGTGCAATACAGTCTTCTTACCATTTTTTCTTCAAGTTATAAACTGTTCCTAATTGACAGGGGAACTCTCTGGTAGTGGAAATAAAGTTTGCTAAAATCTTTATGACTGATAGAATAATAAATAAATAGATGAATTCACCTAAAGCTGGAGGAGAGGTAACTTTGATCAGTAGTTATCTAAATCTTCCTTTATGAATTTAAGAGTTAATGTTCCTCTATTTGGCTGTATGTCTTGAAGTGAACAGTTAGTAATAAAAATGGAATTATCAAACTCACTTCTATTATTTTTACCATGAATAAAAAACAAATGAATTCTAGATTATTTATGAAAACAAGTCTGGTCAATTATTCAATGAAAACTCTTGCCTAACCTATGTCTTTTGGCAGCATGTTGTGTTGGGGATGATTAATTCAAAAAATTGGAAAATGGGTGATTGATGAATTGATAACTCTTCTTTTTTTGTTGGAATGTAATCACTAGGAAAAGTTCAAATTTTGTAGAAGACATGTATGAACACAAACAAGGAACCAATTAAGCAAAAACTTACATTGCAAATTTAACTCCTTGACTAAAAACCTATTTTAGGTATGGAATTTTCAAAAAACAAAAAAATGTTTTTCTAGATATAATAAGGAGTAGATGTTTAAATTTTCAGCCCTATAGCTCTATTGGTGTGTCCTGTATGCATGATGCCAGCCAGCCAGCCAGCCAGACCGACTTGAAAACTAAAGAAACCTATGGTGACATTTCTGGTGGACGGTTTCTAATAAAGATTTAGTATGTGAATTGCATTATGTGTTTTTGATAGGCGAAGTGAAAAAATGATGAATTGCTTTTCAAGCTCAGAGAAGTGATTAAAATATTTGGTCTGCATCCAATTGCCATTTATATTTGAACATTATTTTCCATCAATTTTATTTTGGAACACCCTCAATAAATTCACTAATCTCATCATCACTAATGGTTAGCTTTGATGTTTGTTTTTTTAATGAAGTAGAGGAAGCCTTGTTCATCCTCCATGACCAACTGATTAATGACCCTTGTCTCAAGATCTGTACTAGCATCTCTATTAATGATTTGATCCAGCTGTTAATTTCCAGTTTTGGCATGGCACAGGAAGAAGTTCCTAGCCATGGGGTTCCTCACTATCAATTAATTGTTTACCTTGGTCAATGAAGTTGAAAACAGTTATGTACATGTATTTGGTCGCACCTGTTCATCTGTCCTCACAATACGATTCTTAATGAATTTAATTTTTTTTTTTTTTTTTTTTTCCAATTACATTTATATATAGTCATGACTCTCCACACAATACCTCTGATAATTCTCAATGAATTTTAATGACAATAAGTGGAAGGATGGACTATAGACTACAAAAGATCTGAATAAACTTTGGAGTAGATCCAAGCACAATTACCTCCTCCACGTTGTATTTATATGTCCAAAGCACATGATCTCATCAAATTTTATGTTTGTCAACACATAATCTCCAAAACTTCTCAATGCATTCTATAAATATTGTGTTGAAGGATAGACTATAGGAGGACTGATTGAATTTTGACCAGATCCATGCACAATTACTCTATCTTACCAATGCAATTGTCAGGGAATACATATTCAATTTTGCCTGTATTCTTCTTTCTTTTTTCATTTTTTTTTCTTCCAAACTCCTTTTTCAATGTACATTAATTCAATTTGTGGGATACAATATATACGGTATCATGATTCCCTTGAGCTAATACAGTTTTACTGTTGTCATGCTATTTAATGAGATCACACCTCTTCCTTTCCTATTTCTGTTACTTAACATAATTGGCATTAACCCACAGACCTCTTATTATTATTCCCTACTTTCTAGTTCATCGTACCATCTTATATTTTGCCACAGTTCTGCATTTGATCTCTCTGTGAGTCATGATATCTATCGGTTGTCTACCATTCTTGCAATATGACCAGCCCATTGCCATTTGAGTTTTCTAATGGATCCTTGTTTTTTCTGTAATGTGCTCTGCTGTCTTGTGATCTCCCCATGTGATGTTGAGCATGATTCTTTCCTGTGAACGTTGCATGGTTTTCTGTTTGAGGGTCAATCTTTTGGTTGGGTTCCATGTTTCAGCTCCATAGGTGACTATCGGGAGGATGCATTGGTTGTTGACCCTTCTTTTTAAAACAATGGGATTTTCTTGTTCTGAAAGGTTGAGCTTATTCTACCAAAATCTTGTGAATGATTCTTTGCTTGATTTCTTCTTTTGAAGGTTTCATGAAGATTCAGTGCTCTAGGCTGATGTTGTGGTCTTCTGTATTTTCGATTTGGATTTTTGTAATTTTGTCCTCAACACGTTTGACGTGCATGATGTTTGTTTTATTGAAGTTCATATGTAGTCCAACTTTCTTGCTCTCTTCATTCAGTTCATCTAGCATTACTTTGAGATTGTGAAGGTTTTTTTGCAAAGAGGACTGAGTTGTTGGCAAATCTGAGGTTACTTTGGGATTTGCCATCTATTCTGATTCCCTTATTCCCTCACCGTGATTTGAACACTCAACAAATTGATTGTCAGGAGGTTATTTTAACTTAGATTGACAAGTCTTAGATATCTATGAAAACTTATCATACAGATGTGCACCTTTTCATTTCATTCTAATAAACACATTTACACAAAAAATACACTTTTCTGTAATTTTTTAGAATTATGTATATAGTACAAAAAGTTGCAGTAATCATCTTCAGTCGGAAAAGAAGTTGAAGTGGTGTTCGAACCTATGGCAGACAGTCTTGTTTTGATCCAGAAAGATGACCATAACTGAAATTTATTTTGAGCATTTGTGTGGATAAATGGAGGGGAGTATCAGAATAAAATTTTGTCTTCATGAATCATTTTGATCAGCATCCCTATCTTACTTGTTTTGATCCTAATATTTTAGCCACAGTGCTCTGGCCAAAAATCTGTTCATAAGAATTGCAATCTTCATCTGGAGAATTAGTATTACAACAAGCCTCATCTCAGAACTTCAAAAGATAATTCAAATCTTTGATACATTACATTATGGTTCTTCCAGTCCAGTGAAGGAATTGCTATCACCTTTGCTTGAGGGTCTGACGTTATTGATTTGCTCTCACTTAGGAATTTGTTATAAATAGATTTGGACCCTTGAAAAGTATTGAGAAGAGATTTTGATAGCATTCTATGCTTTATGTTTCCTCTTGGAATGACCACAGCTATTTCTGTATTTCAGTCAAATTAGAAACTGTGAACTGTAACTGTCACCATAGGTTTCTTCAGATTTCAAGTAGTAATTTTGAATGTATATATCATGTATACTGGCCACATCTTGGAGCTATAGGGTTGAAATTTTGAACATTTATTCCTTATCATGTCTATAAAAAAGGCATTTTTTTATTTTTTAACTATCCCCATGAATAGCTGGAGGGGGGCTGCAGTTTGCTATTCAAATTTATGCTGAATTGGTCCCTAGTTTGTGCTCACTTGTTTTTTTAAATTTCTGCATTTTTAGTGAGAAAAAAACAAAAGATGAGATTGATAACTAATTCATTGATCACCCCTTCTTCTAGTGCTTTAATTGATCACTGCATGCTGTCAAAATACATTGGTTGAGAGTTTTCATTGAGTGACTGGACAGACCTGTTTTTGTTTTTTTTTGCTTTCGAGAATCATTAGATTTAATAATTCTTATAGAATGCAGTGTCAATGCATTCCCCCGATTGTCACTTATGGAGCTGAAACATGGAACCCTAACCAAGAGACAGACCTACAAACTGAGAAACATGCAATGCGCATCTGAGAGAATCATGCTCAATCTTGCATGGAAAGATCACAAGACAGCACAGTATGTAAGGAAGAAAATGGGAGTTGGAGAGATCACAGAAACTTTTGAAAAACTAAAATGGCTATGGGCTGGCCATGTTGCAAGAATGAAAGACAACCAATGAACATCACGACTCACAATGTAGATCCCCAGAGATCATATGCAAAACTGAGGCCAGTAGAATACAAGATGGAGAGATGAACTAGACAAATTCAGGAAATACTGCTCTGCGACGTCCATGATACTGGCTCCGCGATGTCCAAGAGGATTGTGGCGAATGCTGGGGGAGGTCTATGTCCAACGATGGACGTTAAAAGAATGATGATGATGATGATGATAGAATGCAGAGATTCCTGAAGTGGGTACTTCATCTCTCAGAGGGTATTGGAAGACCCAAGAAAATTGCTAGGGGACAAGAACTATCAAGGAGGCATTGGAAGACAAGAAATGGTGAGGGAAGCAAAGGGCAAAGAATACAAATTGATACCTCCCACACGTAGATGTCTGAAAAGCTAATTTCACTGTCAAGCTGTTCGAAGTTGAAACTTTTTCTTTTTTTCTCATTTAAAGAATTCTGTCACCTTTTTTGAATAATTTGATCACAATTAAATCTAGATGAATTCATTGTGAAGCAAAAAAACTTCTGCTTTTCATTCCTGTTCAACTTCAAACAATTCTTCTGTAAATCAGTTTTTCTGGCGTATGTCTTCATACATTGGAAGTATTGATTTGTATTAGATTTGTATTAGAAACTCACAACCTAAACTGCCAACATACGTTTCTTTGGTTTTTTAAGTTGGCTTGCTGGATGTATCACATGTACAGGCCACACAAGGGGTTCTACAGTGCTAAAAATTTGAACATTCACTCCTTATGTCTACAAAAAAGTTTTTTGTTTTTTTGAAATTCCTCCTCAAGATAGGTTTTTAGTGGGGGGTTCAATTTACAAAGTATGTTCATGCTAAACTGATCCCTTACTTTGTGGCTTTGAGTTTTTGAAAATTCTGACTTTTTTTGTGATCATTGATGGAATATATGCTCTAGAAGGAGGTAGTAATCAGGAAAAGTTCGAGAACCAGAGGAATAGTTTTGGCATCCTCTGAGAAGAAGTTTGATTATTTTTCTTGAAAAATCTTTGTTTTTTGAAATTCTTTGTTTGAAAATAAAATTCAAGATACATTTCATCAAATGTTGGATCTCTCTATCTCACAATGATTATCAAAAATTGTAGCAAGGCAATGTTTGTGTTCAGTTCATCAAAGAAAGTATAGTTTGATGAATTTGAACAGCGTGTGCGAATCAAATGCACTGCAGATTTTATAGCTACCCTTTGAGAAATTGCTGTTTTCTTGCCTAGATGTGGGGGGGGGGACTACTTTAGAAGAAGATTAGGGGAAACTTTGTATCAAGACAACTATTTTTTTTTGTTTTAGTCTTCATTGAATTTCCAAAACTTTTGGATATACCATAATAATAATTATGAAGAGTTCTGTACTCAAATGATAGACAAAATGATTCCCCCATTTGATGTACTCATTTTCCGGCATAGAAGACGCACCTCAATTCTTTTAGGCTTATTCTTCACACTATCGATATCTTGCTCTGATCTATTCAAATCTATATCAAAGCGTACGCCCCAGTGTCAGGACTTAGCGTATGTTATATATTGAAAAATATGGTACATTCACACAATCATTCATTAAGTCATTACTTGGTTGTCAAGCAGATGATTGATTAATTTGGGATCATTGCAGCAACCTCAATGGTTGAACCAATATTTATTGTAATTTTTTTCAATAACGATCCCCCTCTCCCTCTACTCTCCTTAAAATAATGGAGTTGGGGTGAGCTTGGACACTGTATGAATATTAGATTTAACATGAATCAATATGCTGTGAAAGATCCATTCATCCATTTGTCAATTCTCTTCAAGAATAATCAAAATTTTGAACAGGAACCAGTGAACATTTTTATCAGTGGATTTTTGATTGAGTCTGTCTTAAGAATAATTCAAGTGAAAAGACCAAAATATTGAACAACTGTAGCCATCAAAATGGTGAAAGGCACTATCCTTTTTTATATATGCAGGTCTTTGTTTTTTTGAGCACTCTTGGTCATACTGTTTTGTCTACTAACTTGAAAATTAGTATCAGTACTCCGCTAAACTCTGGCCATACCATTTTGTCTACAGACTTGAAGTTAGGCATCAGTTCATTGAACTCTTTCTAAAAATGTTTTTATTTTCATTTTTGGAAAAAAAACATTTTTCACCTTTTTTAGGCCTCATTTTGATGGGTTTCTAGATTCTCAATGTTTGTTTTTTTTCATTCTATTTTAGATGTATTCTCATGGAAAACACCAGTGATGTCATAAATGATATCTAATCTAACCATATTTATACTTCGATAGATTTTTTTTTTACATTACTTCAAATCTTGACTCTACGGTTGTTTAATTATTGACTTTGATGGTGAGTTATCTTTGTTGTTAGAATTGAACACTGTTCCTACATCTGACTGAATTTCTCTTATTTTTATTCTCCAAATCTTTCCTCCATTGGTTTCCTGTTTTTTTTTGTTTTTTTTTTAATGACAAGTAATTTTATCTTATTTTTTTATTCATTATCTTTGTTTTGAAGTGATTGGAAATGTCAGGTGGCAGAAACTATGGCCTGATGGCTCTTGGAATGTACATTGATATTTGTCACGATATTGATAAATGTCAATCAGATACCTGATCAATCATCATTTGATTCTCAATTTGACACTCAACCCTCCAAAATCTATGGCTTGGAATTCTTTTTCTTTTTTGTTGGAGTGTAATATGAATCAACCAACTCATTAACCTTTTCTTAAAGCCTCTTGAATTTCACGTTCCTCGGGGTGACCCCATCTACTCTTTGGGAGATGGCTTCACAAACAACAGAACTAAAATTGTTTCTCTGTCAGCATTTTTTCTTCTTATTGTCATCTTTTTGTAATTTTGTTTCATATCTAGATTTATGTATGAATGAATTAATGGCTTGGCTTCTCATGCGAAGATTTAGAGTAAAGTTTCCTACAGCAGTAGGACCAAAGACTGTGTGGAATAATTCTCCAGACCGAGCAATAGAGTTTTAAGGTGAAGTGCAACTTATATATATATATATATATATATATATATATATATATATATGGGTGTGTGTGCATATTTTTACCTACGTATATTAGTTTATATGGTTGTGTGCATACATACATACGTTAATATATGTGGTTGTATGGGTACATACATATGTTAGTATTTATGGCTGTGTGCGTATCTGTCCATACATATGTTAGTCTATATATTATATGATTTCTATCGGATTTTTGATGGCTGACGAAGAAGTTATAAACATTCCATCCTTAAAGATGAAGACTTTTTTGTAATTTTTATACTCTAATTTTCCAATTTTGCAGTCATCAATAATTATTTTCAACTAAAAATTTTTTTTTAGACCACATTGTACAGACACATAACAAAATTAACTTGACATCTCTTTTCAAACGAGGGCCTTCATTCAATGATTCAATTGAGAGATATTTTAATATTCAAAATAAAATTATTTCTCTAGTATGATATCCTCTTAAGCCGCAGCGAAAACACCTGGAAATATTTTTTTCATTGATGGTTTTTTGACATTTTGTTTATCTCTTAAATGGCTCAGATATGCTTTATAAGATTCATATCAAGAGGCTGACTTGGCTACAAGAGTCACTGCATACCTTTTTTTGACCTGCTATTCTTGAGTTATTTTTTTGATTCATTCAAACAGAGCTCTCTTTTTTCCATAGAAAAAATACTTTCATTCAAGTAAACATCAGTGAATATTGTGAGAGGTCCTTCCAACAGAATAGATTTTGTTTTTCTGAATAGGTACCCAGAAGCTTTGAACAATGAGTGTTCCAAATTGTTTTCTGCATGAAGATCCATCATGTCTGATAGCGGTTTACAGATAATTCTTCTCTCGATGTTGACTGTTTTAAGCAGTGGCTTCCTTGCAGCACCTCTTTCAAAATAAGTAGATGTTAGTCCGGTTCTATGATTTGATATACCTTAGTACATTCTTGTCACACTAAAGTTTTTTTTTCACTTTCCAATCTTATCGTACAAAAACACCTTTCTTCTAATCTTGTTTTACTTGAATAAAATGCAGGCCGTCTTGTCGAAATAACACCTTTTGTGCTTAATTTAGTACATTCCTTGTTCGGGCAGCTTGAAAATTCAACATATAGTGCTATTTTTAGCTATTTCCAAGCCATTTAGCCACTTATAGCTTTTTTAAATGGCCATAAAATGGCTGACTTCAGCGTGTTCTGGCATTGATACTCTCTCAAGATCAATTTAGCGTGAAAAATTTTTTTGAGTTGGCAATGGTTGGAAGTAAAATTCACGGTTTTGATGTTTCTCCGATGCATGCTTGTTGCACTGAATGATCAATGGTATAATCTCTTGTGAAATATGATAATTCTTGTGTTATCATTTACTCAATCTGAACGCTTCACTTTGATGATCAAGGAAGCGGGGAGTATGTTGATTGCCAGGAATGAATTCAAGCCTTACAGCCAAAAGAAGGTTATTATATGGATAATAGAAACACCATAGCCCCACCAATGGACAGACCAACCAGCCAAATGGGCTACAAATTCTTCTCCTGGAGTGTTTATGTGCCTATATATATGTAGGTGTGTGTCTAAGGGTGCTCCTTGTCATATTTGTAGGGCTTCAACTGTGAAAATTTGCATGAATACACTACTATACACCATCTAAAAACATCTAATATTCTTGTTGGTTTTAATATTTTTTAGAAACTTTTCTTTTAAGAGGTAGGCCAAAAATCATGCTTTCAAATGCAATATTTCTTCTTGCGTCTTGTAATCGACACTCGTATACATTTGAATAAATAGCAGAAAATACTTATTTTTCATTGAAAGTAGAGCATTTTCTCAAAAATCAAAAAGGAAGAAGAAAGAAAGAAAAATAGAATAATATATTCAGTGAAAAGTCTAAGAAACTTGATATTCTTGCTGGGAAGCAAAATAAAAGACTTCTTGTTTTAATTTTTAAGATATTTTTTTCACTTTGAAAGATTATATCAAATATTTATTATGGAGACTAATCAGCTCGTAACTTGATGACTGGAAAAAAAAAGTTATATTTTCATGGGTAATTCTCGGCAAATGTTTGCAGCAAAGTCTCATAATTTTCCTCTCTTGTGGTATCGTCTTTCTCTGCCAAGAGTCAAAGGTCAAGCTTAATATTTGGAGTTGTGCACTATTTGGGTTGGGTTTTGTTGCTCATGTTGTGACTTTTGTGCGTGTCTTCATTGTTACTGCTCCATGACTTATTTCAGTTTGGTTATCATAGGTGTTAGACAACAGGCTTGGCTGATGGCTGCTACTGTTACTAAGTATGACAGATATAGTTGAAAGGGAGAGGAGAGAAAAAAAAGATAGTTTAATAAGAGGGTAAGAACAGAAAGGGTCTGATGGCTGCCATTGATACTATAAGTGTGACAGACATGTACCTTATAATATGTTTGTTTTTCTTTTGACCATTTACTAAAGACTTCTCAATTATCAAATTTTATTTTTTTCAATATTTTAAGGCAACCTTGAAATTTTTCAAAAATATCCTGGGCTATATAAGGATGCATTCCTCAAACTTTTTTTTTGTTCTGAAAAGCTCTTCATTTTCTGTTTTATCAGAAATTTGTCAAGCAATTTCAACGTAGGTTTCTTCAGTTTTTAAGTTGATTTGGCAGACAGGATATATATATCTATTATCTTTACAAGCCAGTCCAGTAAAGTTATTGGGCTGAAAATTGGAACATTATGTCTGGGGAAAAGGTGTTTTTTTTTTTCACCCCACCCCAAGGTTTTTGAGGGGATTCAATTTACAATTTAAATTTATGCTAAATTGGTCCCTTAGATTGTGTACAGCAGTGTTCACACTTGTTTTTGAAAATTCAAACTTTTTTTGTGATCATCGCCCAACAAAAAAGGCTGCGGAAGTAACATATTCATTGATTGCCTTTTTTTTCTAATTCATTAATTGATCATTCTCAGCATGGCATGCTACCAAAAGACATTACTCATGTGACAGTTTCTATTGCATGACTGAACAGATCTGTCCTCATTTATTATCCCTTTTGATTTTACCATCAAACAAGATAAAACGCTTAATTTGATTAAAAAAAAAAAATTTATATATCATATAATATTATGAAATGGATGTATAATCTAACAGAATAAGTATGTATATGTTATATTATTATATTGGATTAGATATCTATTTCTTGATAATATAATTTTCCACATTGAGAAACAATAGTGCAGATAAGGACCATGAATGAACAAGATGAAAACGTGGGGAAAAAGCAGTTATTTGGGCCTTCGCTTTTCCACTGGGCAGTTTAGCTCAATGGTAACGGCGATGCTAAGTTTTAAGTGGCAACATGTTGGTTGCAGGTTTGATTTCTGTAATAGCCCCATTTTCTCCAATTGTTTATTCTCTTTACTCTCTCTAGGCCAAGTGATACCTTCTCTGTGTAATAACGGGAACTTATTTTAAATACTTTCAAATAGTATAACGCATTCATAATTATACTTCTTATAAGGTTCCGAATTCTGTTGAAATCACTTGACTTTTTCTTATTCTTGATATTATTCCGTTTCAGTTGATTCATTCTTCAGCCTTCATCAGGTATATGAACCATAAAAAAGAGGATAAAAAAAAGTTATTCCTTCAGAAAATGGCAACAGAAAAATGGCCGTTTCATAACTATTTTTTGTTGGTTGACAATACCTTGCCTAATGATTATAAAATTCAAAATATCAAAAAAAGGGTTTAAACCTCGGACTACTGCTTAAGAGGGGGACAAAGATAAGAGTTTCTGTATTAAAGAAGTAGCTGCCGTCCATATGCTGAAGGTAGCCATTTTTGAGAAGTAAATTTACTTTATAAGTCATTCTGTCCAAGTAAAAGCAGTTATATACATAGGCACATTAATGTCTGTAGCCTAATGAAAGCAAATATTTTGCTATGATCTGATTAAATACTGCACCAAATGAAATGCAAATTTGAGTTACAGCATTCTGATTTTGTAATGCTTATGATCTTCATGCTTTACGTTAACTTTATGTAGTTCCCAGATTTTCTATAGAAAAACTTGAAAAAACAAAACAATGCTGAATGCATATTTACTGCTACCACCGAAGTTTGAAGAAGTATAAGTATTCAGTCATGTTGTCTGTTTTTCTACACAATATCTGCAGAAGTTCTCAATTAATTTTAATGTCATTTTGTGGAATTGGTGGGCAATGGTCCAAGGAAGAATTGAAGTCCAAAATTTTATTGATTGACTATCTTTCTATCGAAAATTGAAACTCAAACAGTTATCCCCCCTTGCATCTTAGCCATATAAGAACTGATTTTCTTGTTTTTAGTTGGTATAGAGGATTTTACAAGCAAGTGGGTGTTGTCATTTGCGTTTACTGCTTGTTCACTGGCACAGGCAAGGACAGAGGACATCAAACACATCACCAATTCAGTGTGGTTTAAATTCAATCAATCTTTGGCATGATGATTTCTCTTGAAACTGTTATAGTTGGCCTGAATTTTAGCCAAAAGTACTTGTAAATCCCTAGTGTTAGTACTGCCAATCATGCAGACATTTGTATTGTTCATCTATCAAAGGATGGGACTATGACATTCTTCTGATTCTACTTTCTAACTGGAATCTGTCCAATATGATTATATTAAACTCTCCATCATAGAATTTATATAGAGACTTATTTGGATTAGTATGTTCATTTCATTCAGTTGTTATTAATACAATGTTCTAGCTGGTTGGAAATAGTGTTGAAAGATATTTAGAATAATTAGGATGCTTAAGAGTTGTTGTACACAAACCCATGGTCGTAACCAAAATGAGGGTTACAAGGATGCTCCCAATGGTCACAGTATATTTTTTAAAAGAAAAAACAGGTAAAAAAGAATACAAAAAAAAATTATAATTATTGAGAAGGTGTTGGAAGTAAAAAAATAGTCCAAATATATTCACATCACATTTCAGAATATGAAGCGTCATTGAAACCTGGGAATCGTAATATAGTTGTGAATGATAAAGCCTCTACAAATGTCTAAACTCCTGACATATTCCAGTTGATTCATATCCAATACTTGGACTTGTTTATCAAATTAATGTAAAATTCAGCAAAATTTATTGAATAGTTCTAAATAAAGAAACACCGAAATTATTTTTTCACTTTGAGGGTCACCAGGCCAAAAAAGATTTTTTGTTCTGGATAACACCCCCAAAATACTTGAGCTGTGATGGCAAATCTTTTTAGCTTGGCATGTCGAAATTTTAATTTTTAAAACTATCATATTATTGGAGTGTCACTTACATTTATATACAGGCTTTTAGTTTTAGGATAATGCTTATAGATAATATAAGTTTGAAAAAAATCTTTTTTGCATGTATGTTATGTCTAATGCAAATAAAATTTGTTTTTTTGACTTTTCATGGATGTTATGTACAGCTATCACTACCATCCAACTTAATTTAGCATGTATACTTAATGGACCTAGAGGAAGGTTTTCAAATGGAAAAAAACAAATGAGATTTATGCAAAAAGAATTTAGTACTCATACCAAATTGAGCAATTATATGACACAAATTGTACTCTGAAAGTTTTAATCCTTTTTTTTCACTCTTAAGATATTCAACCCGGTGTAGATGGGTACTTCATCTAGTAAGTTAAATCTTACCAGTTCATGAAATATGGAACAACAGTGTCAGCTGAACTTCTCTCTTTTCAAATCACCGTAGCCCCAGTATTGGCTTGCCTAACCAACCAGCTGGGTACTCCTGGTCACATATTTTTGTGATGTACAAATATTGCTTTTATTGGTCTCTCTTTCAATCATCTGTACTTAATGTAACCATTAATAGATTGTGGCTTATTCATGGATAATGTTCCCATTTTTAAATTAATTAATCGTTTTTTAAATGATGATTAATAATTTTTTTATGATTTTTTTTATAGAACAGAAATTTTAGATAGAATGAATACATGATAATGTTATGTTAATAGTATTAGAAATGATAGTTTTTTTTCTATATCTAAATGTGTTACGATAAATCTGCTTACAGTATGCTGTTTTTGCTGAGTTTTTTTAGCCTAGAATCTTCAGGATGTTATAACTTGGAGAATAAAACAAAGTGAATCTCAATTGTTACTTTTCAGAAGGCGGGTTCAGTTCACTGTACAATTACAATGTGGAACTGGACCCTCATTTTGTATCCAATGTTATGATGTCAAAAAAGAATATTACGAGATCACCAGAAAATTGTAATTCGAATACATATTCCTCATATTGGTATAGGTGTCTCCCCTAATAGCATCATTCATGAATATACACTGCATAAATCAAAGACACATTTATTATATTGGTACAGGCATCTTCTGATATAATGCGGTTCATTGGCTTTACATTGAGCTTTATGTCAGGCAAAGACAGCCTTTGAGTGAATTATGAAGATAATATGATAATGTTATGATTCAAGTATTTGTCTGCATAATGAACACTTTAACTTTTTCTCTTTGTCCGTAACCTCTTGTAACACACTTTGATTCTAGGCAAAAGTGCCAATTTATTTGTTAATAATCCCATCAATTTTTATGGTCACTTTGCGAGTTATTGTAATTATAAAAATTATTAATGATAATAATTATGATACTAGTTTTATTTTAATTAGAATTATTGTTATGTTGTTATGATACTAGTATTATTATAGGTGTATCCGGTTTCATGAAAATCTTCAGGAAGTTTGATCTAGACATAATGAGAAGCTGTTCTTTATCAATTTGTTTATGATACCATTGATAGCAACAATCAAAGTAGAATATCATCATTATTTGTAATAACAAACAAAACAGAATTGTTTAAAAATGCTGTTCCGTCATCTATTACTTGATTTAATCTTCTTGTCCAGAAAAATCAACAGAAAAAAACCCTTATCCTCTTTCTCTCAATTTTATTCTCAAGCCACTTTGACATGATTAAGGATGCACATTGCATCATAAAAATGCCACTTTGTATGGTCAGAAAAAATGAGTTCATTCCAGTGTAGATCTTCTATTGTAAATTGAGCATTCCCCATGTATCGAGAACCTGAATGATTTCAAACTTAAGATTGCAATGTCTTGTACATGGACCAACATATTTGATGAATACCAGGATTGTACCATGGTCAGTTGCTGAGTTATACTTGGTGCACGCAGACATACACACCCGTATTTCTGAAATGATTGTTAGATGATGATGTTATGATACTAATATTGTTATGACAAGAAGAAGTTGACCCATGCTGTCAAAAATGACTGCATATATAAAGTATAGGTATTCGCATTACATTTTATGTATGTGGATAATAGAGATTTACATTGCAGTGAACTTAGAAAATTTCATTCTGTTTACCCCAAAGTTGGTGAAGGTTGTCTATCTCTTTTTATATGTTGGTTTCTCTGTTCGTGTATTTCAGCACTCTTATCCATCCTGTTTTGTCTACAGAGTTGAAAATTGGCATCGGTACTCCACTAAACGCTTTCTAGAAATTTTTTTTTTCTTTTTTTGGAAAAAAGACTTTTTGACCTTTTGGGGGTCCTAATTTGATGGGTTTATAAGTAACATCTAGATTCTTGAGAATTCTAGATGTTTTTTTTTACTCTATCAAATGTTTTCCAGTGGAAAATGCCTTTGATATCATAAATAGAATTTGTTCAAATTTTGATGCTATGGTTGTTCAATTATTGACTTTTATGGCAAATCATCATTATTGTTAGAATTTAACACTGGTTCTACATTTTACTGAATATATCCAATTTTTATTCTTCCAATTTTTCTTCCATTAGTTTCATCTTGCTTTTTCCATTCATTAAGTCGGAGTTATGGATTTTTTGTTGGACCCAGATGTTTGAGCATTGATCTCAAAATTGAGGCAATGTCTTCATGTCTATTGATTCTATCTATTTGCTTTTGTTGTTAATTAGGGAAGCCTTTACAGAAGATGATAATGAGAAAGAAACATAATTCATCCTCTTATAGCACTCTTGGGCATTTATTTAAAATCTTATGTAATTTGTATTGTAAGATTGTTATCATTTTTGCACCATGAATCAATAATATAAAAATATATTTGTCTAAAATAGGAATCAAATTGGCTTTTTGTAATATAATCAACCTTTCCGAAGTGAATGTGTCGCTCCAATAGAGATGAAAAATGTGACCTGCTACTTGATAAAAAATGTTGCCCATGCTTATGTTATTAACACCGTTATGTCTTACCTAAGAGTAGACGGGAGGGGCCAAGTTCAGACTGAAAATTGACATGTCAAAGGATGAATATTGAGATCAAGATTGAAAACAAGCATGTTGGAAGGAAGAAGAGTGAGAAGCAAGTTGGTTAATGCAGAAAAGTTGGTGATGCTTGGGGAAAAATCACTCTCCCATAATTACCTAAGCTGCCAAGGCTGTGGAAGCAAAAATCACCCTATCTTCCTATCTATCTATCTATATATATATATATATATTGTGTGCGTGTGTGTATATATTTTTGCATTTACACTTTTTATTGTGTATGTGTATGCAATTGTTCTAATGTGTGTATGAGTATACATAGATTGAGATTTTTACACACACACACACACATTCATATACAAACACATACATACAAAAAAGTCATTTGTATATATATATATATATATATACATATATATATACAAATGAAAAATGAAAAAGTCATTTGTGTGTATATATATATATATATATATATATACAAATGACTTTTTTGTATGTATGTGTTTGTATATGAATGTGTGTGTGTGTGTGTAAAAATATCTATCTATGTATGGTTAACCTAGAGGTTGATCAGGTGCTACTCTGGACTCATAGCTACTTGAGTTTATCGGTTATGCCCATCTCCTCTCTAAATACCGTGTGATAGTTAGTATTGACTTTTGTTAATACCAGTAGTTGGGAAGAATCCCTGACCTGACTGAGATCTCCCACTCAGAAAATTGAAAAAATTCAGATTTCATTTATATTGATTGATTAAATTATTACATGAAGTTCACTTGACAGAATCCATTTTATACAAGCTTGTCTCTGTATTTGCCTCCTGGGAGATGTAACCAGGTTGTAAACTGTATGAGATTATTTCATATTGCACTCCCAATAATGTGATGCATAGCCAAATCGAACTATAGAATACCATACCATACGTATCTATGGATTTCCTGGGCATTTGATTGATTACCATTTAGCTGTTGGTGTGCTTGGTAAAAGCCAATAAAATCTAATCAAGAACAAATATAATAATCTCATGAATGTTCTTTGTGTACATTCATTTATTCATCAAAACTTGAGAATCATGGCATTAAAATTTATAATTTCTTAGTTTACCTTAGTCTGATACAAGGCTACAAATGTTGAGATCCCAGTGAGGACCAAAGTAATCTTATGAGTTTCATGCAGTTTTATTAGATCAATAAGACTTATCCTTGAATAATTCATGGACATTAATTGTTGAATCTGGTTATTTTTTATCTTATCATACACTTTGGGTTTCTATGGAGAGATGAACTAGACAAATTCAGAAAATACTGGCTCTGTGGCGCCCATGATAGAGAATTGTGGCAAATCCTGGGCAAGGTCTATATCCAACGACGGATGTTAAAAGACTGATGATTATGATTTGTCATTATGATTCATAATGTTTGGCATAAAGCAAGTTGTGTTGAATCGTAACTTGATATCAATCGTGTGGTGATGCCATTTATCGTCATCATCAGTCTTTTGTCATCCATCATTGGACAGAGACCTTCCCCAGGATTTGCCACACCTTTCTATCCTGGGTGTTGTGGAGCTGATACTTTTTGAACTTGTCTCATTCTATATGTATCAGACTCCTGTTTTCTCCCTAATATATTGTGCTGTCTTATGATCTTTCCATGTGAGGTCGAGCATGATTCTTTCATATGCATGTTGCATGGTTCTCAGTTTGAAGGTCAGTCCCCTGGTTCGGTTCCATGTTTCAGCTTATACTCTTTTTTTTTTTGCTAGGACTAATGAGATTATTTTGTTCTTGAAGGTTGAGCTTGCTCTGCCAAAGGCTTTACATCTTAGAGTGATTCTTTGCTTGATTTCTTAGCTTTGCATTTTAGATTTTGATCGTTGTGTGTTCATTTCTGACATGTTTATTTCACATGACCTTTGTTTTGTCTCTAGCTTTCTTGATTCACGTCATCTAGCATCTTAGTTGGATGTTGTGAAGGTTCTCTGCAAAAAGGACAACGTCGTCTGCAAATCTAAGGTTGCTTCATTATCTGCCGTCTATTCTGATCCTTTTGTTTTCCCAGGGTAGGTTTCTGAAGATCATCTTGAGGCAGGCTGTGAAGAGTTAGGGTGAGCTACTATCACCTTAGCTTACTTCTTTTTGGAGGTGAAAGTGCTGAGTCTTTATGTAGCTTGATAAGGGAGCTGCTGTGGGAGTATATGTGTTGCAATACTCTGACATCTACGGAGTCTTGTAGAGTGATAGCCTCAAAGACCATTGGAATTTCCACTGAGTTGTAGGCTTTCTTGAAGTCGATAAATATTACTGCGAGTGGCATTTTTTATTCTGCTACTTTCTCTTTTGGTTAATTTATTGAATGAAGATGGAATATGGTTGAGTAGCTTCCTCAAAAGCCATCTTATTCCTGTGGTTGGTATTCATCTAGCATTTTGTTGATAACTGGTGAAATTTTAGTAGAATCTAGATTTTAGTAACAAACCTGCCATCCATAAGATCAAATGAGCATTTTTCCTAAAGTAAAAAAAAAAACTTTTTTAGAAGGGTCTATTGGAGTACTGATGCCAATTTTCAAATCTGTAGACAAAATGGTATGGCCAAAAGCACTTGAACATACGCACACACATACACATAGAAAGTGATAGAACCCTTTGTCACCTTTGGTGGCTATAACTGTTCAATTATCCATCTTCATGGTTTAGTTCTTAAAACATATGAAGAGATGAAAACTACTTTGTCAATTCATTTTCTTTCAAACCAAAATATTCTTAACAAAACAGTATTATAAAGCTGGTGAATTATTGGAAGGAAGTTACTCATAATCATGGAACCATTCTTAATGAATAAATTCCAATTATCTAATCAATTCTTGTTGAAGGAATCCTAGTTATACATGAATTTTTGTTATTTTTTGTCTGATCCTAAAATCTCTCTCTTCCTTTTTTTTTCTTCTTGCCTCTCTCTCTCTCTCTTCCTTTCTGTCTCTTCCTGCCCCCCTCTCTCTCAGCTTATTCAGAATTTCAGCTGATTTTAAAAGTCTAACAGCAACCTGCGGCAATTTCAAGTCCACTCAATATAAATTTGATCCGAGTTTCCCATTTACATTTTGTTGACCCTATTCAATATGGTCATACCTTTCGGTTTGTGGGAAATGATAGATGCCTCTTCCCCACCAGCTTTCTTCTTCCTCCCTTTATCTACTCATGTATTGTATTACATTCAAATAAAAAGTCATTGGATCATTTTGAACTTTTCTTGCAAGAGAACTATCATCTTAGTATAGAGATGATAACTTTAAAGTTGAGTTCCCTGACAGCAGTTCATGTGGCACTTGTCTTCTGACCCCTAACCAGTAGAGCTATGAAATTTTAGGACTGTCAATAACTCTGGAGTGCCCTATGATGACCGCTTAACCATATGCTGCCTTTCCTTGTTAGAAGGCATCTCTTGGCTACACCTCATTATGTTTGATTCAATAAATATTCTCAGCGTCACTTTGGTATGACTTGCTAGTATGTTTCATTACTTTCCTCTTATTGTCAGTTTTCTCATTTTTGGAGCATTTATAGACTGGGTGAAATCATGTTTATTGCCAATTCTCTCTCTTTTGATATTCTGAGTTCCAAGTTCAGATTGACTGGAGATAGGTAGATAGTTATATGTACAATACCCGTCAAGTGTTTGGACAAACAACCAGTTTGCTTCTAATCGCTCGATTTTAAAAGTTAAAAACAGGCACATCACATAAAAACCCTGCAATCTTAGGAAATGAAAAAAAAACAAACAGATTTTGTACTTGTTAAAATACTTATGAGTTATATTTTGTTTATCAGTGATGATCTATATAAAAAAGTATAGTTTATAACTATTTGAACAAGCACAAAATCTGTTTTTATTACTTGAGTTTGCAGTGGCCAATATAGATATTAAAAAAAAGTTTTCAATGAAAAGCCAAAATAATAAGATTGAGTGAAACTAGTAGTACAAGAATACTGGTGAAAATGTTTCATCTAAAAAGCAACCACAGTATGATGGCATAGAACTAATAATCAAATAATGCTGAAAATGCATCATCTAGAAAGCAAAAATAATAAGATGGAGTAAAACTAGTCATAGAATAATAAAAATAAATATATTTTCTCCAAAGGTCTATTCTTACCTGTTGTATTTTTCTGGGCAAACTCATTCTGTTCTTCTTATTTCTTGAAATTGTATAAATTGCCAACTTACCTGCAAATAATAATAAAAAGACAATTCAGTTTGTGATCATTGAATTTTAATTTGATATTCAAAAGTATGAATACAAAATGTAGTGATGAGAACACAGATATTTGTACATTCATTTCAACTGGCCAGAAAAGTATCTTTTTAACCTAATCTGTGTTAATGAAACCAAGTTAAGCTAAGTAAAAATCATGAAGTTAAACTGTGAATTTTAAATAAATCTTAATCTTATCCAATTAAGCATATCTTTGAAAAATGAAAAAAATAGTAAAATGAAAATTATATTACTAGTTTTGTGCCTTTTGGAATCGAATGGTGAGAGGGGTCACTAAGTTCTTGATAGAATCGGACTCAGCAGTGTGGAGGTTAAGGCCCTGCTCTACTTGACCGGTCACATGGTCTGTATTAAACCTATACAAGGCTTTGGTGCTGGGGCCACTGAAACACAGGGTATCCCAAGAAATGCTATAAGGATTGCAGCATCTTTTGTAAATGAGCCAGAGTCTCATGCCAAAGACTGTAGAAAACTTATAGTGTGTATAATCTTTGGAAAGAACTGAAGAGACCGGATCGACTGAACCAGACAACACCAAATGGTCTCATCTCTATCCACAGCATTTCACTGATTTCTCTCACCTTGAAGATATGTCTCAAGAAATTTCCAGCCCACCAATGACAGCACAGATGTGTGATTTAAAATTTATTATTTTCATTTGAAATCATGGCTAACTGATTTTACCAACTGAGCTAAATTGACAAGTTTTACTTATCTACTGAAACTTATGTTAGAAATACACAGGGGTTGATTTCACTCTCATAGATAAATACATTTATACAATTAATATTTTCCTACCTTGATTTGAATTCACAACCCTACTGATTTATATGATTTATAGGCTGGTGTTTTACTGACTGAGCTAAACAGACAAGTCTTACATGTATACAAAATTATCTCACAGATATGCAAAGGCTTATTTCATTCTAATAGATAAATACATTTATACTAAAAAGATATTTTTTTGAATTTTTGAAACATCAAACCATCACCACCACCACCACCACCACTAACAACAACAACAATAAAAAAGATGAAAGCAACAGAACTGATCAAAATCATCCAAAAGAAACGAAGAGAAGATGAAAAAAAGATATACGACAGTAGTCATTGAAAGCATTCTCGAAAAAAATATGGGCTTCAAAACTATTGGAAAATCTCTCAGTATGGGAAGAAAGCGAATGACTAATGTGCTCGAAGCAAATGGAGACCTAACAATGGATAGACTGAATTGTCCAATGTGCCCTAGAATTGTACAAAAACCTCTATTCCACCATACAAAGGATGCAGAAAAATGAACTGGAAACTCAAGCAGAAGGTAATCAATTTGAGGATTTCTCAGCAGTTACTCCACTGGAAGTAAAGCAATCAATCAAAGAAAGAAAGAAAAGAAAGACCCCTTGACCCCTTGACCCGATAACATCACCATCGACCTACTCAAAAAAGCTGGTAAGGTTGTCAGTAGGAAACTAGCAATTCTATACAACTCATGCCGTAAAACAAAATCCCAGAAGATTGGAACACTGCAATCATTATGCTGTTATATAAAAAAGGGAACCTGGAAGACCTCAATAACTATAGACCAATAAGTCTACACAACTGCATCTACAAACATTTCACCTAAGTGGTCACCAACCAAATCACCAAAACACTGGATGGAAACCAACCTTGGGAACTAGCTGGCTTATACAGGTAGGTATTCAGAAGAAATGTTTTGGTACATATAAACTTGATAAAATCAATCTACATACACAGGTTCCAGAATATTGCAACAAATGTCAACTTGGAAAAAAAAAGAATTTTGAATTTTGAAAAAAAATCCCTATTACTGTTAATTTAAAGAAGCTTGAAAAGTATTTTCATGGATAAAATCGCAAAAATTCACAAAGGCTGGAATTTTTCTGCACACACTCACACACACAAATGTTTTTTAGATATTACCAGTCAAGGTAAGGGAATGATTTATTCAAATGTAATTCTTATTAATAGTAATTGCCATAAGATCTGGAAAATTATAGAAATTGTAGCTGTCGGTAAATACTTCATGTAGAAAAAACTTTTTGTTGAAATTGGTCTGGAAGAAAAAACTCTAAAAAAATGCTTTTTTCCTTTTCTTTTTCTCTTCCCCTTTTCTCTTTCTCTTCCCCTTTTCTTTTTCTCTTCCCCTTTTCTTTTTCTCTTCCCCTTTTCTTTTTCTCTTCCTCTTTTCTTTTTCTCTTCCTCTTTTCTTTTTCTCTCCCTCTTTTCTTTTTCTCTTCCTCTTTTCTTTTTCTCTTCCTCTTTCCTTTTTCTCTTCCTCTTTTCTTTTTCTCTTCCTCTTTTCTTTTTCTCTTCCTCTTTCCTTTTTCTCTTCCTCTTTTCTTTTTCTCTTCCTCTTTTCTTTTTCTCTTCCCCTTTTCTTTTTCTCTTCCCCTTTTCTTTTTCTCTTCCCCTTTTCTTTTTCTCTTCCTCTTTTCTTTTTCTCTTCCCCTTTTCTTTTTCTCTTCCTCTTTTCTTTTTCTCTCCCTCTTTTCTTTTTCTCTCCCTCTTTTCTTTTTCTCTTCCCCTTTTCTTTTTCTCTCCCTCTTTTCTTTTTCTCTCCCTCTTTTCTTTTTCTCTCCCTCTTTTCTTTTTCTCTTCCCCTTTTCTTTTTCTCTTCCCCTTTTCTTTTTCTCTTCCTCTTTTCTTTTTCTCTTCCTCTTTTCTTTTTCTCTTCCTCTTTTCTTTTTCACTTCCTCTCCTTTTTTTTCTGTCTCTTCTTTTTCTTTTCCTCTTCTTTTTCTCTCTTTTCTCCTTCCTAATCTGTGATGGTCTACTCTATTCCAATAAAACTCCAAGGCTTGATTAATCGATTCATATCCATTGTTCAGAAGTTGAAGTTGTTTCCTTGTCTGAGCTTTCAGACAATGTCTCCATAGTTTTCTGCAAGTGATACCTAAAATAAAATTCATTGATTCCTCGTTGCACGATACATAAGTTTCTGATTATTGAATTGGAAAACAAAGTAACACATTTTTCCTTCGTTCTTTAACCTTTTTCTGTTTCAGTTTTTTGTTATATACACTCAAGCAAAAGGAAGATCTCCTCAACTAAAAAAAGAATTTCGAAAATCAAATTATGAAGCTGAAACAATTTTATTCATCAAAATTAGGGGAAAAATTGATTAATTTACTAAAATATTTTTTGATAAGAATTTATTTATCATTTTATATGAATTTTGAAAGAGAAAAATATTGATACTAGCAGGGGTGAAGTTATCTCTCAATAGACTTAAATAGATATCAATATTTTTGGCATATCGATATTTTTATTGTTCATTCAGTTTTGCGTATGATTTAGATTTTTATCGTTATATATTTTACGCCAAATTGGTAAAATTGCCTTATTGACCAAGTTTATAATTCTTTTACATAAAATAAATAAATACATTTTCAGATCTGAACTAATCAATAATATTCAGCAAGATTTTATCTTGATAACTTTTGAAGTCATTGTGTTGTATTTCTAAGTCTATGAAAAAGTGTTGGCTTTTTTAAGCTAAATCAGAAGCAGTTTGTTCATTAAGACTGCTCTATTTTCAAATCAAGGCTGTTGAGTCAGAATTTGCAGATTTGAGTGTTTGGTGGGATCAGATCATCAGGAGGCTATGGACCTATACATATATGTTTATGTAATATATATATATATATATATATATATATATATATATATATATATATATATATATATATATAATGTTTATATGTTGGCTCGCTTGCTATGATAGATTGATTCTGTATATGGAGATCAGGGAGGGTTTACCATGTCTTCAGGTTCCAAGTCAGCCAGGTCCTGTACGTGAATAGCCGCAAGTCCTGCACAACTTTCTCTCTCTCTCGGTCTACCTTTCTCTCTCCCTCTCTCGATCTTTCTTTCTCCCTCTCTCTCTCGATCTATCCTTCTCCCTCTCTCTCTCTCGATCTATCTTTCTCCCTCTCTCTCTCTCTCGATCTATCTTTCTCCCTCTCTCTCTCTCGATCTATCTTTCTCCCTCTCTCTCTCTCGATCTATCTTTCTCCCTCTCTCTCTCTTGATTTATCTTTCTCCCTCTCTCTCTCTCTCGATCGATCTTTCTCCCTCCCTCTCTCTCTCGATCTTTCTCCCTCCCCTCTCTCTCGATCTTTCTCCCTCCCTCTCTCTCTCTCTATCTATCTTTCTCCCTCCCTCTCTCTCTCGATCTTTCTCCCTCCCTCTCTCTCTATCTATCTTTCTCCCTCCCTCTCTCTCTCGATCTATCTTTCTCCCTCCCTCTCTCTCTCTCGATCTATCTTTCTCCCTCCCTCTCTCTCTCGATCTATCTTTCTCCCTCCCTCTCTCTCTCGATCTATCTTTCTCCCTCCCTCTCTCTCTCAATCTATCTTTCTCCCTCCCTCTCTCTCTCGATCTATCTTTCTCCCTCCCTCTCTCTCTCGATCTATCTTTCTCCCTCCCTCTCTCTCTCGATCTATCTTTCACTCTCTCCCTTGGTCTATCTATCTTTCACTCTCTCCCTTGGTCTATCTATCTTTCACTCTCTCCCTTGGTCTATCTATCTTTCACTCTCTCTCTTGGTCTATCTATCTTTCACTCTCTCGCTTGGTCTATCTATCTTTCACTCTCTCGCTTGGTCTATCTATCTTTCACTCTCTCGCTTGGTCTATCTATCTTTCACTCTCTCGCTTGGTCTATCTATCTTTCACTCTCTCCCTTGGTCTATCTATCTTTCTCTCGGTCTGTCTATCTTTCTCTCGGTCTGTCTATCTTTCTCTCTCTGTCTCTCTCTAAATTACTCTCAATCTCTATCTATCTGATCTAATCTGAAAAAAATTCTCTTCATCTATCTCTTTTTATCTCTATATCTATCCTTCTCTCTGTTTATCTCTATCACCATCGGTCTGTCTCTCTTTATCTATCTCTTTGTATATATCTATCTAATCTGAAAAAAAAACTGATGGCATGTCATCTTGCTAAAAAATAAATAAACTTGATTGGACCTATTCAACGAAAATCACACCAATAAATCGCTGGCTTTCACAAAAAGCATAAGAAGACAAACATATATTTTATTACAGCTTTCTGGTTCACTTTCCTGTCAAAATCATAAAACCATTCATCTAAAAAAAAAAATTAATTGTAATCTCTATGTAGGTGTGTGTATGTATATATGCAAATTAGTATGTTTATCTGTTTGTGCAATAGTCTGTCTAGTCAGACGCCTATTACAACCCCAAAATTAAAATGGATTGGCCCATGTGAAATATATTAATAGAGCCAATAAAACTATGAAATGGTTGTAAAATGTGATTGTCTATTATCATAAAAATGAGGAATATGTCATAGGAATGCTGATCATTTGTAAGTAAGAGAAAAGAAAAAAAAGTATTCGAGTGACTGAAATAAATGCTTAATTATATGAGGCTCGAGATCCTATGTCCGATCATCCTTTAAAACAACCCAAGTTGATAAAGACTTGAAAAAGACTTTAAATAAAAAAATATCAAAAATGAATTTCCTTGTAAAATACCCTTTGGCTCCTTAATTCCAATTCATACATTACATGATGACCCTGTCGTTTCTGACAGGTATTTGCTAGTATTTATACATTCATATAATGTGTGTGCTGATTTGACATCTTACCTGCCTCTGCAAATCAAACCGTGCTTCATTAAACTTGGTCATGTTAATTGATTAGGTTCATCTTGAAGTCAATTAATGTTGTCAGTGGTCAGTATTCTCCCGATTAATGAGGTGAATATGTTGGGGCTAAAGGGACAAACTATTCCCACTGACCATCTTGCTGTGAGCTGGGCAACTACTCCTGGCTAAGAAGCTTACAGCTTAAACCTAGAAACGGGGTAATACTTGGGAAAATAGGTCTGGTTAGTCATTCAATAGAAAGTATCATGTGACCATCTTTTAACAGAATACTGTGTTGGGGTGATCAATTGAAAAATAAAAAAAAGGTAATCAATGAATAAGCTACTTCTTACCTTTTGTTCGGCAGTGATCATTGAAAAAAGTCTGAATTTTCAAAAAAGTGTGAATGCTTCTGGACACAGACAGAGTGATAAATTTGGCATAAACTTGCATTGCAAATTGAACCCCTCACTGAAAACCTATTTCGGGGAAGGATTTTCAAAAAACAAAAGCTGTTCTTTCTAGACATCAGGGGTAAATGTTTGAATTTTCAGCCCTCTAGCTCTATGATACATAGCCAGACAGAACATCTTAAAAACTGGAGAAACTTATGTTGGCAGTTTTGGTTGACAGTTTCTAATATTGGTTGTGGCAGGAAATTGAGATATGTTAAGCATAAAATTCTAGAATAACAGGACTATGAAATATGTATAATTGTATTATGTTGTAACAGAAGTTCTGTCCACTGTTTCTGTTTCTTTGGAAACCACAGATATAGTGTTATTGAAGATATGCCTAATCACCAATATATTCTCCTTTACTTTTGATAATTGTATTCAATCTGTAAAAAAGTTCTTGGATACCAAATTCATAAAATTCCCTCAATTTTGACCTGAAATAAGAGTCTATCTGACTTTCAACCTCTTCTCTCTAAGTGAGCCTTTGTCTTTCAAAATAGTTTTGAAAACTTCAAAACAATGATTATCATTGATGCAAAGTCAAGAGAGAATGTTGGATGAATCATTTTTTCCTTGTTAAATGCCTCATTGAGATCTTACGTCATTTGAGCGGTATAAGAATGTGCATGTTTGTGATGAAGAATGACCCCTTTTTTGTTTACTAAGGATACGCATTTTCTGTGGCTGTTTAGTTAGTGGTTAAAATTTCATAAACGGGGTTCTCACCTGTTTGAAAAATATCGGGGAAAAAAGGAATTTCTGAAGGTCAAGGGATTTTTCAAATTGTCTGTTTTTGAGTTTTCTAAAAAATCTTCAAAATGTCAGGGAATTTTGTACATTGTCAGGGAAAAATCAGCTCAATTGTGGGAGGGAGACATTTTTTTGATCTTTGAAAATTTAATGAAAAAGCGTATTGTAGCTTTGTTTTTCATTCTCATTCAAGCATATTTTTAGAATTACAGGTTGATGACGTTTTCAATGTCTTACCTTTTCATTTATTTGAATGAAAAAAATAGCTAAGAATGAGTGAATGAAAGGTAGGAAGCCATCAATTACTCCTATGTTGACTTATCTATTGTTAGGGAAATTTGAAAAATGTCGGGGGAATGTCTGGCAGGTTGGTGAGAACCCTGGTATTATATGGTTCCTTTTATATTCTACCAAATACTCAACAACATCTTTGATGAAGCTCTCTCTTCAGCTTGCGGCCAAGTCACGAATAACAATACTTTACATGAAAAAGGATCCATTTCTCATACTCAGTAACAACTCTGTCCAAAGAAAGTGTCTGGAGCTGCCGAAAATGCAGCAATCAACAATCATTGATTTCCTATAGATAGATCATAAAGGACCCATTTTCCAATCTGTGATACTTCCTAGCTTCTCCTAATTGCAATGAACAGAAAATGCTGTAGAAATCTTTTCCCCACTCATAGTTCTTAATTCAAACCGAGTGAAATAACGTAATTTTTAGAAAATTTACCAAAGTCTGTTTTCCACATGCACCAAGATTCAGCTGAACTTTCAATTCCCTACAAGATGATCAATATTTTACCTTCAATTTTTTCATCTCTCTTTTCATAGACTTCACAAAATCATATTTAATGATGTTTTTAAAAAAAATATACCTTGCCCTCCCCTCCAGGCAATTTGGTGATAGAATCTGTACTTCATCTATCTCAGCCTACATCTATCTATTTTTGTCTGTTCCTTAACAAGAAAATCACTATGAAAAGAATTTACATCTATCTCCACTGTACGTGCTTATTACAGGTAAGAAATTTATAATAGTGTTTTTGTGATTTATGGGTGTCCAGGGGATTGGACCTCCTGAAGTTGTATTTGTTCATTTCTATGCAATGTGATCTCATGTATAATGCAGGTCCCTATTTTATGGTTATACCCCCCCCCCTATTTTATGGTTATAAAGCATGAAGGCATTTTTTTTAATGTATGATTTGACCTATTTTGGTGTGGAAAAATCATGAATATGCAAGAATATGAATAGTGTTTTTTTTTGATGTAGCACTGCTAAGGTATTGCTGTTCAAGTTAATGTAAATAGGTATTAGCTGAAAAAACACGTTAAATTGTAACGAGACCTTGAACATAGTGGTTTTGAACTGTTTGGAAAATTTTTGGACAAATTAATCTCACTGATCAAAGTATCCCAGTATAGTATTTTCTTGTATAATATGAATCCCTATTTTTTTATCGGTAAAAGCATGAATATATTATATTTTTACATATAATGCGTTATGGCTGGTGTGAAATGATCAGTTTTTAGTTTGCTCAGTACATCATCTTATCATTAGGGCTATTTCAGAAGCCAATGTATATCCTGGACATTGATATCTTGATAAATTGTAAATGTTCATTGTTATACTTTTTCTTCCTTTTTTTTCTCTGATTTTGCAACATTATTCTTTCTGTTAGGGAGAGGTGATGCTCATGTAGTATTCTGGAGCATTACCTGTAATTTTACTTTTTCTCATCTAATTGGAAAGTATTAGTTAGAATTTTCTACAAAGTCACATGGAATGAAAAGGAAGTGATTATGGAAGAGTAAGGTTGAATATGTCAATGGAGAATATATTGGAAACAAAAGCAGAAGAAGAATTAGATATAGATGTATAGTTAGATTTAGATAAAGTATTTAATGAAATTTGAATTTGATATAAGTTTTAAGTTTAAAGATTAGGTTTTCTCCCATGAGAAAGTATCGGTCTGCAGTACATGTTGGGTGGCCATTTACGAAAAGTGAATTATCATTATATGTTATTCTAGCTAAGCAAAAATAAATATGCATCCTGATTGGCCATTCCTAAGAGCTGTTCTAGAATGAAATTACTGTTTGTAGTATTGACTTTGTACTACCAAAATGTTGCTTGTGTTTATAAAGCAAGCCACTCTATCTTGATTCTGATACAAAATTTCTGATATTGTACAAGAATAAATATGGTAAGTCTGTCTCCATCGAGAATTTCATTTGTTATTCCAGTATGATGGTATTGATGAAACCTCCTTCCACTATTTCAGTGGTGGTGGTGGTGGTGTGAAGGGGGTATTTGGGGAAAACATATTTCTCTGTACTCTCTTCATTTACAATCCAGTTTTTTTAAAAATTCTTCCATATGTTTTGGCCCCAATATAAGGCTGGACAAAGAAGGTTCTGCTCATCTTTTGAATTATTTTTTTTCATTGTGAGGAATCTTGGATGCTATCAAAAAGAAGGAAATTTTGTTGGGAAATATTTGTCATGGTATGTGATGAAAACTTTGGGTTTTCAAAAGTCTTGACTGAAAAAAAATTAGGTGAACTTGACTTAAAGAAAATATTGAATCACTTCGGTTTTATTTACTTTTGCGAGTAAAGTATATGTATATTTGATTAAGTCTTTCCGGCTGTCGGTCCATCTGCCCATACAATATCTTTGAAAGTACTGAAATTTTGCAGAAGGGTAAGCACTGGTGCAAGGGAGAGTTGGTTAAATTTGGGGTGGATCCAGGAATTCCCCAAAAATTTTCTTATGAGAGATATTCCCCCCACCCATATATATATATTTATATATATATATATATATATGACTGTCCACATAATATCTGAAGAGTTTTCAATGAATTTCTATGGAGGAATCAACAAAAGGTTACAGAAAAAGCAATTAGATTTTGGAGTATATCGATGTAATGTTGCCCAAGATCCATGACTGTCCAAACAATATCCATCTCCAAAGGTTTTCAATGAAATTTTGTGGAAGGATGGACAATTGGCTATGGAAGAACTGATCAAATTTTCGGATGGATCCATGTTCAATTAATCTCCTTAACAATAGCATTGGTTGAGGAATGCACACTCTGAAGATTTTCTAGTTTTTACAGAAGTTTTGTACACCTTCAATCAAAAGCAATGGAGTATCTTTTCCAAAGACCATCAATCAAAACTGCCACTAGTGTTTAAGTTAGCCTGGTCGGCTGGCTAGCTGGCTGGCTGGCCGGCTAGGTATGCATCATGTATATTAGTTGCACCAATGGAGCTAGAAGACTGAAAATTAAAACAATTAGTACTTATTATGTCTAGAAAATTGGGGTTTTGTTTTTGTTTCTTTCTAAAATCTCCCCCTCCCAAATAGGTTCTCAGGAAAGGAGTTCTCAGTTTGCAATCTATGTTTATGCTTGTTTTTGGAAATTCAAACTTTTTTTAGCCACCATTACCAACAAAAGATTACCCTTTTTTCCAAGTTTTCAGTTGATCATCCCCAACACAGCATGCTGTCAAAAGAAATTGGTCACATGACAGTTTCTATTAAGTGACTAACTAGACCTATTTTTGTTTTAAAAGAATCAATATTTCACAAAGTATCAGGATTGATAAACTCCCTTATTATTAGGGAGAAAGTTGATAAAAAGAAGGGTCCACTCCAATGTATCCTTGTGAAGGTCACCTATGGAGCTGAGACATGGAATCTAACTAAAAGATTGATCCCCAAACTGGGAACCATGCATGGATGGATTGCAAGACAGCATTGAACATTAAAGACAAAACAGATGTAAGAGCTATCATAGAATCCATTATAAAACTCAGATGGCAATGGGCTGGTCATGTTGCAAGAATGGCAGATTACTATTGGATATTTTGACTCACAACATGAATTCTCAGAGATCAAAACTGAAAATCAAAACTGACCAACCAAACGATTGCTACGGACTAAGCTGAATAGATGAGTCTCAGATATCAATGAAAATTTATCATACAGATATGCTCATTCTAATAGATAGATACATTTATACAAAAAATATATATTTTCATAATTTTTTGTTTATTATATTTATAATACAAGAATTGCAGAAATCATCTTCAATCAGAATAGAAGTTATAGTAGAGTTTGACCCTCTTTGACTCTTGGCTCATGTCTTTAACAGAAAAGAAGTGCATTGCCAAGTAATGATCAACAAGCTAATCTCACAAATCATCACTCAAGTAGTGAGTTTAACATTCACTGGATCCCCAATATTTATGGTCTTGTGCCAGACTAAGATGAATAAATATAAAAGGAGCCACAAAGTTGCTTTCCAATAGTAACGAATACTGAGCTTTCCTTTTGCTTCAGAGAATCTGCAAAATTTTTGAATTTAGCCATGGATCGCAAATTAAGACATACCCATTCAAAAGGTGCATCTGGTTTTGTGAAAATCTTCAGGAGATTTAAACTTGAAATAAGGAGACACTATTCTTTATTTATTTATGCTGTCATTGATAGCAACAATTAAAACAGAATTTTTCTAAATACTGTTATGTCATCTAAGTATAATTTCATTTAATCTTATTGTACAGAAAAATTTGTCAGAGAAAAACCTGATTCTCTCTTTCTCTTCCTCAAATCTATTCTCAAGTCACTTACAAATGATTATAGACTCATCGTGTCAGTAAAATATCACTTTCTTGGTCACACCATATGTTTACATTTCAATGTAGATTTTTATTATGAACCGAGCATACCCCCACATCTTGAGAACTGCTGACCCAAACAACTTCGAACTTTACACAGCAATGCCTGGTACATAGACCAATATTTCTGGTGAATATCAACTTGTTACAATGGTTTGTTGTCAAGTTATCTCAGTGCATGCATGTACACAGAGAATTCTAGTTAGATAAGGAAAAAATTGATGGTAGTCAGGAAACCCTTTTAATTGCTCTTGGACAGTTTGGCGGTGTAATTAGCTGGTTTGTGTGCCAGATTGAGAATGATTAAGTGCTAACTCGAAAAAAGGTTTGCTTTAAGATATATTTATGTACTAAGTTATGTATTTAATGTGAAGATTAGTAGCTTCAAGCTTAACACATTTTTAATGTCTCGGAAATTAAAATGGCTGTAAAATGATATGGATAAGAGATAATGAGAGCTTTACTCAGTTAATAATTGTGTACATTACATGCATACACATAATTATTGGCAATGCTTTTTATCCTTGTCCTTCCTTGCTATATGTTAATGAAATATTTTCATGTAAAATCTCTCCTGCCACAGGAGTTTTGTTTATGTTTGAGAAGTAGTAGTATCAAGTGGCTGGGTAGATTTTGCATTGAAAAATATCATCAATGTGTGGAAGGGTGTGACAGGGATCAAATTTGCATCAAAGTATTTCATTAATGTGTAGTTAGGAATGTCTGTAAGTTTGATTATGTTTGAGGACTAGTAGTATTGGCGAGGATAGATTTCGCATCAAAATATTTCATTAAAATGTGGCAGGGATAAAAAGTTCTGCCCTATGATTTTATCACTCACACTATCGTATTTTTGGAGACGGAATCAAAACCAGTTAAAACCTAACAGATAAATTTTTCTTGCATAGTCATCATTTTTAGTAACTCGGGTGGTGCCCATTCCATTGATTGATCACTCCCAACATAGCATGCTGCCAAAAAACGTTGGTCACGTGATGGTTTCTATTGAGTGACTAACCAGGCCTGTCTTGTATGTATTTGAGAAATATTGTGTCTGTTCTTCTCCTCCCTGACACAGTATTGTAGCCAGGGGTAATGAATGAAGGTACCCCTA
Source organism: Thysanoteuthis rhombus (assembly GCA_963457665.1). Taxonomy (NCBI): domain Eukaryota; kingdom Metazoa; phylum Mollusca; class Cephalopoda; order Oegopsida; family Thysanoteuthidae; genus Thysanoteuthis; species Thysanoteuthis major. The sequence goes on along the minus strand of OY735227.1, from coordinate 45,233,272 downwards.
AAATGTACTTGGAGGATGCAAAGAAAAAAATCCTAGGTCATCTAAAACTTGATAATAGTGTGGGATCTGCATTTGCACAAATCCTGATAATAATCATCTGATTATTTTTCATCTGTCTCTCTATATCTAAATCTAATATATATTTGAGAAAGTTGGTGTGTTTGCATGGAATCCTGAGGGACGGGATTAATGCACCCCTAAAATATGCTCACTCAAAGAATACAAAAAATTGTGGTGATTCACAATTTTACAATAATAATGTGGGGTCTGCATTCCTACTCAACCCAATAATCATCATCTGGTTTCTGTTTATCTATCTATCTCTAATATATATCAAATCACAGGATTTCCCTAAATGGCCCCGCTGACCAACTAGCCAAGTGGGCTACGAATTTTCCTCTCTTTGTGTGTCTGTCTCCGGGCACTCCTGGTCACATTTTTTGGGCTACAACCTTCAAAATTTGCATAAGTACACTGTTAAGCACCATCTGAAAATATTTTTTTGTTTTCGAAAAAATGCTCTTTGGGGTTTCTATGATCATTTTGAATCAACAATGTCCAAACCTTGTGCTGGTATTTCTCTTTTTCTTTCTTTCCTTTTTTTTTCTTTTTCATTTAGATATTTTTGAATAATTAACTCTGGTACATGCATGGGCTATGATGATTCATTTATGTAAGATGCAGATATATATTTAAGCTAGTTTGTGTGTATGTCAATTTTTTCCTCTCAAATACATTGAAGCCAGAGAAATTGAATTAAGGTAAACCCAACTTGGAGAAGGAAAACAAATTCTGGATTATTTGCAACAGAATCACAATAGCCTGATAATGATCATCTAATTTCTATCTCTCTATATAATCTAATAAATATCTGAGAAAGTTTGTGGGTGTATCTATCTCCTCCCAAATGGTGCATTGTAGTTTGAGGTCATGGATTAAGAGATCCATAATATGTGCCAACTTGATGAATACATTTGACACTGGACTGCTATGAATGTAGTGGAAAATCATTCTGTTTCTGACATGAAAAATAGCTTTTCACAAGGAATCCAATAGTTTTATCATGCTGAACATGCCTATATGAACGAGAAATCTTCTCTTTTAAAAAATTCTTTTTTATATCTTTATTTATAGTTACTTTTCAGGCTAAGCAACACTGCTTGTCAATAAAAAAAAATGAATTGATAACTTATAGGTATGTAGCTGCCAAGTGTTTTTAATAGAGGAAACCTTACGAAGTGAATAATAGGGCTTCTGTACTGATCCACCATCTCGGCATAAAGAAAGGAAAGTGAGAGTCCCTTGCTGTATAGCATTCAGGTGAAATAATTCCCTTCAGGCGACATTCTATGGTTGGAGATGACAGAACCATCAGGTTGTTACTGATTATTGATTGTAGTAGATGTGTCTCCTCACTGGGGATCAGACTTTCTCACCTACGGCAAGAGGGAATATGGAAGTTGGATCCTTCTAGTTGATAAAGAGTAAGTGTGCACAACTATTGCTTTATTGACAGCAATTTTTCTATGCATCACTTCACACATGTTGCCTTATGGAATGAGGATATAGTTCATTGATAAGGATCGTTTTGTTTTGGCACAAAGCCTCAAGTATGCATCATCCTGTGAAAATAGAGCTGAAAACTAATGGTCTATGAGACAAGCTTGCTAACAATTAAAAAAGTATATATATATATATATATATATATATATATGTGTATATATATATATATATATATATATATATATATATATGTATATATATATGTATATATATATGTGTGTGTGTGTATAGATGTGTTATATTACTTTGAAACTACACCTGAAATGACCTCCTGTTAATACTTGGTTTATCATTTAGCCAGTGTTAATGGAATAAACAGTTAAAGAAAATGGGCTGCTCCTGGAATCAAACCTGCAACCGATAGGTAGCCTCTTAGGTTGCTCTTAACCATTGAGCTAAACGGTCCCCTGTTGAAGTGAAGACCCATATAACTGCTATATGTCCTAAATCTTACATGGTTCTTCCACTGTCCATATATGCTCTATTTGTTTCTAAACATGGACAATTATATTATTAAGAAATTGATACATAATCTGACAGGAATAATTATAAATGCGTTATATCACTTTGAAACCTTATTTGAAATGACTTCCCATTAATACTGAACCAATGGTAGCTATGGTGTTTCAAAGTAATATAATGCTACTGAAAAGTTTTGTAAATTAGAATAAATTCATCAATCTTTTCATCTGTCAAGTGACCCAGCATTTTCTATATCTCCCCATGTAATTCCCAACTTGAAATAACTCACCCAAGAAATGAAATATTCAGTTAAGTATCAATTTTTTTTCTTTTGTTGAGGGAGCCATTTCATGCTCCAAGTTCCCTGAATTTTCAAGTAGACAAGCCTGGCTGCTGCAGGGTCAAAGTCTACTCTAATTGAAGATGATTACTGCAACTCTGGCATTACATATGTAATGAATGAAAAAGTTTTCTGATATTTTTTTGTATAAATGTATTTATTCATTAGAATGAGATAAGCCTGTGTATTTCTATCATAAGTTTTGGTATTACTTGATAATATGTTTGTAGACTTGTAAGACAGTCTCAGTAAGAAAGCCGCTTACAGATCACTTGGTTGTGATTTCAAATCACGGTTGGGAAATATTAATTATATATATATATATATATATATATATATATATATATGTTTGGTTTAGGCTTAATATGACAGGACAGACAAATGGTGAAGGGAATACTCCCCTAAATAAGGTAAAGATTGTTCTTGCTGTGGTGGTAAAACTAAGTCAACTCCAGACTTGGACTGCAGTTTGACAAAATTTTTTTTTTGTCTTCCACCAAAAAAAAGGAAAAAGGATAGAAAATGAAGTTTTTAATTTTTGTTTGGAGTCATTTCGGGAGATGAGTGAAACATCCAATGAAATATGGGAAATGGTAAACAGATTGGTCAAAGTGCTCAAATTCCCCGAAATTGTGGGTAGCATCTTTTTTTGTTTTTTTTCCCCCCCTTGTATGAAAAGTAGAAGCGTTTATGAAAATTTTATATTTCTTGAATATTTTCCAAAATCTATTAATATGGATCATTTAACAATGGAGCCATTTTGGAATTAAAAATTTTTTTTTTTTTTAACAATTCTACTTTCGCATTTCAATTCACCTTCAAACAACACCATGTAAGCGATCAGATTTGTCAAGGTTGACTTTGAGGGGGAGCTTTATTTTGCTTTAACTGTCTGGAGAGATAAGGTATTTATGGGAGAGTGGTTTGCTCAAATGCTCATCCACCCACTCACTTTTCTGTCAACCTCGGTCGCATGTTGATGATTAGACATTTTTATCAACATATCTGGTGAGTACAGAGAGAAGTGGATTCATGCCTTTCCTGTGGTCCCTAGTGTTTATTGAATATAACCAGCGTCAGGCGAAATCAAACTCATGTGCTCGATTACATTTTTCATGAGCGTAACACACCTGTGATGACATCTAAGGGAGGGAACTCTATCAATCTTGCGATATAATTATTTCCCTTGTATTAAAATTTCTAGGTATTATGAACTGTCAACCAAAACTCTCACCAACACTGTAAACGTAGGTTTCTTCAGTTTTCTAGTTGGTCCTGCTGACTGGCTATGTGTGTATCACGCGTACAGGCCACATCAATGGAGCTACAGGGCTGAGAATCTCAACATACACTCCTTATTATGTCTTGAAATTTAAAAAATTTGCTTTTGAAAATCCCTCTTCACCCACTGAAAAAGGTTTTTAGTAAGAGTGTGGGGATGTCAGTTTGCAATGTAAGTTCATGCTAAATTAGTCACTTAGTTTTGGTCTGGCAACACTTGTTTTTTTGAAAATTCGGAGTATTTAGTAATCACTGTCGAACGAAGTATGAGGAAAGTTATTTATTCATTGATCAACCATTTTTCCTTTTTTCTTTTTCTTTCCTTTCTCTTTCTTCTCTGGCCTCTTCATTCTTTTCTTCATCCTCTTTCTTCATTCTTTTCTTCATCCTCTTTCTTCATTCTTTTTTCTTCATTTTTCTTCATCTTTCTTCCTTCTTTTCTCTTCATCTTTCTTCCTTCTTTTTTCTTCATCTTTCTTCCTTCTTTTTTCTTCATCTTTCTTCCTTCTTTTTTCTTCATCTTTCTTCCTTCTTTTTTCTTCATCTTTCTTCCTTCTTTTTTCTTCATCTTTCTTCCTTCTTTTCTTCATCCTCTTTCTTCCTTCTTTTTTCTTCATCCTCTTTCTTCCTTCTTTTTTCTTCATCCTCTTTCTTCCTTCTTTCTTCACCCTTTCCTCCTTCCTTCTACCCCCCCACTCTTCCTTATCTTAAAACCTCATTAACCCTGACTTCCCTCTTCCAAATGATGATTGTCCAACTTTTAATGATCCGCAATCCCCTTCCCTCCTTCCCTTCCTTACATATACATTCTTATGTCTGTGAAATTCAATCAGGGAAGAAAAAAGATGACAATGATTACATTGAACAACCAATTGATTGTTTTTCATTATTTTTGCTGCAATTGTTTTGTCATCTTTTTTTAAGATTATTTGATGAGGCTGGCAACTTCATTTATTTTCCTCATCTTTTGTCTCTTTAGATTTAAGTGAACATCTTCTTACTTTTTGATTTGCTGAGTTTCTTCTTTATAAAGACCTCAAACCTGCTATGATGCCATCCGGCATTGATAACTGGTACCTAGTTAGTGACTGACCTAGTTTTAACACACCTGACTGACAAATGACCTAGTTTTTAAAAAAAACAACAAAAAAAAAAAAAGGTTTAATCTAGGTCATAACTGGGTCAGGATTAGGAATTGAGAAATGAAAAAAAAATCTAGTTCTAATTAACTCATTAATTTTCTTGTCCCTTTTCTCGATTTTTGCTTCTGGATTATATGAAAGACTTCAATTTTAGTTTTCAGCAAGTTTTTTTGCCTTGAAAAAAAGCTAATTTCTTTGACGTGCTTTGACAGAGTTCTGACCTAGCTTTTTTTATTTCCTACCTAAATTTGACTTTTTTTCTTTTCTTTAAAAGCTTGATACCATACATTTGAAAGCAGTTATTTGGCTCTTGCATTACTGGTGGACTGTTTAGCACAATGGTAAGGGCATTGGAGCAGTTACTCTAACAGTGGCAGTTTCAATTAATTCTGTTGGACCAAATATGTCCATTTCTCAAATACGTATTCCCTACTGTAAAATGGTTATTTTTTCCCCTTCAAATTTCTTTAAAAATCAACCAATACATTTTACTTTGAAAGTCATGGTTAGGGGTAGGCCAAAAGGCTGCTTGAGATGACCTATCCGTGTTCATCAGAATGACCCCTAGACAATCCTAGAATGAAATGGTAACGGGGGGAATGACTTGAAAGTTAATGTCTTTTTGCATTGATATGGTGCAAGGGGGATAATTTTTGAAGACTTTCATTGATCCAACATAACTTGGATTTTTTTTTTTTTTTTTTTTTTTGAACATTGGCATAAGTGATCTGCCCCCTCCCCCTGATTTTGAACATAAACAAAATACAAATGGCGGCGAGTACAACTGACCGTGTCCAAGATTTTTTTCTTGCCCCTAAAAACCCCCCTCATGTCATCAAATCAGGAAAACTAGATTTTTGACATCAAGTATAGCCAACAATTGTGGAAACAAAAAATAAACCCCATCTGATATTAGACAATGAAATGTTAACGTTTCCATACGACCAGCAAGACGGGCTTCTTCTGATCATAAATACATAAGGTACACCTGCGTAAAGATTGTGTAAGAAAAATGAACCAAGATGAGAAGAAAAATCTTCACATCATGAAATTCCCTCGTCTAAAATATTCAGACAGAAACCTATCATGTTCTCCCTATATGGCATGAAGTTGGGTGATTCATTGATTCCAAGAGTTTTGTCTCTCTAGCACAGATCTAAGATATCTGAAAAACTTATCGACAGATGTTCTTGAAATTTTGACAGTTGTTCATACTTATCTTGGATTATTATTATTCAACTAGTATGGTACCTATACCGATTATTTACCTCTGGATAAATTATGCAAATATATATTTTAGTATAAATGAATTTGTTTGAAGTAAGCAAACGAATATCTTGAACAAACTTTATTTTTCTGTTGATTTTCTACAACTTGTCATTTTTTTCTGTTTTCGATGATTTAAACTCTTCAAGACAACTGAATTGGGTAAACTATGAATTTCTCTTTTAATAATAAAAACATTAGTTTTATTCTTGAAAAATCAGATATATATTTATCTTCTGCAAAGTTATCAGCAATAGTAATAATAATGATGTAGATGTAAACACACTTACATAGTTGTGTGCCTTAGTGTATACAAACTTTACTAGGCCCTCTTCCTCTCTTTCTGTTTGCTTTAGCATGACAGAAAGCAACAAACTAACAAACAAGTGACATTTGGTCTTATATAATGGGATTGTTGTTTTTCTGAACTTTTTGTTTTTGTAAAAATAATTTGTTTTCATGAATTGATTAATTTTAAGCAGATTTACCATCCATAACTGATTCTTCTTATGTATTTGGGGAAGAATACTTTTATTGCTTGACTTGTGTTGTAATTTCTCCAGAATTCTCATATGGACTGATCGTTATCATCAATAGCTGTAATCAACTGACTGATGGTTCTTCCAAAATATGCCTTGAAAACGTGAATAAATCCCTGATTCTCATAGCTAACAAACCCCTATTGGCATTTTTTTAATATAATACAAGTATGATTGAATCAATTTTTTTCCAATAAAAACTTGGTAAGGTACCAATAGAAGTGTAAACTTCAAGATATGAGCACCGTCCACTGAATAGGAGAGATTTTGAATATAATTATAATAGATCATTATTATACTCACAATCATAGGTATGATTATCAATACTTCATTATCTGAGGTTATTAACCTTTTGAGTGCACATTAATTTCCTTTGTGTGCTGGTTGAAGTGGGCTCATAACTGGGCTTTGAGGCTACAGCCTCCACAGATTTTGCCCAAATTATCTTGAAACAATTTCAAGTTTGCACTTACACGAGCATTCATTGTATACATTCTATCGTCCCTGGTAAAAATGTGCACATCATATGATTTTTGCCCACACTCACTGCTAGAAATTAGAGGTGACTTTGACCTGGAATGTTGTCTAAAAGCAGTTATGCCTGGGGTTTGGAATTTTTTTTCTCACAGTAATGTTTGACAGCAGGTTAGAAATTTTCAACAAGCCACTCTGTAAATAAATCCTGTGAAACTATATTTTTTTTCTGCTGGATTTCTGGATGACAGACAGACTAGATTTAGAAATGCCTTTCATTGAACTTGGTTTATCAGAATGATAGACAAACAATGACTTTAGTTTCAAGTCTCCAATGGCATTTATTTCTAACGTTAAATGTGAAATGATCGTTTACTGCATTAATGTCTTTTTTCTCCTTCTTGGAGATAAAAGTTTTGGATGAGAACATTTGCAGAATAGCTAACTATTGTTTACACTAGATTTAGTAAATGTTTACATCCTTGTTTTAGAGCTTTCAATTGTGCTTGAAATTCCGATGCAGCCTGGATGCCAACACTTGCTAATTTCCCTGTTGTCAGAATGTTATGGTGATTAAATAGTTTCTGGAACATTTATAGCCATCCACAAGAAGCAACTAATGTTTGGGGGATTTTTGTCAGCTTCTTTTTGCTTCAACTGATTAAATGAATTTAATGCCTTTTTGCTCGATACATTTTCTTGGGAGAGTGATGAGTGATTTTGTGATATATCATCCAACCAAACACTTAACATTTTCTCCATATTTTCCATGATTTTACTTTGCGTGTGTTTGCGTGTGTTAGTTTAGAAGTGTTATGCTCATTTGAACTTTGAATGGAAATTTTTATCTTGTCAGATTGATTTATTATGGTTTTAAATGTTGATGGTGCAAGTCTAAATGATTCTGTGTCAACACTTTTCTTTTCTTCACCTATTCTTTTTTATAATCTTCAATTTGAAATCTAATGATATTACTTTAAGCACTGGACATAATCGCATAATACGAGTACTGAATGAATTTGAAAAAAAAACAAACAACAAAAACAAGTCTGGTTAGTGACTCAATATTAACCATCATGTGACCAGTGTCTTTTGGCAGTATGCTGTTCAGGGGTAATCAATTGCAAAATTTGAAAGAGGGGTGATTAATGGATATATACTCTCTTTCTTTTTGTGCGACCATGGTCTCTAAAAAAGTTTGAACTTTCAAGAAACTAGCACAAATGCTGTTGGACACTAACTGAAGGACTGATTTAGTTCAAATTTACATAGCAAATTACCTACCCCTCTTAAAATCTATTTAGGGGTTGAATTTCCGAAAAGCAGAACAGAGAAGAGGGAAGTAACTTATTCATTGGTTATCTTTTTTTTCAATTTTCTAATTGATTACCCCCAACGTGGTAGGCTATCAAAAGATATTGATCAGGTGACATTTTTTATTGATTGACTAACCAGACTTGTTTTTGAAATCTTTTAAAACTCTGCATTTGCCTTTGTGCTTTATGATGACATCACGCAGAAAGTGACGTAAAAGTGAGACTCTTCACTGGCTTAAATGTATCAATCAGTCGTCAATTCATTCAAAATTCCAGTTCCAAAACTCTGAAAGAAGATCTATCTTGTTTAAGACTAGATGATGAAGGCTTGAAAAGTCTGAAGCCTTTATTTTAATGTACAATCAATGTTGCATAGTATACATGTGTTGTTTATGAGTATTTGACGTCGTGGAAATATTAATGCTTCCCAGTTGAAAAAGGGAAAGAATGATAAGATAAGTGTGAATACTTTGAAGAGATATTGGGTGCCATTACCCTGGGTAGGATTTTTTTTTGTCAATATTGAATAGCTGGATACTTTCTAGATGGGCCTCATACAATAATACTGGGGTGTATTAATCATTATGTTTAAAATGGCTAGACTATTTTCCTTGTCTATGTTCATTTATTCATAACGTTTTGGCTGTAAACCCTCCAGCCTTTGCCAGGTGTTGTTTGTTTTAAAATGTGTGATTACTTCTCGGAGCACACACTTGATTGGACAGGAAATGTCACATCCGTTTTCTTTGTGCATCTGGGTTGTGTTTTTGGTCTCAACTTCTGAAGCAAAGGAAGCAACTTGGAAGTTGTCACTGAAAACACAACCCAGATATACAAAAAAGCAGCTATGACATGTCCAATGAAACATGTACTCTAAGAAGTAATAATACATTCCAGAACCAACAACATCCGACAAAGGCCAGAAGGCACACAGCTGAAATGTAGTGAACAAATGAACACATAGACAAGGAAAATAGTCCAGCCATATCATGCATAATTATGTCAACATCTGTTTTTAGTTTGATACTTGTATTTTTTTAAGACAAAAATCCTCACATATTGTTATTTACAAAGGATTGCTTAGTCTAATATAAAGCCACAGAAGTCTTGCACCTATGAGTATTGATCTCTTCATTTTCCCATGGTAACAAGAACAAGAAGAACAATCCTCACCAGAATTGGGGATGTAAACCGATGTATGAAATTCACATCCCCTACCAAGATTTCAACTCAAAACCAACACTGTCAGGATGCTGTCTTACTGACTGAGCTAAATTGACAAGTCTCAGATGATAATGGAAATTTATCCTACAGATAAGCACAGGCTCATTTTATCCGAATAAATAAATACATTCATTCCAAAAATGGATATCTATCATTTTTATTTATCATATAATACAAAAGCTGCTGTAATTATCTTGAGTTGTAATAGTAGGATTGGAGTTTGACCTTGCAACAGGCAGTCTTGTTTTTTACTTTATTATTTTTGAGTATTGGAATTTGATGTTGGTATTTTCTCATTATATTTCTGTGATGATTCAAAAATGTCTCCAAGGTATAATATTTTTAATGTATTTCATATTCTATGAATAATTTACTATCATAGGTACTCGTTTAGAAACTGCTTTCATCAGCCTTCAAGCTTGATATCAAGTCACTTCCTATTTTAGAATTTATATTACAATTTTTTGCTCATTTCTCTCATTTTGGAATTATTTGATAGAGCTGGAGTTATCTCCCTTGGACCCATATTTTTCAATCCTAATTAATGTATACTTAATTAAATTAATTACTTGGATACCAGTGGCCTGAAAAGTGCTTTATTCTTCGAACTGAAGAATTTCGATGATATTGTAGTAACAAAAATTGTTTTACAATGTGCTGATTTTGCTGTGTTATGGTAAGAAACCCATAAACAGAGAAATCTGATGACTGTTATATGAACAAATGAATAGACTCTGTTCTCTCTCTACAAACAATGGAACATCTCCTTCAGGGCACATGCCTGTGAGATGCATAAGGAGATCCTGGGCTGCCCAGTTGTCAGAATCACATTCATGGCCTTTTGGGTGTAGTCCAGAGAAAATCAGAGAGTGATATGTCTGGAATCAGGTTGGCTACAAGAGTTGCTTGAAGTACATCATATTGGGTATAAAACTGCCTTAAGAGGGCTTCACTCACTTCTCCCAAATTGGTTGCCTTCCCAAGGCTAGAGAGCCCAATATACCTTGTTATTTTACCTATAGCTGGAGGAGGGGAGAAGAGATGGATTCATGCCTTTCCTAAGGGCATCATTGCAAAGCCAACATCACCATCGTCATCATCAGTCCCTCAACGTCTGTCGTTGGACATAGACCTTCCCCAGGATTTGCCACACTTCTCTAATATGGGTGTCACGCAGCCAGTACTTTCTGAACTTGTCTAGCTCGTCTCTTCATCTAATATTCTACCGGCCTCGGTTGTGCATGTGATCTCGGGAGATCGGTTGTCTGCCATTCTTGCAACATGGCCAGCCCACCGCCATTTAAGATTTTTAATGGATTCTATGATGTCCCCGACTCTTGTCTTTTCTTGGATGTACTGTGCTGTCTTGTGGTCTCTCCATGTGAGGCCCAGCATTATTCTTTCATGTGCACGTTGCATGGTTCTCAATTTACGGGTCTGTCTCTTGGTTAGGTTCCATGTCTCGGCTCCATAAGTGACTATTGGGAGGATACATTGGTTATACACCCTTTTGTATAAGATTAATGGGATCTTCTTATTTTTGAAGGTTGAGCTAGCTCTGCCAAAGGCTTGGTATCCTAGTGTGATTCTTCACTTGTACCTAGGACAACGAATCTCCATGAGATCCTCAAAAAAAAAAAAAAGTCAACATAAATAGCCCCAACTGAAGTTTGAACTTGGATCACCTGATTCCATTGTCTGCGCTGTTACCAACTTCTGCAATTGTACCTCCTGCCGTTAAATAGATACATCTACAGCGAAGAACTTCAAATGAGCAGCTGAGTAGTTAAGCCCAGAGAGTTGAAATATTATTGCAAAAATAATTCAGAGTATCTGTACCTTACATAAATGAATCATTTATTACCAGAACTAATTCTCTAAAACATTATTGAAAAAAATCTTTTATTTAAAATGATCCCCAAAATATCAGCTCCAGAAAGAAGAGAGAAGCATTTATAGCCCAATTGGCTGTTTGGTCGGTCGTTCGTTAGGCTGCAGTGATTAAAAAAAAATGGATAGAGATATTAAAATAACAATTTGAAATGTATAGAATGTCATGTTTGCTGAAATGGAAAGAAAAAGAAGATAAATCTTATGTTATCCTGTTAAGCCAGACAGAATGCAGATGGAAGATAAAACATTGTAAATGCAAAATTAATTCAAAGACGGGTCTGGTTAGTTACTCAATAAAAACTGCCACATGACCAACATTTTTTGACTTCATGCCGTGTTGGCGGTGATGAATCAAAAACAGGATAAAGATTGTGATCTATGAATAATGTACTTCTCTCACCTTTTGTTGGGTGGTGATCCCTAAAAAATATCTGAATTTAAACAGGAAAACTCTCTAAACCTGCTTAGGGGTGAATTTTCGGAAAAACATGATAAAAACTTTTTGTAGATATAATAAGCAATAAATGTTGAAATTTTCAGCCCTTTAGCTCCATTGGTGTAGCCTGTAGACATAATACATACATACATAGCCAATAAGCCAGCTTATGTTGATAGTTTTTAATCATAGCAATGATTCATCTTGGAAATATGGACAAAAGATTTCGAATTCCAACTCATTTAGTATATCAAGAATATTCTAACAATCACTGAAGATAAAGAGACCCTCCACTCTCCCTCAAGATTGCATACCTGAAGAAGGACGTAGAATGGTTGAGCCAAAACATTTGTGGCAACAACAAAAGGAACAAGTTTAGAATCCAAAATAACCCTTGGAATGTTAATGGTTCATCATTTTAATTTTTTCTTTTAGACATTCACATTACATTAAATAGAAGAGTAGAACATAAGAATCTTGAAGTATTTGGGTGGGGTGGGGTGGGGTAGGGTTGGCTGGGGTGATTCTTCTTGGCTAAAAAATCTTTGCATGCATAAATATAAATAAAAAATCCTGGTTTTAAATCCGTGTTCATTTTCTCCTCCCCTAAACATCAAAAGGGTTTTTTGGACCATTGAACTCTTCCGATCCATGAAGAAGGCCATTAAATGAATCGGATGAAAAGTTGTATTAACATTAAAAACAAGGAGTACTATCTCTCGAAAAACTCACTGGATATGGAAGAATGTTTAGTGGAGAAAAAAATGAGCACTGATTTAAAACCAGGATTTTTTTTTGTTAATCATGCATGCAAAGACTTTTACCCAATTAAGACCCCCCCCCCCAGCAAGTACTTCAATCTTCCGAAGAACTTTTTGAATGTTGATGATACTTCTCAAAACTATTGACAGTATTTTTTCATATTGTTATGCTTACAGCATTTTTAGAAATGCTTTTTTGTGAGCAAGATTTTATTGCCAGACCGTCCTTAGTTGGTCATGTTAACAGGATGGTGTTTGTTTTGGTAACTGTTCTGCAAGAGTTGGATTTCAACTGATATATTCATGAACTGCTTGAGACTGCTGCGTAATTCTCTGATGTATAGAATTTAAAGAATGGAACTGTTTTCTCAGTTGAATGAAAGAAGAATTTAAAAAAATACCAAAAAGTGCAAAAGTAAGTTCAGAGGTTATTCCCATTGATTTAGCATTTAAATCTCTTTAGATGAATTTAAGAGTTAAACAGAATGAGGTGAAGGCAAATATAGTTGTGGACCTGATGGTAGTTGTTACTGACAATGACCATAGTGGTATAGAAGACAATAGAAAATCTTGGAGAAAATTATAGAATGAAAATTCTTAGCACCCTAGGCTAAGTAGTAAACAAAATTTGGTCCTGTTCCCTCTGTGAGCTGCTCTTTTTGCCAGAATAAAGGTAGAAAAGACCGCACTCCTCATTCTACTTCATAGTTTAGCCTATGTTGTGTCTCCATTCCCATCCATAAACCTCATTATCTCCCCTACATCCGTGCTATCTGTCCACACCACATAATATCTTTAAAAGCTCTCTGTCTGTACACATGATACCTGTAATAATTCTAAATGGAGAGAACGACTGATTAACTTGTACACATTTTCAGCTTCCTCTTCCTGCTGTTACCCTGTGTTAAAATAACATGATTATTGACCTTTTGGTTGATTCGATTCTCTCTAATGTACATCTCATTTTATTGTTCTTAAAGATATATTTTCATGTCACAAATTTAGAGAATCTAATAAAACTAGCAATCACATCAGTAATTGGATAACCATAACATCTAAATTTCAAGTCGCATAAAAAAATTCCATTGAAGAATGAAATATGGTCGGAATGTTTTTGATTCTTATCACTGGCATTCTCCACTATAAAACGTCTAGAATAAAATGAAGAAACATCTACAGAATCTAGATTTTATTGATGGATCTGTCCAAATAAGTCCACAAAAAGAGCAAAAAAGCTTTTTTTCCCAAAATTCAAAATATCATTTGCAGCAGGGGTCTATTGAAGTACTGATGCCAATTCTCAAGTTAGTAGACTAAACGGTATGGCCAAGAGCATACACACACATATGAAAAGAATAGAACCCTTTACCACTTTTGGTGGCTACAGTAGTTCAATTGACATTAACATATGAATGATGATTGCCTTGCAACCAAGTTGAAATTATGTAGGTGTGGCCTGGTTTTTAGATAAGAACTGTTTGAGAATCTGATATTCAGATATGTCAGTTGCATTAAGAGATCAGAATTAAGAAAAATAAAATAAATGAAACCATATATAGAAAAGATTTTCATTTCTCAAAAAAAAAAGAGCTAGAGGTAATCATATTGATTGTCCACATAATTTTCTTTTAATTCAAGATCACTGAATATCAAATTTTACGAGTAGGTGCAAATGCTTCATTGAAATGATTAAACGTAAGATTATGAACATATGCTTTAAAAAAAATTCACTTTTGTTCTGAATGGTATTTTCTGTCTCGTTTTTCATCTGTTGGTTCATATCTTCCACTGAAAATGATACACACATAACTTGACACTAAGAGAAAAAAGTCAAAGCCGATATTACATATTAGTGTCATTTTTTCATTAGAAACAGATCCCAGACTGTCAACATGAACAAAGGTTTTTTTCAGTTTTCAAGCTTTGGTTAGCTATGTATGTATCATGTGCACAAGCCGCATCAATTTAAGCTGAAAAAATGAGTAATCTTTTATATCAATTTCTAATGATAACTTTCAACAAAATTATAGATAATGTTATGTATTGATTCAAATATCTCAGGAAGCAGTTGATGTGGATACAAAATCCCACTGATACTAATTTACCCGCACTGTCAAAGATTATGGCCTATAAGAAATATATACATTCACATTGTATTTTATATACGTAGATAATAGAGATTTATGTTGTAGTGATCTTGGAGAATTGTGTTCTGTTGACTGCAAACGGATTTTCATTATTTTTTTGTTTTTAATTACTTTTTCAGTTTTTGAATCATCCTGTAAATTCAGCATTTTTAGGAGGTCGTTAGAACATGAATGGAATTCTATTTTACTACATCAGCTGCCTGCATGAATGAAATTCTGTTCCACTATGTCAGTTGCACAAATGGAATAATATACATTACGTCAGTTGTATGAGTGATATGCTATTCTACTTTAGTCAGTTGCACCCCTAAGCGTGACAGAAGACATCTGCATATTGCTTATTATTATATGGATGGATGCTGATGTTTTCAAGGCTGACAAGTTCTCCCCATAACACGATCATCCTCCTCCCATTTCCGCCTTTTCCGGCCTTGTACCTTTCTAAGCCAAGTTTAGTAAATATCAAGAAGAAAATGAATTGATATATGTACAGATATATAAGACGAACATTAAATTCAAGAAAATTGTATGTATATCCAATGCACTGGTATTATGATTCGGAGGCTGGCTACAAAAGGTTGATATGGTCAACTATGGGGTGTTGATATGTTGCAGTGTAGGGTAGTCCTCTAAATACCCTTGTAAACCATCTGTCTTATAGTCCAGTTTATACAGTAAGTATTGCATCCATTTTGGTACAATGGTGATTGTTGTGGGTTGACTATAACTTTAATTGTCTATAGATTATTTTTCCAGATGATTGTTTTGTGGAACACTTTAATAGATAACACATTGCATTTTTGATAAAAGAAGAGAGACGCTGGGACTTGGAAAGCTTACATTGTATGGCATCCTGTCCAATATGTTTTATAGAATAATTGCTGGCTATGGTGACCAGTGCTCGACAGACTGTTTGACAAATTTGACTTTGGGGCTTAACTATATTCTTTCACTCAGGTCTGGTAATGAAGATCATGAAAGCAGAAAAAAACAGTGGATAATGATTGTTTTGAAAGCATTTAGTAAATGTTGGGACATATTGAAAAGCACGATTCCAATCTGCTTGAGACATGAAGTGTTCAATGAATGCATAATAACAGCTATGACTTGGAGATGTGAAACAAGGAAACTATTTAAGTATCTTGAAGAAAAAAAAATCAGAATAACACAAACAGCGTCGGGAAGTGCAATGTTAGAAATAACACTAAGAGATAGGAAAAATCAGAGTGGGTCAGAGAACAAAATGAAGTAAAAGATATGGAAATAATCAAGAAAGAAATGGATATGGGCTGGACACTGAGCAAGAAGTAAAGATAACAGATGGTGTGTAACAGATTAGTGCCTTGAAGACAGCATATGCAGTAGGAGAAGACCAGACTTAAGGTAAAGAAATAAGATAGAAAGGTGTGCTGTGGCTTTTTCTTTCTTCCATAGTAGAGTTCTCTTTTTTCATGGGCCTTTTCTTCCTTCCTTCCTTCTTCTCTCTTTCTTTCTTCTCTCTTTCTTTCTTCTCTCTTTCTTTCTTCTTTCTTTCTTTCTTCCTTCTTCCTTCCTTTTTTCTTTCTTCCTTCTTCCTTCTTCCTTCCTTCCTTCTTTCTTTCTTCCTTCTTCCTTCCTTTCTTCCTTCTTCCTTCCTTTTTTCTTTCTTCCTTCTTTCTTCCTTCCTTCTTTCTTCCTTTCTTCTTTATTCTTTCCTTCTTTCTTCCTTTCTTCTTTCTTCCTTCTTCCTTCCTTTTTTCTTCTTTCTTCCTTCCTTCTTTCTTCCTTTCTTCTTTCTTCTTTCCTTCTTTCTTCCTTTCTTCTTTCTTCCTTCCTTTCTTTCTTTCTTCCTTCTTCCTTCTTCCTTCCTTTCTTTCTTCCTTCTTTCTTTCTTCCTTCTTTCTTCCTTCTTTCTTCCTTCTTTCTTTCTTCTTTCTTCCTTCTTTCTTTCTTTCTTCTTTCTTCCTTCTTTCTTTCTTCCTTCTTTCTTCCTTCCTTCTTTCTTCCTTCTTTCTTTCTTCCTTCTTCCTTCTTTCTTTCTTTCTTCCTTCTTCCTTCTTTCTTTCTTCCTTCTTCCTTCCTTCCTTTCTTTCTTTCTTCCTTCTTCCTTCCTTTCTTTCTTTCTTCCTTCTTCCTTCCTTTCTTTCTTTCTTCTTTCTTTCTTCCTTCTTCCTTCCTTCTTTCTTTTTTTCTTTCTCTCATTTCATCGATTCTCATCCAATCAGGGATACATACTTTTTCTTGTTCAACGTCCACTTTGACGTATTCTAAAGAGATTAAAACATGTTATGTCTACATAGTATGAAATTTGAGAATATTTTCACAGCATAGAATTTTGAACAAAAATAACTGATAAAATTAGTTATAGAATAAATTTGTAATTGTGTTTATTACCATAGGGATTTAGCAATGCCAATTTTGATATCTTTTTTGAATTATTAATTTTTTAGTCTCCCTAAAGATATAAAATCATTCAGAACTTATAACTGCCATGGTGTCTCTGTTACAATGAATATATTTGTAAAAAAAACAAACTAACGCCCACTTGAAATTAAATCACCCACTTGTGGGTGGTACCACTCATATTGAAGACCCCTACAACATTTGACGCAATAAAACTATCAGATACCTTTTTACATTTGATTTCACCCAGTCGAATCAATGTTGTAGACTGAAACAGTTATGAGCTGAAATTTTTGCTCTATAATTTTGATCAATGGGAATATTAGAGAAGCGTCAAGTTTAAAGCGTTGAAAAGAAAGGAGATTATGTTGAAAAATGAATATTTCAAGGATTTTTTCAGATGATTGTACATTCTATCCAATTTATTGCCTTCTTCAGATATACTATCTGAACGTAATGGTGGTAAATAGAATTTTACCTGAATGTTAGCAACGCTTATGATGTTTGATTCAGATGATATCTTATCCTTTCCTTATTAGGTGTGGACTTCCATACATTGTCCCTGTTGAGTAACAGAGGCCATATCAGGTTGAATTCTGCACTTGTCTGATGTACACTCAGATGACATGTTGATGTGTGCTGCTTCGTTGATTTTTCTCAGTTTTCAACAGCATTCCGTTTATAATCAGGATTATTTCCGAGAGAGGATAGTGCTCAGTGTCTTCTCCTGAGATATGGACAGCCATCCAAGACCTTTCTATTTTGCCTTTGATCAGGGCTATGCAGAGCTGGCAATAGGCCCAGGCCAGATAAGACAAGCCACCCGTCCCCCATTTGATCAAGTATCCTTGTAATCAGTGTTAAAAACATATAATTTATGTTTGGGTTTGATATATAAATGTCCAATAATTGTACATGTACATACCCAACTCACACAGTACATGGTGTACACTACTTATACATTGTATGTGTATATGATATACTGTACTTACAAGCATATTATGATGGAGATGCTTCTTTGAATGCTGGGTCAGCTATTTCTTTAGAATATGATTTGTTATTAACATCTGATGAATTTCCCTGGAGAAATATTTCTTTGTTGATATTAAATTGACTGAGGTCACCATTGTAATGAAGAGTTATTTGTATGGAGAGAAATTAAATGATCATTTGACCTAAGAAAAAATGTTCTGTTTGTGATGAATAATAAACATATGTATTTAGATACTGTTTTGATGATCCTTTTGTCAAATATATCAGTTGAATACTTGAAAGAGAAACACAAGCAAGATTGGAATAAAAATATATGTATTTATATACAAAAGATACATGCATGTTAATTGCAGAACAAAAATAATGTAATGTACTTTGAGGCTATGTTATAAGTGATGAAGCTAGAGTGAAAAAACATGCTAAAAGTAGAGATGAATATTAGAACAAGCTTGACTGTGCTAGGGTCAAATTATCTTGCTTCATTGAGGTAAACAAAATAGAATTTATTTCTCTGTACAATATTATTCCAAAATTATGTATCCCATTTTATCTCATTTATTTGCTGTTCTCGTAAATGCGATTTGCAAACAAAACATGTCGACCTGATTGTTTTGAAAGCATTTAGTAAATGTTGGGACATATTGAAAAGCGCATGGACACATAGCACAGTGGTTACAGCATCAGACAAATTACTGTTAAGTAATCTGATGGTACTAGGTTCGATCCTAGTGTGAGACAGTATAACAATACTACTAACGCTAAAAGAGGGGAGTACGGTCGATATACCCCCGTCAGATAAATAAAGGGTTCGGTTCGTTACTTCCCAAAAATCTCCCAGATGCTACCTGACGAAGGCCGTAGAGTGCAACGGCCGAAACGTTGTATGAAAAACAACAAAGATGAGGATGGTCCGAATATTAATGGAAATAATGTTGACCTGAGTTGGGTTTTAGAAATTGGAGTGTGTTTGTCATCAGACTTTGTGTACGTCACTGTGTCGTTGTAATTTGTACATGTTGTCACTGGTTTTTGGTCTGGTCATTGTTATCAGTCATTGTTGCTACATAAAAAAAAATAAAGGCAAAGCTCAAAAGTCAGAGTTAAGAGAAGAAAGAAAGGGAATCCGTACTCAGCCTAATGGTTAATCTGCCGGTAGTTTTGAAAGGTAAGAAGAAAGAGAAAAGGCTGTCATTGGCCTCGAAAGCATGGAAGAAAAGGCCTGCCACGTGTAATGGTTAATCTGCCATTGGCCTCAAAAGCAATAATGAAAAAGCCTACCCTTTTACTGACTTCAAAAGCAAGGGAGAAGAAAGAAAGAAAAATAGATGAATTGTTCCTGGGTGGATTTGAACATAAGATATACTGGTATCTAGCTGAACACCTTAAACCATTGAGTCAGGGGAACACTGATGAAAGATTGAAATTTATTTGTAATTAAAAATTAAATCTCCATGAGACCCTCAAAAGGAAAAGAAATCAAGCAAAGAATCACACTAGGATGGCAAGCCTTTGATAGGGCAAGCTCAACCTTCAAAAATAAGAAGATCCCATTAATCTTAAAGAGAAGGATGTATAACCAATGCATCCTCCCAATAGTCACTTATGGAGCTGAAACATGGAACTTAACCAAGAGACAGACCCGTAAGCTGAGAACCATGCAACGTGCACATGAAAGAATAATGCTGGGCCTCACATAGAGAGGCCACAAGACAACACAGTACATCTGAGAAAAGACAAGACTTAGGGACATCATAGAATCCATTAAAAATCTCAAATGGCGGTGGGCTGGCCATGTTGCAAGAATGGCAGACAATCGATGGACATCGCGACTCACAACATGGATCCCACGAGACCACATACACAACCGAGGCCGGCAAAGTGTTAGATGGAGAGACGAACTAGACAAGTTCAGGAAATACTGGCTCCGTGACGCCCATGATAGAGAAGTGTGGCAAATCCTGGGGAAGGTCTATGTCCAACGACGGACGCTGAAAGACTGATGATGATGATGATGAAAAATTACTTATGTTGGATGTACAAGTAGCTAAATGAATATCCCCTGCTTTTTTTCAATCCTTATGTTTTGATATTGTTTAGATGGTTCTTTTATGACATTAACTTTTTTAATGACATCTTTTGGAGCAGGGTAATTTTTGCTGCACCCCCCCCAAATATATATGCTTGTTGGAAAAAATATTCCTCATAACAAAAATTCAATGTTTACAAAAAATAATACTGAGACCTTGCAAACATAAATTCATGCGACACTACCTGACTTCCTGGTATCACTCCTTTTCCTTCCCCTCTCTCTTACTCATGTTTTAGCTTCAAAAGTCAGATATTATTAAGTCTGATAAATTCATGATAATGAAGTCAACTCTAGGAGTTCGACAAAATGTTAGATTGGTAGTTTATTTCAAAGTAAGGATATTTTATATCCATGAAAATAGGCATACAGAAAATTGTGCATGTCAGTGTTTTTGAATTTATATGGAATGCAGAGACATCATATCAAACATTGATTCTCAAATGGATTTCAACCAAAATGAATTTGATTTCGTCTCTTACTAATTTTATTTTGCTCAGTGTGAGGATAATTTGAAAGCTAGCCATTAATAACTTAGTACATCTTTTTCTAAATACACTCCAAGTTCAAAACTCGGTGAAAATTATTTAAAATCTTAATTTTGACCAATTCATATGTGGTAAAAAAATTGTTTACATGCTATTTTAGCTGTTTGGTTAGGCTGTTTCAAATACTCCCCTCTCCAGACGAATTTTCAGTATCTGAAAATTTAGCAATAAATAGAAATTGCAGAAAAATGCAAGGTTTGAAAAGTTGTACAATATTTTTGAAAAATAAAGTAATACACGATTTGCAAAAAATCACGTTTGTGAAAAATGTAAAAATGGTGGGAAATGTGTTGATAAAAGTCTATCTATTAATTGCAAAAAGCAGTTTGGGGCTGCTATTAGCATGTTTATGACAATTCCTGTATGTGTACGATGGTGGTAGTAGTAGTAGTAAACAATGCTGAGCAAAATATTTTTGCAGGCTACACACTGTTGAGTACTGCATTTTAAGATGATGAGAATTGGCTGCTTGATACAATACTGTTGATGCTTTAGGAAATGCAATTTTTTGGTTTGAAATGTTTCTTTCAGTGTGTAATTTTTTTTTTTTTTTTTAACAATGAAAATTCTTCTCAAGAAAATCTTTTATTCTACATTCTCTGTTTTTGTTAAGAAAACTAACCGATTATTGATTTTTTTTAAACAATTGTCTCGATTTGAAGCAAAAATTAACCGAGATGTGTCCAGATGTCGGAGACAGTCCTTCTCCTTTTTTTTTTCTTTTGTTGAAAAAAGCTGCATTTGATGCGTTTTTTTTGGTCTTTTATGAGGGAATAAAATACGTTACTGGGATTTTCATTAAATTAGATCCATTAATTCATACGAGCAATATCTGACACGGTTGACTTCAAATCAATTATCTGAAACTGTCAACCAAAATTGTCAACTTTGGTTTCTTCAGTTTCCAAGTTGGTTTGGCTGGATATCATTGTGTATATATATCAGTAAATCGCTGAATGAACATTTAAACCTTTACTTTTTCTATATAAAGGCATAATTAGTGACTAACTTTTAAGCCATCCAGCTCAAGCCTTTCAATCACCAGTTTTGTTTATAGAAGGCCAACCGGTACCCTTTCATTGTTTGTAAAATCCTTTTTTTTGTTTTGTTTTGTCTCTCTAGACCTTAACAATAGGTCTTTTTTTCTTTTTTTAAAATTCGTAGATGCTACAAATTACCATGTAATGCTTGTAAAATTTTTGAACTCCTCTCATTATTTAAAGTAAACAGAGACAGGATGAGAAAGTGAAAGAAAGAGTGAGTTTGGATAGGTATATCATTTCATTTTTTATTTAGAATAATCACATATTTTATCAACATCTGTCCCATTTGAAATTAACAACTCCAATCAGCCATGTGTCAACCTCTTTGGTCACTGGCCAGAGCTGCGGGGAAGTCTGGTTTGGAATGTGTGTGTCAGGGGGTGAGATACACATCGGGGACTGATGTATCAAAAATGTGGCATCAATGATGGTGATTCATTCTTAGCCAGCAGAGGCAATATTGTTTTATAATTCACACTTCATGAATACATCTACCTCTACCTTGTTCCCTCGAGTTTACTATTTAAAAAAAACATATGAACAAGATGTCTGGAGTGAGCTCCCTCGAAATATCATGGACCCCAGCCAAATACCCCCCCCCCCACACACACATACACACCTGTGACTTTGATTATGGCTTGTTCATGCTCCTTCAGTCAGACTTTGAAAGGCCAGCCCATGTCTCCATGACAGATTTTCCCAGTGTTTTTTTTTTTTTTTGTTGAATGGAAAAAAAAAGAAAAGTTTTTTGTATCTATACTTCTAAAATCTTGCTCAGAATTGATGAAGGAAATAAAAAAAAAAAAAACGAACTTGCATTACTATTATATGGAAAAGTTACCGAACTAGTATGTTAATTTTGACCCCCCCCCCTTTCAAAATTCATCATGGCCTCTACAATCTCAGGAAATAAAAACAGATTTTGTGCTTGTTTAAATACTTATGTGCAATATTTTTGCATTAATTCAATGTATCACCATAGCCCACCCATGTACCAGAACATGAAATTATCTAAAAAAAAACAAAAAAAAATCCCTGCAGATTTGGGCGTTACTAGTTGGTCCAAAATGACCATAGACGACCCAAAAAGCATGTTTGAAAAAAAAAAATGTTTTTAGATGGTGTATTATGTTATACTTGTGCCGTTTTTCAAGGTTGTAGCTCCCAAAATGTGACCATGAGCGCCCCATAACATGCACACATTCAGACATGTGAAAAGAGAAGAATCTGTACCCCACTTGGCTGGTTGGTCGGGCAGGTTATTTGTGGGGCTATGGTGATTCAATATAAACCAAGGACATTAGTCCAACGATGACATTCCACCTGACGTTACTAGTATGCAATGAGTCACTTGTTTTGTTCATCGAATTTCCAACACATCATCAGCAATTTTTTTTTTTTTAAATTCCCAAGTGGCTTTAAGTCAGGGTCCAATTCCAAATCGTTATTGTTTGGTAATTTGAACTCATCTTCTAAATCATGAAGTAATGGACAAAAACTACCTGATTTAGTTTTATTCTCTAAGTTGGAGCATAGTGAAAATGTACGGCTAAGAAGATTCTCTCTACCGTGTGCTAAAAATTGATTTTGAACATATTGGGGACGGACTGATCGACAGACTGAGTGACCAACCTACAGACTCTCTCATAGATAGGTATGGACATATTGCCCATATATATATTCGAATAAGTACAAAGCTGTTTGTATTTCCTGAGCTTGCAGGGGCCATAATTAATATTTATGATGGGTACTGCATATCCCTCTTTTTTCTTTCATTTTTATTTCTCTCCTTCCTCTTCTCTATCCCCCCCTTTCTCCCCCCTCCCCCCCTCGCTCCACTTTCATTCTGAAACCTTTTTCTTTCAGAATTTCTTTTGTCTCCTCCTCTTCCAATTATGGCCTCTTCAAGCTTTATCACTTGTAGGGATGAAGAGAAGCTCAAGAAGTGTTAGCCTTTTAGAACTGTCTTGGCACTGGAATTTCTGCCTATCTATCAGTCTAATTACTACAGACGAAATCAATGACTACATCTGACTAAAATTGAATCAGTATGTCTTTGCATGATTAGGTCAATTATCATGGAAGTATGAATTTTAGATTTTCGCCAATTTCCTATCTGGGAGTCTCAATCTGCATGGACTATTTCTTCAGTCCCCCTGAAAGACTTTCAATTGAGTGTCTAGCTGTAAAGATATTGCCGATAATTATGAGAATTCATCTGGGTTCTAGATGCATTTTGGGTAGGGAGAGAGCAGCTTTTCAGAAAGGGCATTATGACAAATTTTTTTATAGCAGAAGCTGTCTTTGAAAATGGCTAAAATCAGCTGAAGCTTTTTATTTTTATTGCTAAGAATGTTTTATGTATAAAGTCTACTTATCAAAAAATAGCCAAGACTCCAGAACAAATTATTGATAAGAATAAAATGTTTACTTTTATTGAATTTACTGATAATCTTTTTTTTAAATTGGCCAGATTTTTGGCTATTGTAGATATTTTTCAGATAAATTGGGAAAAAATCGGCCAGATCTATAAAAAAAAATATGGTTAATTGGCAACTGGGTTTCCTACAACAGAACATGTGAATTTTCATTTGGGTTCATGCAAGAACATTTTATCATATTCTATGGCTGACCAACCTGTTGTCCAGTTAGTGGTTTTCAGTTGAAGATCAAAAGACAAAATTGATGACAACTTGTTTGTTTCATGGGAAGAAATCGATATGATGAAAAACAGATTTTTGATACTCTACTGATTTAATGATGTTTTTGTTTAAATTTTCTCTCTATCATAAAGTATGGAGGACCCTTGTTGCTATAAATAACAAATTGTACTTGGCTTCACTGCGATAACCACTAAAATTTCTCATTCACTAAGCAAAACTTGTATATCTATTTGAAAACAATGAATACAAAAATTACTCATGATGGAGAACTTGAATAATTCAGAGAAGATTTTATTTTCTGGTGAAAATGATTTTGCAGTTTTGATGAAATTTTGATTCAGTTAAAGAAATAAATATTTGTGTATGTCTGTCATTTTCCTCATTTCATGGGGGCATGGGGGGCAGCTCTGCCTGCTGCCAGCATCTCTGGAAGTCCTTCACATTCAAAGAGTTTTTCCAGATAAGTGAAATTCTTCTTCTTGTTGTTTTTGTTGTTCTCACAACATTAGAACCAATCCATTCTACAGCCTTCTTCAGATGTTCTGGCCAGATATAAAGACTTGGTTTGCATAATGATCATGCACCTGAAGAATGAATGTAGTGTAGTTGTTCCCAACGGTGAAGGTCCAAAAAGTGGTCTTAGGGGCCTCAGGGCAGACCTTTCAAAAGCTTGGGGCTCATTAACTAATTGATTGATGTATCTAGATATGTGAGGACCTTGGAAGTGGGGTTGGCTCCCTGAGGACTCCTCTGCAACATTTAATATGATTTGTTATTGTATAAATAATGTGAGAAATGCAGCAGGTGAATTACTATTCATATGGCTATTAGAGACCTGGGGGTCGAACCCCCCCCCCCAACTATGCCCCTGCTTGTGAGAACAAAAAAAAAATTCAATTACCTCCAAAACTTTTTGCCCTTGGGAGCTCTCAGTGAGCGCATACCTCTGTCATTGTCAGGAGAAGTGATTATGCATGGATCCGCCCTTAATCACTTCCTCCGTAGCCCATCCTTCCACAAAATCTAATTGAAATTCATAGAGAACTTTTGAAGATATAGTGTAGAAAGTCATGAGCATATGTGCAAATGTATTGAAGAGAAAAGAAAAAAAGATGGAAAAATTTCCCTGAATAGAGAAAAATTCCGAGATGCGTCCTAATATTCAATTAATCCTCCCTTACCCCACTGTAATCTTTTCGCAAAATTTCATTGTGATTCTTAGAGAATATACTTATTTGTATGAGAAAAAAAAAGGGAAAAATTTCTCTCAATCAAAAAAAGAATTCCTGGATTTGGTGGTAATTTCACCAACTCTTCCTTATCCCATGGTCCATCTTTGCACAAAATTTAATTGAAATTCCTTGAGAAATTTTTTGAGATATCAGGTGGATGGGAAGACAAATGCAACCAGATATTTATATTCCTCTCTAACTTCTTTAGCTGCTTCCATAGATTTTGTAAAATAATCATTTTCTTCTTACTAACAAAAATGACAGCATATATGAAATATATGGATATACACATTACAGTTTATAGATGTAAATGATAGAGATTTGTATTACAATCAGCTTGGAAAATAGCACTCTGTTGACTGCAAACAGATTTTTTGATATTTTTCGTTATTGTTTTTTTTTTACTTTTTCCACTTTTATATTATTCTTTAATTTTTATCATGTCATTAGAACATGATAAAATTCTATTTTACTACATCAGTTACACATATGGAATTCTATTTTACTAAGTCAGTTAGATCCCTTAGCATGACAGAAGACATCTGCACATTGTTAATTATCATGTGAGGATGCATAATGTAATATAGATGTCTGACATTGAGTGATGGTTGAACACTTGATAGAGTGAAGAGTTTGATCTTCATATTTCGTTTTGCTTTTGTAACTTCATGGCAAGCATAGCTTGGTAGAGATCGATTTGTGAATATGACATCAACAATTCAGTTATCTTTCTGTTTTTAATTGTCACAAAAATCGACACTTCTTAAAATGGGAAAATTATGTGTGAAGAGCAATTTTCAAATTGTTTAACAGCATTTGTAAGAAATTAAGTGACCCAAAGAGAGATAGATAGCATTCTTTGTTTTTTTAAAATCAGTTCATTGTGTTGGTATAGATAGAAAGATATGATGTAGAGAGTGGGCAAAGAAAGAGGAATAATTTTTTCTCTCTTCTTTGTCAGACTCTGTCATTTTCTTTTTTTTTTCTTTAGATTCATTCTCTAGATAAAAGAATAGTACAAGAAAGAAAGTAGACTATACAGTGTTCATAACTAATGTATACTCTCTCTCACTCTCTCTCTCATATATATATATATATATATATATATATATATATATATATATATTTATAACTTTTTCATTTGCCCCTGAATTACATTTTGGATATTTTTCCTTTTATTTTTGATGCAATCATTATTTCTGTTTTGAACGTTTTAACAGGAATTAACTTGAAAACTCAATTAAAAACACAGTTATATTACAGAAACTAATGTAGACAAATGCTGTTGAAAGATGTATGTACAATGTCTGCATCTTTTTACAGAATCTCCCCTTTTCCCTTTGACTATCATTTTAAAATTTTTTTCCTATTTATAAATTCAATTATTCATGAATATCTCCCTTATACATATTTATTGATTTTGTCTTTTTTTGTAATGTTTTTTTCAATCAGATCAAGGGTCTTTGGGCTCCATTCTGAAATAAAATTTGATATACTATGTATGTTAGACTATAAAATGAATAATTCATGAGGGTATCTTAAAGACTTACACTCACTGCAACTCATCCAAGCCCCTTAATCATCCATGTGAAGCTTTGCTGGATGGCTCCATCATCATTATACCAGCATGTTGAATGTTGTGTAATATTTGTATATTTAAAAAAAAAAAATTAATGCCCATCTTATTTGCTGACAAATACAGTATTGAGAAAAATTATTTGATTATTCTTAATATGCTCAAAGAAGGTTTGAATTTGAAACTTTTTGCCCAAATTTCCAAGATGAAGTAGCATCATCATCATTATTACTATTATTACAACTATTACAATTACCACTACTATTGTTATTACTATTACCATTACTATTGTTATTACTATGACCATTACTATTGTTATTACTGTTACCACTACTATTGTTATTACTATTACCACTACTATTGTTATTACTGTTACCACTACTATTGTTATTACTATTACCACTACTATTGTTATTACTGTTACCACTACTATTGTTATTACTGTTACCACTACTATTGTTATTACTATTACCACTACTATTGTTATTACTATTACCACTACTATTCTTATTGCTATTACCACTACTATTCTTATTACTATTACTACTACTATTCTTATTACTATTACCACTACTATTCTTATTACTATTACCACTACTATTCTTATTACTACAATATTCATATCATTACGACTATTACTGTTATTAGGAATAATAATAAAGATATAAAATAACTATCTAGTAGTTAGTATAATTAACAGCAAAAATAAGGTAAATAAAATAGTGATGAAAAATTGTTAATTATGAAATATTATCTGAATTTTGTTATCATCTTTGACTAGTTTTTCTCTCATCATATTTTCATTGTCCAAGTTGTAGTTGATATAATAGTCTTAAATTGACTGAATTTCCGAGATAAAGAATTTTCATTATCATCTTTTGACTAGTTTTATCTTTCATCTCATTTTTGTTGCTATTCAATACAGTAGTCTAGGTTACACTCAGCAATACTAATCTTGAGTAAACTCAATTCTTAGATGAAGTATTAGAAACCGTCAATCAAAATTGTCGACATAGGTTTCTTTAGTTTTCAAGTAGGTCTGGCTGGTCATTGGCTATTTTTATGCACATATCACATGTACAGACCATATCATTTTAGCTGGAGGAGTGAAGATTTAAACATCCATAGCTTATTATGTCTGGAAAAATGATTTATTTGTTTTTTCTTCTCTTGGAATTCCTTCCCAATGTAAGCTTTTACCAAGTTGATGCTTAAGTTATTTCCTGGCAACATCTACACTTGCTTTTTAAAAGTTAAGACTTTTTAGTGATTCATCAAAAGGCCAGAGAAATAACGTATTCATTGATCACCCCTTTTTCCAATTTTTCAATTGAACACTCTCAACACGGCTTGCTGCCACAAGATGTTGGTGATGTGACAGTTTCTATTGTGTGATTAACCAGACCTATTTCCATTATTACGTTTTGAGTTGTTTATCTTTTGTGTTTTTTTTGTTGCGTTTTTTCACACTTCCACACCCGAAAATTGCCCATTGCTATAAGGACAAGCAAGATGAATAAAATGAAAATGGTCGATGCTTTCTTTGAATTTCTCTTCAGGCTCTTATTTGTGGGCTTCAAAATTATGGTTGCTGAATAGTTGATCGCTTAGAGGCAGGAAAATGTATTTGGCTGTTCATGTTCAAACTTGGACTAAGTTTAATTTTTTTTTCTTTCAATTTTTTATGTTTTCAATCTATTTGACCTTCAAACCCTCTAGAAACTTTTTAGGTCCATGAAAAGAGGTATTTGAAGGTCATATAAGTGGGGTTCCTATTTACAATGTAGCTATAATGTTAAACTGCACCCTTACTTTCCATCCATTATAGGAAACTGTGGATGTGAGTTTCTCTTTCTCTCACTGTTCCCTGTCACACCTCATTTGATTAAATGGAATCTCTATAAAATATCATTCACTTTCCAGGGCTGTTAGATTGGGAATTTTTTTCCCTGATATATATATATATATATATATATATATATATATATACCTTCAAGCTGCCTTTTCAAGTATTCTGTTTCTAAAATTATCATAATCTTACAAATTGCCACTCCACAGATTATTTTACTAAGGTTAGGCTTTAGGGATTTTATTTATGCTTTCAGGTGAGTAGGGTCATGGTTATTTAGAACTTCTCCTTTCTTTTCAATCCCTTTATCTGTTTTCCTTTTTTTTTGCTTCTTTGATTTTCTCTCTTTCCCTTTCAATCATCATCATCATCATTATCATCAGCCATTTAGCATATAGACCTTCCCCAAGATTTGCCAGACCTCTCTATCATGGACGTCATGGAGCCAGTACTTTCTGAACTTGTATAGTTTGTCACTCAATCTTATTTTTCGCTGGTCATAGTTTCTCCTGTGATCTTTTGGGATCCACATTGTGAGTCTTGATGTCCAGCGGTTGTCTGCTGTCCTTGCAACATGGTCAGCCCACTGCCATTTGAGTTTTCGAATGGATTCTATGATGCTTCGGACTCCTGTTTTCTCTCTAATGTGCTGTGTTTTATTGTGATCTCTCCATATGGTGTTGAGCATGATTCTCATGGATTCATGGAGATTCGCTGTCCTTAGTAGATGTAGTGGTCTAGTTTCTCCAGTTGTGCGTTTTCTATTCCAATTGCTATGTCTTTGTCTTCAACTTGTTTCTTATACATGGCATTTATTTTTCTCTAAGTACATGTGATGACCAACTTTGTTGTCTTTCAATTCAGTTTGTTCTGCATTATTTGTAAATTGTCTTTCTTGCTGAGAACCTTCCCAATGTTGTGTCTCCCTTCTGAGACCAGCAAATGAGGGAATCAGAATTGAAAGAAAACACTTGAGTAACCTGCCTTTCAATTCTGGCCCCTTTCAACTAACTTCTTTTTCTTTCTCCTTTTCTGCTTCTCTTTATTTCATACTGCTTTTGGCCTTTCTTTATTTTTGTACCTTTCTTATATTTCCCCTTTTTCTTTATTTTTACTATCCTCTTTCCTCTTCCTTTTCTAGAGAAGTTTTTGTTGTTTGATAGAAAAGAATATTGGATTCGAAGCATCTATTCTTGGGGAAAAAATTTCCAAATAAATCAAAGTCATCACTATTGCAATATGAACCCAAATCTGCAGGATTTTTCTCAAGATTCTCACATATTTATTTTTCCAACTGGATCCATGTTGTCATATTTATATCATGATATCGATCAAATTGAATTTCAATATTTGCAAAGATTTCTTGACTGACTGCTTAATGGTAGAGTGCTCATCTTCAATCTTGTAGGCCATGGTTCAATCCACCACCATAACAAAAAACTTTTTAAAAAATGGTACTCAATGCCCTTTTGCTAAGTACTCAGCATATGAACTAGGATTGTGGAACCTTTTCTCAAGGCTAAAGGGTTATGGCCAAATCACATTGGATACACAGGTTCTTGTGAGATCACCAAGGTTAAGCAATGTTGAGCACCTGGATAGGTGACCATTGGAGAATACCAAGTGCTGTAAACAGAACCAAGTTTAGACAAGCCTGGAAAGCTGTAAATGAATTTTACTGACTATTACCCACTTGTACCTAAACTATCCTTCATGAACAGAGAACATATGTTTGGTAGAATCATCAAAATTTACTTATTTTTGTCAAAAAAAAGTATGATTTCACTTTGATTACATCAACTTTTGATTGTAAAAGAATAGTTATTTTATATCCCTGGTTTGATTTTTAAAGAAAACAAAAAAACTTTTGATCAATTCAAAACTACCTGTTAATTTATTTGTTGTAAAATTTTGCTCATTAGGCAATTTCACCAATTCATTCTAACGCAAATATTTTATGATCCTAATTCTGGGCTGAACCAGTTCTCACACTGAATTTATCCTAGCCTTTCTGCTGGACTATTTGACATACATGTGTCGCAAACAAAATAGATTTTTGACTGAATTGTGTTATTTGATTATATCTAGCAAAGGCAGGATAGACGCCTTTGAGATTAAGCTGTTGATCTTTCGGCAAATCAACTGAATGCATTGACAAGTTAATTGACTTGGGAGGAAAAGTTGAAGCTTACGATTTTGTCATTTCACTGAACAACGATCTTTCGTGAAGAATATCCACACTCTTAGAAACTGTCAACCAAAACTGTCAACACAGCCCTCACCAGTTCCTGAGTTGGCCTGATTGGCTGGTTATTTACAGGTTGCATCAATGGAGCTTGAAGGCTGATGATTTGAATATTTATTCCTAATTATGAGAATTTTTTTTTGTTTTTCCCCTAATTAGGTTTTTAGTGAGGTTCAATTTGCAACGTGAATCTACGCTAAATTGATGTCTGGTTTGTATCAGGCAGTGCTCATGTTTATTTTCTGAAAATTCTGACTTTTTTAGTGATCACTGTCCAACAGAAAGCGAGAGAAATAACATTCATTGATGAGCCTTTGTTCCAGTTTGTTTGATTGATTACCCTTAACGTGACATGTTGACAAGATATTGATCGCGTGACAGTTTTTATTCTTTATTGATTTCTCTCAGTGTATCCTTCAATTTTGTCAGACCAAAATCCCAATAATATATTGATTGAAATTTTTCTTTCTTCTCTCTTAATTTTGAGGCAGGGATGTGGGTTGGTGCTGTAAGGGACACACGGTCCTTTACATCCGTGAAGCATGGAATGAGTTGATATCATCCACACTTACCAACTTAGATCACTTAAAACGAAATGAAGTTTTGAATGTCTCTATTTGCCCTGAGGTGGGTTATGATACCTATTGTTCTTAATGGCACTTGAGGTATTCTACTGTAAGTTGTATCTTTACACTGAGTGAGGAAATCAAAGTCATACGTTGTAGTTGGTTGTGTCGTTTAATTGTTAATATTGGTTAACACAATTATTCCCTCTCGGCTGTGCAATGAAAATTTCAATTTCATGTACAATTTAGGATTAAGTAATGAAATCACTCGGAAAGTGCTCATATCTGTCTATTCAACTGTCAGGTGGAGTAATTGTGCATGGATGAGCCACAAAATTTAATTCTCCCGTAGCCTATTGTACACCCCTCTACGAAATGTCATAAGTACAATGTTGGGGAGGTACCTATGCATTGATCCATCCAAAAATTAAACCATGTCTTCGGTAGCCTCTTATCTAGCCCACCACAAAATTTTGGAGAGGTCTTTCTGAGATATTGTATGGACAGACATAAGTGTATACATAAATGAATTAAAATAAACAAAACAAAAAACTATGTATAAATATAGCTCCCAATTAAAAGAAAATTCCTGTGATAGTTCCTATTGAGTGACTAACCAGACCTGTTTGCTTTCAATATCTCTTCAGTGTGTCATAATGGGCTTCACTAATCTGGAAGCGGTTTTCCTCTCAAAGTAATCGATCAAATCCTGGCAATTGATGATAAGTGATTTTGAACGTTTCTCAGCATGCCATTTGGTTATTAATTTTCTCTTTATCAGATCGATCTTCGGTAAACATTAATAAGAAGTGGTCAAAGGTCTTGATTAAATTTCCTCTTTGATGTCAACCGAATACATAATGAAATGATTGATCTGGTTAGTCACTCAATAGAAACCATCACATGACCAATGTCTTTTGACAAACATCCCGTGTTGGGGATGATCGATAAAAAAAAATAGAAAAAAAAGTTATTTACTTCTCTTGTCTTTTGTTGGGCAATGATCACTAAAAAAGTTGGAATTTCCCAAAATTGAATGTTCATGCTACCAGACACAAACCAGATCAATTTAGCATAAATTTACTTTTCAAATTAAACCCTTCCACTAAAAAACCTACTCAAGGGGCAAATCTTAAAAAAACATAAAAATGTTGCATGATACGTAAGGCAATAATTTTTGTCTTTATTTCTTGAATCAATCTTTTGTAGCAGTTTTTGGATTTTATCGGACTGGGGTGTTGGGCTAGCACCCAAAATAGACTGCCTTAAAGAACTAAAACGCTCCAACTGCCCAATTATTTCACCACAGCTTTCTATAGGGTATCAAGGTAAAGTGAATGCAGACTGTCTCTGCTGGGGATTGAACCCAGTTCTCTGATTGCATAGTCTCAATCCTTCCACCTATCTCCAGCTCTTTAAATCTTGTTTTTCAATGTCTTTGTCACAAAAACCATCATTTATATATTTCTCGATTGGAGATTGAGACAAAATTTGGCGAATTAGTTTGAATGAAATTTTAGATGTGCTAGCATCTATATTAGCAATCGCCATCACTGACTGACCTACCAACTGACATAGCAAATACCTCATACCTTCTCAATGAAGCATTCCCTCACACCTTCTATGAATCTGATGTCGCTTAAAGGACATTTAATCATTACGTCATCAGAACATGGAATTCTGTGTCTTCGCTAGAAGATAAACGTGCGTCAATTGCAGAAATGAAATTCCATTTTCTCACAATATTAGCATTAAATAACGGTTCTTTCAGAGGAAATAGCTTTTAAACGTGGGAGCTTTGAAAGGAATGGGCTTATGAAGTCGCTAAAGATTGAACTAGTGAATCTGTGGTCTGGCTTGTTAAGATTCTGTCTGCTAACTTGAAATTCTGCTAAAAAAAAAAGAATTCAAAATGGCTGTTTAAAACAATACAATTAACAATTAATGCAATATCCTTAAGAAAATCTAGAGATTTCCATTAAAATAATTTCACATTCAACTTGAAGACTGGCAGGAATTTCTTTTGACAGGTTGGTGTCTGGAACTGTAATTCTACGACTACTAAAATAATCAACTGAAAATTTGAACGATGATATAGAAAGCCATTGTAGTTCTTGAATTTTTTGTTTGGTTTTAAAGAATAGAATTTTTCATTCTGATATTTTGGTTATGTTTCCTTATTGATTTCTTTTTGAAAATTGATTGTTTCTTATGCCCTTGACTGACCAGGGCTGAAAATTTTCAATTCTCTTTTTGTGAACTAAAATGAAAGGAGTCAATATTTTTGTTTTGTTTTTTCAATCTTTCTTTATTTGAAGAATGATTGATAACAAACACAAAACTGGTCTGGTTAATCACTCAATGGGAACCATCATGTGATCAGTATGCCATGTTAGGGCTGATCAATTGAAAAATTGGCAAAAGGGGTGATCAATGAATAAGTTACTTCTCTGGCCTTTTGTTGGGCAGTGCTCACTATGGAAGTCCAAATTAAAAAACAAAACAGCATATGACACAAACTAAGCGATCAATTTTGCATAAACTTTTAAAATCCATTTAGAAGGAAAATTTAAAAAATCAATAAAAAGTTTTTCTAGACGTAAGGTGTAATTGTTGAAATTTCAGCCCTTCAGCTCCATTGGTGATGCTTATGTATGTTGTACAGAGCCAGCCAGCTAGCCAGACTAACTTTAAAACTGAAGAAACTCATATTGATGGTTTTGGTTGATAGTTTCAAATGAAAGATTGTCTCACTGAAAGACCTCAGGAGCATTTGTAGCACTGTAGTTTGTGTATTAGTTTTGTAAACCATGAAGCCAATACTTTCTTAACTTGTCTAGTTTGTCATGCCAGCTTATATTTTATTGGCCTCTGGGAATCCACATTGTGAGTTGTAAAGTCCAGTGGTTGTTTGACATCCTTGCAAATGACCAGCCCATTGCCATTTGAGTTTTCTGATGGATTCTATAATATCCTCCATTCCTTTTTTTTCTCTAATATATTATGCTATCTTGTGATCCCTCCATGTGATGTCAAGCATGATTCCCTCATGTTCACATTGCATGATTCTCAATTTGAGGACCAAACTTTTGGTTTGGTTCCATGTTTCAGCTCCATAGGTGACTATTGAGAGGATATATTGGTTGTAGACTGTTCTTCTAGAACCATTTCAGGTTTCTTGTTTTTGAATGTTGGGCTTGCTCCAACGGAAGCTTACCAACCTAGAGTGATCCTTCGTTTGATTTCATCTTCTTTTGAGGATTTCATGGAGATTCGTCGTCTTAGGTAGATGTAGTGGTCCACTTCCTTTAGCTCTGCGTTTTCGATGTTGATCTTTGTGCTTTTGTCTCCAACATGTTTGTTGTTCATTGAATTTGTTTTCCTGAAGTTCATGTGGAGACCAGCTTTCTTGGTCTCTCTGTTTAGTTCATCTAGCGTTATCTGGAAATCATTCAAAGTATTTGAAAAAATAACTAACTAGTTGACAGAGAGATTATCTCCAATTAGTATTATTATGATATATCATTATTGAACAACTCAATTGCAATGGATTCTTCCCTTCTTTATACGTAAATGAATTTATGTGTGTCTCAGCTCTCATCTAGAAATTTTTATTTTCTTATTTTCTGAAAAAAAGCTTTTCTGGGTCTCATTTTGACAGTCTAGTTTATTAATAACATTTAGATTCTCTAAATTTTTAATACTATTTTAGATGTTTTCAAGTGGAAAATGCCAGTGATATCATAGAGAGAATTTATTCAGACCATATTTGTCCTTTTAATGGAATTTCTCTTCATGATTCCAAATTTTGACTCTACGATTATTCAATCATTGACTGTGATGGCAACTTATAATTATAATTATAGGTATAATCATTAGTTATTAAATAATTTTCAGTAACCAATCTTGCGCACATTAATTTCTTTTGAGTGCTGGTTGCAAATCTATTGTGTACGTGTGTGCATATATGCAGAGCTTAGAGAGAAGTATGATTGTGGTTCTATGGCTCAAATGTGAATGATAAAAATTTCCATCAGTCACACAATGGTGGTTATAACTGATTCTAATAAATTGCTTTTTAGTTGGCTGCCTTGAAATCTTTGATTATTTCAGGAAATTGTCAAGCTAATATCTCTACCCTTGGATGCACCCCTATTGTATTCTCTTACCAATCTTCTGTCTCTCGATGCGTTACTAAGTGATTTCAAAACCTCTCAGACTTAGTAAGTGGTTCTAAAACCTTTCAGAACAATGGATCGTCTTGTCCATCAATGTTGGGCTGAATTTTCTCAAAGCATCTAAATTGACCAAAACTGTGAGAAGAAACAAAGTTTTAAAAGTAACTTTACTACTAAAAAATAGAACTCATCCCATTTTTTTTGTATTGTGACTATATAGATGTTCAACATTATGATAAATATCACTGATGTACCTTGAATTGCACACCATCCCAACCATCCTGACGATTAATTGATTGGTTATTTTCTATGTAAAATGGGGGATCAGGTTAAAGCATGAATTGTTGCAAAACTCGTCCCTCACTCCAATGTTCCTAATTTTGCGAATACTTTCAAAACAATAATGTTATTGATTCTTTGTATCAAGATATAAAACTACCCTAACCAGTAAGATAGCTGTATTTTTTATCAAATAGGATTTGGACAAGTAGTAATAGTCTTGAGTCATCTAAATTCTTACGTGAAGTATTTTTGAAATGAAATTTGATTAGTTTTTCTTTCATCTTATTTTGCTTTTTCATAACAACACTTGAGATTAGCACACCAATTCTGAAGTTGTATGAATTACCAATCCTGAAGTTGTATGAATTACCAATTCTGAAGTTGTATGAATTACCAATTCTGAAGTTGTATGAATTACCAATTCTGAAGTTGTATGAATTACCAATTCTGAAGTTGTATGAATTACCAATTCTGAAGTTGTATGAATTACCAATTCTGAAGTTGTATGAATTACCAATTCTGAAGTAGTATAAATTATTGAATGAAGTATTAAAAGTGTGCAAAATTTTCCAGTGAAAAACCAGTTTCCTAATTGAGTATTCTGTCTCTAGTTTTCAATAAGAGAGCATTGGTAACTTCTGCATGCACCTGATATAGTCATTAAAAATTTTTGACTAGAAAGAAACAGTCAACCAAAACTGTCAACACAGGTTTCTTCAGTTTTGGAGTTGCATCATGCATACAGACTGCACCAATGGAGCTGTGGGGCTGAAAATTTAAACATTTACTTACTATGTCTATTAAGCCCCCACACACACCTAAGAAAAAATCGGTTTTTATTGGTGGTTCAATTTACAATGTAGGTTTATTCTAAAATGATCCCTAGTTTGTGCCCACTTGTGTTTTGAAAATTAAGTCTTTTTTGATAATTACTGCCCAACAAAAAGTGAGAAGAGTAACTTATTCATTGATCAACCCTTTTTCCAATCTTTCAAGTGATCACCCCCAACATGGCATGCTGCCAAAAGATATTGGTCATATGACGGTTTCCATACAGTGGCTAACCTGGCATGTTTTTCTCTTCTTATCATTGTTTTTTAATCACAATCGGTCATTACATTCTACAATCTGTGATGTAATAAGCGTGAACCAGAAGTAAAGAAGTTGCCACTGTCAAGATGTGAACCAACATGAAGAATGTAATAACCAGAGTATTGTGAAAAGAAGCAACAATAATATGAAAGGAAAACTAATCAAAGATTAATAATGATAATACTTTCTCTAAGAATTCTGACAATCAGTGATTATTCCTGCTTCCACTGCTATTTGATGATAAAGAAACAGAGACTTATCGGATAAAAAAGGATTGGATCTAAGACAGCAGATTTGGCTCTGCTCAGCCATTAATCCTCGATGGCCAACTCGGTTCCTTGGATATCAGTACAAATCTTGTTGGAAGCTACTTATTCATTTCTGATTCATATTGTTCACTTCATCAGCAAAAATAAAATAAAATAAAAACTAGTTAGAATGAATGATGATGATGATGATGATAATGATAAAAGGTCTGGTCAGTCACTCAATAGAAACCATCACATGACCAACGTCTTTTGGCAGCATACCATGTTGGGGGTGATCAATTAAAAAATTGGAAAAAAGGGTTATTTACTTCTTGTCTTTAGTTGGGCAGTGATTTACTGAAAAGTCTGAATTTTCCAAAATTGAGTGTTGATGCTTCCATGCACAAACTCAGGGATCAATCTAGCATAAAGTTACATTGCAAATTGAACCTTTCCACTAAATACCTATTTTGGGGGCAAATCAAAAAAATGGAGAGAGGGGTGATCAATTACTTCTCTTGCCTTTTGCTGAATCGCTAAAAAGTTTGAATTTTCAAATTACAAGTGATTACAAACTATTGACCAGTTTAGCATTGTAAATTGATGCCCTTCCCTATGAAAAAACTTTTTGGAGGGAGAATTTTGGAAAAATAAAAAAGAATATTTTTTTCTAGACATAATAAGGCATAATTATTGAAACTTTCAGCCCTGTAGCTCCATCGGGGCAGCCTGTACAAGTCATAGATACTTAATCATCCAAACCACCTTGAAAACTGAGGAACCTATTTTGACTGTTTTGGTTAACAATTTCTAATTGAAACTCGCTACATAAAGATCAAGATAGACAAGATACAAGGGAACAGTATATGTAGATTGTTCTGAGATAATGATGAAACAATCAGCCTCATGGTAAGAGAATGCAGCAAATTAGCCCAGAAGGAATCTAAGAACAGGCATAACTAGGTGGAGAGGGTGATCTATCGGGAACTGTGCAAGTCACTGAATTTCAATCATACAAACCATCGGTACATTTAAAGACCAAAGTCTGTCTTTAAGAATGAAACATAAATTCTTTGAGATTTAAATGGATCACCTATCTTGTAGTAGTGAACAAGCAGAAAAGAATGTATCAGATAGTGGATTTCATTGTTCCAGTAGACTCAGGGTGAAGATGAAAGATAGTAATGAGCTGGATAAGTACCTGGATCTTTCCAGAAGGCTGAAGAAGCTGTAGAAATCGAAGTGAACAGTAGTGCCAATAGTGATCCAAGCCCTGGGAACAGTGCTGAAAAACCTTGCAAAGAGGCTGGAGGAATTGGGAATCTGGGAAGAGGCTGAGACTATCCTGATGACCATACCACTAAAGTTGGATAGAATACTGAGGAGTTTGCTGGAGTATTGAGGAGACTTTTC
Organism: Thysanoteuthis rhombus; assembly: GCA_963457665.1. Classification (NCBI taxonomy): domain Eukaryota; kingdom Metazoa; phylum Mollusca; class Cephalopoda; order Oegopsida; family Thysanoteuthidae; genus Thysanoteuthis; species Thysanoteuthis major. The sequence goes on along the minus strand of OY735227.1, from coordinate 45,194,032 downwards.
ACTCAATCTGAAATAGAAGCCACCATTCACTGCTCATGAGAAAACTCAATAATAATAATATCTGTACCTACTTGGCTGGTTGGTCTGGTGGGCCATTTTTGGGTTCATGGTGATTCAATACTACTTTGATTCCTGCCTTACAGCAATGATAAACTCAATACAACTGCCTCCAACTGTCTAAAAGATGGATAAGATGGAGATGGTTGGACGGACACAAATAGACTAAGATAGACATGAACAGATTCTGATCGATAAAACACAAAGGTGGAAGGGGAATTTTTTTTATTTCTGTACACTCTTTGTGGAGCATAGGGCTGCAGCCACTTTGTGGTGGGTTCAGCAGCAAATGAATTTCATGGGGTTGAATTGCTAACCCCATGCACAACCTTACTCTTTTACCCAGGCTTTTGACCAGCTTTGATGGCTGTATGTTTTGATTTTTTTTATTAGCGTAATTTTCTTTACTTTACAGGGCTAATAGCTCCAGCTGCCCTGAAATTTACCCATCGCTTCGTTCATTGTGATGAATTTTTAAAAGAAAATATGTGTATTACACATTGACATAATTCAAAGATCACATGGTTTTAAATTTATCTTGGGATATTTCATAATTTACAGTATTATTGATGTCAGATATAGTCTTGTAATTTTCATTTTCAAATAGCTGGTCACAATGATTCTTCCTCATCATTATTAATCTTTTAGCATCCTTTGTTGGACATAGACCTTCGCAAAGATTTGCCAGATTTCTCCTCATGAACAAATGCCAATACGGTTTAGTTTGTTATACAATCTTATATTTTGCCAGCCACAGTTCCGCATATGATCTCTGGGAATGCACATTGTGAGTCATGATGTCCAAGTTGACTTTCTTGCAGTGTGACCAGCCCATTGCCATTTGAGTTTTCAGATGAATTCCATGATATCTCTGACTCCTGTTTTTTCTCCAATATACTGTGATGTCTTGTAATCTTTCCACATGATGTTGAGTATAATTCTTTCCTGTGCACGTTCACAATGATTACCTCTGCCAAAGAAGTTAGACACAGTGTATGTATTCATTCATGTTGGCCTGTCTGATTGTCCACACAATATATCCAAAAGTTCTCATTTTGTGGAAGGATAGGCCTTGGGCCAAGGAACAATCAATAAAATTTTCAAGCAGATCCTGGAATTTTTTAATGATTTTGTCACATGGCGAGAAATGCATTGTTCATTTATCTAATCTTTGAGGTTCCACTTTGATTTTGTCAAACTCAAGTCCAAATCTGGAGTTGATTTAGTTTTTTTACAGTGAGAACAAGAACAGAGAACAATCCTCTCCTAATCCAGGGGAGTAAACTCTTCACTGTTTGTCTGTCTTGGCACATTAAACCAATTGCATTTCCTCATCGTGATTTCAAGTCGTTAGAAAAAGTTGTTAGGAAAATCTCTTACCAACTGAGCAAGACTGACAAGTATTACCTATCTTCAAAAATTAATATTACAAATGCATTTGGACTTGTTTCATTGAAATAAATACATTTATTCTAAAAGATGTTTCTATAGTTTTCTTAATTATATATGTATACAATACAAAAGTTGCAGTAATTATCTACCGTCAGATTAGAAGTCAGAGCAGCCCGGCTTGTATGTTTTCTTGTTCTAATCTGTCAGTTTGATTTTGCTCCAAAAATTGTAACTGTCATGATTTATTTCTCCTATCTATGAATCTTTTCAAATCACAACTGATACGTAACACCCTATTGAATTAATCTTTAAAATACATTACTATATTTTTAACCAAAGAAGTTTTATTGATCATTACATAATCAATAAAATATAAATATTATTACAATTTACCCTTCATATATATATATATATATATATATATATATATATATATATGCTCATATTCATTTTCATTAATCGAAGCAGTTTGTTTAAAAATCAGAGTTTAACAGTTGTGAAAATAGTATCCTTACCAACAGATTGGAGTTTTCTTCTTGATACCCCATTTACAATACAAAAAAAAATGTTATAGCATTTTCCTTTTCTTAAATGAAATCCCAAAACAAATGAAATTAATTAAGAGAAACAAAAATTCAAGAGGTGATAGATATTAAACTCTAAAGCAACTGCTATCCTGTGAAAATGTGAAGAAAATTGAAAAAAATTTAGTTTTTGGTGCCTCAAATTAGTTTATTGCATCAATATTTTTTGACAGAGGAAAGTTCATTAGTTGACAAATTGGTTGGAGAAATGACCAGCTGAAATCTGTGGTAATGAAACACCTTGAAATGAGGATACAAAATGAAACGAACATTTTTCTTCAAAGTTATTTCTTGCTAATGAATAGTAATCGAAAGATTCTAATCCAAACTTTTAAAAACTTTTGATACAAAATTTAAAAACAGTTCAGGCCATTCAGATAACTAAAACACACGCACACACTCACTTGGTATGTATGTCGTTGTTTACAGTCGTGTCATTTATAAGATCAATTTTCTACATGCTGTGTATGTAGATAAAATATCTCTCTGTGACTACAAATGGGTATGAGATACGATAAGTTTAGAGAGTTTGACCATGGAAAAAATTACTCACCCTAACACCTAGTTTCTGCCATCTCCTTGATGTAATCGCTAACTTACTGTTTGCCCACTGGATCACAAAGAGAACTGGCAAAAGTCTGTGTTATATTCATATCACTAACACTATCCAATTTCCCTGAACGTTTGGGTAGCACCGTGGATATATACTTCATAAGTTTGAATTGGTTCTTTTTTTTTTTTCTGATTATCTGGAGACGCTTGTGAATATTTGAAAAAAGAATTTGATAAGAGCCAACAAGTTAAAAGCAATTGAAGAATATCTTTTTTCAAGTCTGATAACATTGGTGAACTAAATTGAACATTTTTTCAGACTAATTTTTGATGCAGGCTACGAATTTTAAGTCTAGCACCTCAGACATGATCTGTTTTCAGTTCTGCTATATATGAGGCAGTATACAAGATTCGTACGATTATTATTAATTTTTTTGCTACTATTCACCTTCATCTTAATTTGTTGTTGCTTTTTATTGCAACTAAACTCAGGTTGGGTTCCCTCCAGTAGTGAGTAAATGAATTAACAGCATGGATTGAAATAAAGAAAGTTTCAAGTGAAAATCGAATTCACAACCGTCTATGGAGGAAGGTGGCTTGCTTTACCATTAGTACAACCTAATAATGATTTATAAGACTTCCTTTGCTAAAATAGATATTTGTTTGTCAACTTTTCAATGCAGAAAATCAAAATTATTATGTATAGAGCTTTATCCCCCAATACTCTTGGGGGGTCCTTTGCTAAAATACAATTTTTATCTATTCACGTAAACCAGATGAGGAAACAAATTACATTTTAGGAATCAGAATCCAAAATTACATCAAGTACACCACAACTCATGCCTGCTAAAAATTGGTTGTTTGCCCAAGTAATCTGATAATGCCTACAAAATGGACCCAGAAGGTTCAGAGATTAAGCTAGACTTTGTAGACATGTAAACAAACTTTATATACTTGATAAGACTTGTGAAATCAAGGGTCTCTGCTTCTTAGACCCTCCTCCAAGTTCAAAGGCTTTGCTTTATTACAATGTCAATATGTTGTCACCTATTGCTGGTGGTAGCTAATGAGATTACCCATTCACTGCAAACATCCTAACCTACAAGTCAGTTAAACTGTGAGATATTGGTTGCTCATCAAACTTGAACCTCCAGTGAAAGTTGCCTAGTTCATTCATCACTCAGAGGAAAAAAAATTTATGACAAAGGAATTACTCTTGAAATAAAAGAGTTTCCACTGAAAACAAGTCTTGAGAAATGAGAAATCTTTTTGGACCATCACGAAGAGAAAAGGAAAATGATTTAAAAAATACTGATAACTTTAAAAATCAATTTTCTTTTTGCCGGATGTTCCTACTCTTCATCTTGCCCTTCTCACAAGGTTGGCCTTTACGGTAAATGAAAGGAAATATCCTTCTTTACTTTTTTGATAAGATTCCTGGACATTCGGCTTAACTATGACATCTTTTTCAATGTTTACTTGCCTGATGAGATTTTCTGGTTGGATGACATCTCTAGGAAATTCATTTGGTGATCGAATTGCACAGATTTCCTCTCTCCTCCTCTGTCTTTCTCTCTCTCTAACCCCTCATCCTTGTCTTTCTCTATCTCTCTTGCCACTCTGTCTTTCTCTATCTCTCTTGCCACTCTGTCTTTCTCTATCTCTCTTGCCACTCTGTCTTTCTCTATCTCTCTTGCCACTCTGTCTCTCTCTCTCCTCCTTGTCTCTCTCTCTCTCTCCTCCTTGTCTCTCTCTCTCTCCTCCTTGTCTCTCTCTCTCACTCTCCTCCTTGTCTCTCTCTCTCCTCCTTGTCTCTTTCTCTCTCTCCTCCTTGTCTCTTTCTCTCTCTCCTCCTTGTCTCTCTCTCTCCTCCTTGTCTCTCTCTCTCTCCTCCTTGTCTCTCTCTCTCTCCTCCTTGTCTCTCTCTCTCCTCCCTGTCTCTCTCTCTCTCTCCTCCTTGTCTCTCTCTCTCTCCTCCTTGTCTCTTTCTCTCTCTCCTCCTTGTCTCTTTCTCTCTCTCCTCCTTGTCTCTCTCTCTCTCCTCCTTGTCTCTCTCTCTCTCTCCTCCTTGTCTCTCTCTCTCTCCTCCTTGTCTCTCTCTCTCTCTCCTCCTTGTCTCTCTCTCTCCTCCTTGTCTCTCTCTCTCTCTCCCTCTCCTCCTTGTCTCTCTCTACGATTTAACTATAACTATTTTGCTGATTAACAAATCTCCTATGTACCATCTGAAACTATGGACTTTTCCACTGCATCAAATCCACTATTTTTACTTTTTAAAAATCATCCATAGAAATCCATATTAATATCCATGAATTTTTTCATGGGATTACCTTGTGATATATATATATATCTCAGTGCTTCTGTACATCATCAATACTTATATATATATATATATATATATATATATATATATATATATATATATATATATATATATACACATATATATGCACAAGTTGCCATACTGTCAGGTTATTCCTCTGAAAGGGCAGCAGACCTCTACAGTCAGCTCAGTATCTACTCCAAAGGGATGTCTCAAATCTGTGCTCAAATTGCACTGACAAACCTAGTATTGTAGTGCTCCTCCTTAGGGACAGTTGTTCTTTATAGCCTGCTTGTTCATTACCAACTACAGAGTGTTCACATCCTGTATTTTATCTCCCCAATGACGCAGGGACTTTACTGTTATCTGTACCACCCCCAAGGACCATGATATGCAGACCCTTGGTTTACAGATAGGTGGGGGTTAGCTGTGAGCACATTGCACCTCACCTTAAAACTTCATTGCACTGGCTTTTAGGCTATTCATGTACAGGCCTTGTATACTTGAAACCTTTAAAGACGTGGAAAATCCTCCCAAATCTCTATTTGTGGAGCCAAGCCATCATATATAGTATAGTTCAAAAGTAAGGAAAGTAGTTCTTTTGATTTTTTTTTCATCTCATCTCAGAAATGGCCTTCAAAGCTCATCCTTTCAGGATTTCTGGCTGAGGGTTCTGCGATCTGTCCATTCCTTTGGTATCTATACTGAATCTATTGTTGTTGGAGCTTAATAGTTGCTTGGAAAACATTATTCCTGAATATAGACATTTCTGATTTTTCATGGAAAACTGATGTTTTTCTCTGACTGAATGGAAATTTGTTCTATACAAAAATCTATTACCTCTTGTTTCAAAAAATACCAAAAAAACAAAAATATGAAAAGTTGTAAAAAAAGATCAATAGAAAAAAAAATTGTGGTTTGGGGTTTGTTTTTTTTTTTTTTTGCTGTTTTCGTGTACAATAATTACGTTTATACTAAAATATTTGCATAATTTATCCACTCATAGATAAGCTTGTCAGTTTTGAGGGGGGTCTATCAGGTTTGGATTAAGATCTGGAACTGTAAAATAAAATTTATCATTCAAAATGAAAGAAAACTTAGCGGGAACATTACAGCACCAATATTACTTGTATGAAAAATGTAACATTTGATTGAGAATACAAAGACAACTCTGAATCAAATGAAAGGACAGTCATACAGTATTACTATGTGAGAATTGGATACCAGTAAATATAGAGTAGCAAATTACAAAAGATCGACATAATATATGTTGAACAAAACTTACCCTTGTGAATACAATACACTCACTTTCATTTTCATTTATTTCTCAAATAAATCATTATGCAAGTACAAAAATACATTATATGCACCATAGCCCATGGTAGATTTTGTAGTGGAAGGAAAACTCTGTGGTGCCCCTGCCCCACTCTCAAGGCCATAAGCACGTGCTTATTTTGCTTAATGGTTGATCCAGGGATGGGTACTTTGCTAGTGGTATATTTGCTGCCATTTTTGAATCAAAAGAAAATGAAGATTGATTGGTTGCTACAAAGGAAGACTAGATATTATTCATTGTCTATTTTAGTGGAATTGGCAGTTTTTGTCTGTGGCTTGAAGAGGGGAAAAAAACGTTAATGGAGCAAAATACTCAACTCTAATTTATTGCTTTCTCTAAATTAATATCTTCATCTTCCTTTTGATAATGAGTGAAGCTTAGAAATGCTGACATAAAGACTAAATTCTGTTTTCAAAAGAATCTTTCTTGTTAACCTTGACATTGAAATCATCTTCAAATATGACTAATCCGACTGATTTGTGAATGAGGAATTAAAGATGGCGGGGGAACGGTCATTGGAGGACACAGCTTTGTTTTTGCTGCTCTTAACAAATACGGAATCATTCTTCCTTTTTTTGTATAATTGTGGAGGTAGGATTGGCGTAATAAAGTAACGGCTTAGACAATGGAATGGGCAACCCAAGTTCAAACTCCGGTCGGGTCTGTTTTGTCTGTTCACTCTGCACTAATACTTTTGGGAAAATGCATGAATTCATCTCTTCAGCCCTCAACTAAGGGTTTAATAGTCAGACAGATTGGGTTCTCTAGCTTTGGGAAGATGACTAGTCTAGGAGAAGCACAACTGATTTCAAACAACTTTGTGGGCAATTTCGCATCAAATTAGACGTTCTTCTGGCAGCTCCTGCCGCTGAGCTGATGCTCTGCTTTCCTTTGGACTACATCAGCAAGGCTGAGAGGGGGATTCTGATGACTCCATATGCTTCACCCAGGTGTGAGCTCTAGAAGGGATATTGCATTGTCTGTAGAGACAGAATATATATATATATATATATATATATATATAAATCATCCTCTATAATAATTATTGACTTCTATTAATATTTCATTTTGAAATACTGCTTTTATGATTACTATGGCAGATCCCATCCCAAAGGTGCGTGTTTTGAAGGGCCAGTCTTTGTAATGTATGGAGCAGCCTGCCATAATTGTCAAGTAAAATAATTTTCTATCCATTATATGAAACTATGATTTTGAAGTATTTCGGTTACTTCTCTGCATTGTTGCTAAATTAGATATTTTTTATCTAAATCACATAATTCTAAAAAGCATATACATATATATATATATTCATTTTCTTTCTTTGCAGGTGAGAGGTTTCTCTTTGTTCCCAAATAGAATACTCAACCTTCACCAGAACAATTAAAGGTTTGTCTATTATTTTTTATACATTAAGCGATAATGTGTGTAGGGCTACCTTGGATATGCCTTGAGAACTGCCCTGAAAAGTTGATGAGCATGTGTAAAGGGTGGTGCAAAAGTCATAAAGAGATTTATTTACGATCAACTTTTTCCATTTTAATATTTTTTGTTTTTCTTCTTCCCACTTATATGAAAGAACCCTTGGGAATTCATCGTGGAAAAAGTACACAACTGGTCAACAAATTAAAATAATAGAATTTTACTTTGAATACATCATAACATTAAACCAGGGAGCATATTCTCAGGTTTAAATGTGCAGACACTGCCATCTGTGTCCATGATTCTTTTTTTTTTCCTGTTTTTGAGAATCGGCATTTATAGTGATCACTTGAATGGATAGGGAGACCAGGTTTAATCTGAAATGCTTGAAATTGTATATGTGTGCTGGGGAGCAGCTGTTATGAAGAATGTTATTAAAAGAGAAAGAGTTAGTGAAATTGAACATGGCAAGAATTTTGAAGAAACAATTTCCCATACATCATCCTCAGCCTTTTAGTGTCCGTCATTGGGTATAAAACTTCCTTGGGATTCACCAGACCTCTTTATCATGGCAATTGCGAAGCCAGTACTTCTGAACTTGTCTAGTTCGTTGCACCATCTCATTTTCTGCTGGCCACAATTTCGCATATGATCTCTGAGGATCCACGCTGTTTGTCATCATATCCATCATTTGAGTTTTCTGATGTTTACTATATTGTCTCTGACTGTTTTTTCTCAAATATAATGCTGTCTTGTGATCTCTCTATGTGACGTTGTGAATGATTTTCTTGTGTGAACGTTATATCTTTCTTAGTTCAAAAGTCAATCTCTCGGTTAGACTCTGTGTTTCAGCTCCATAAATGGCTATCAGGAGGATGCATTGGTTGTGTACTCTTCTTTTTAGATCTAATGGGATTCTCTTGTTCTTGAAGGTTGGACTTGTTCCTCGGAAAGCTTGGCAAGAGTGATTATTTGTCTGATTTCTTCTTCTTTTGAGAATTTCATGGAGATTTGTTGTCTGAGGTGGATGCTAGGTTAATTAGATTCCCCTTGTTTATGTATTTCATTTGTTGGAAATTATTTTTAAAAAATGATTAAAACTCAAAAGATATGAATTTTGTTCCATTCTGTATTATTGATCATGATATGTCAGCTTATGAATTATAAATAGGCACAGGGATTGGCGTGTGTGGGAGGGTAATGAATGGGGGAGAATAAATCCAGAAGGAAATAGAAGTCTTTTAACATCATGTAGGTGTGGTTGAGAGGAGATCGAAATATGATTTTTAATCATTCAAACGAAACGGTCCAATCATTCAGGAAGGAAGGAGGAAGGAAATAAAACATGTAGATACAGCAACAATTGTATTTGAAACCATTAACCAAAACTGTCACCATAGGTTTTTTCAGTTTTTATGTTGGTCTTGTTGACTGGCTATGTATGTATCATGTGTACTGGATACACTAATGGAGCTACAGGGCTTAAAATTCAAACATTTATTCCTTAGCATGTCTAGAAAAAATGTTCTTTCAAAATTCCTTCTCTAAATATTTTTTTTTTCAGTTGGGCTTCAAGTACCAGTGTAAATTTATGCTAAATTGATCCCTTAGTTTATGTTTTTTGAAAAATCAGACTTTTTAGTGATCACTGCCCAACAAAAGATGAGAAGTAACTTATCTATTGTTCACTCTTTTTCAAATTTTTTTAATCGATGACCTCTAACATGGCATGCTAATAAAAGACATTAACCACATGACGGTTTCTATTGATTAACTAACCAGACCTGTTTTTTTACTTTGTGAAATGATTACAGGTTGCAATTGGATGGTTTTTGAAAAACTCTTTCATCTTAATTGCAATCAAAGAGATGATACTAACTATTCACTGCATTGCAATTGTGGAGCCGTATTATTCACGAAATAGTCCTAATGGCGGTGAGGATGACAGAATCAGTAGACGAAGTTCAAGTTTCACCCAAGGCTATTTATGTTCACTTCAAACTGATATGTTTGGAAAAGGCATAATTCTACTTTTCCCCTCATCTGTGAATAAATATTCGGACACATGGAACCCTGTAACCGTAGGAGACAGTTCATCTATGAGGAAGTTGAAAAAAAAACAAACTACTGCTTGGTAGTTGCTAAAGGCGGTCCCTAGCCTGAGTAAAGGAGATGGGTTAGGCATCCAGCTAGTGATTCAACCCCATAAAACACACTCTACTGAAACTACCGCAGAATGGTTGCAGCCATATGCTCTGCAAGAGTTGATTGAATAACTCCCCTGCTCAAAAATCTAACACTATTCTGAATACATTCTACAGAAATGTCTAAATCAGAGATCTTCAATGTGGATGGTGCTGCCCTCTAGTGGGTGATTTGTGATTTTAAATGAGTGGGAGTAGATGAAGAAAAGTCATTTTTATGTTAGGTGGGCAGTAGCATGTTTCAATCTCTTAAAAATATATCAAAGTGGGTGGTAAGTGAGAAAAGGTTTTAATTAGATTATCCCAATATTCATTTTAATCCTTGCTCACTGTGTACTTTGAATTATAATCGTGAGTTTGCCCAGATCAGTGTTGATGAACCTATGACAAGCATGTCAAAGGTGGCACACAAAAGCATTTTAATGGTTTGTACAAGATATCATTTTTTGCAGGTGATTTCATTAAAATAAATCTGTTTCCTCAGTTATTGGTTGTCTAACCAGAATTCTTTAAGAATGTTTTCAAACATTTTGTTCTCTTCTCCATGAAATAAAATAAAAATTATAATCTGCTGCTGGGCATGTGAGGTGACTTTTCAGAAGGTTATCCCCATTGTGGGCACACGCCCTAAAAAAAAAGTCTGATAATCATACCCTAGAACAATCTTTTTCAATTTTTTCATTTGTTTCTCTTTGATTTGTTTTTATCAGGAACCATCAACCAAAATTGTCAACATAGGTTTTTTTCTGTTTTTAAGCTGGTCTGGCTGTCTTGCTATGTATGTATGAATGTATTATGTGTACAGGTTGCAGCAATGGAGCTAGAGGGCTGAAAATTTATGCATCAACTCTTTATTTAGAGAAAACCTTTTTTTTTTCTTAAAGTCCCTCCCTAAATAGGTCTTTAGGGGGTGGGTCCAGTTTGCAACGTGGATTTATACTTTTTGTTATAATTTGTGTCAGGCAGCGTTCATGTTTGTTTTTTCAAAATTTGGATTTTTTTTAGTGATCGATTAGAAAAGTAGTTTATCCATTGATGAACCATTTTTCCAATTTTTAATTGATCACCCCTAACATATGGTGCCAAATGGTATTGCTTGCATAAAGGTTTCTATTGGCTGTCTAATCCTCTGCATTGCTGCATTAACAAGATCATTTTTTTTATATTACTGTCAGGCCTGGAGGCAAGGAAGTCTTTATCATAACGCTTGTTATTGAATCTAATAAAGAAGCCGGAAATAGTAGGAAGCCATTATTAAAAGCTCTTCACATCTTCCCACATGAAGACATGAACTTGGTGTGATTGAATCAGTAACTGCGGTTATATAAAAATAATTGCACGCATCTTTTTAACTGATGTGATGAAAGAAAAAGAACAACAATTATTTATGATTTAATATTCAGTATTAAGCACTTTGATTTAGCTCTGCCAACCAAGTTGGAAGAGGTATAAGTATCGACTCGTGCCCATCTATCTACAAGATATTTCCAAAAGTTCTCAATGAATTTCAATGCAATGTGGGTGGTGAACAATGGCTTGATCAAGAAGTGATCAAATTCAGGAGTGAAACCAGTTCTTTGTATTTGATTGAAAGATATTTTTATAATCCTGCGGGAAAGGAGGTTAAAAATGATCAGTTACTATAAAGGTTGAATCTAATTTCCAAGGGAAGTAACTCAATACTTACACAATCAATGTTCTCTCACTTATTTTTAATTTCTTTTCTTTCAGTTTTTAGTTACTATGGTGTTGGCAAAGGTATGAACTCTCTGAATGTTTTCTAGTTGTAACTTTGAATTTCAGATTTTTTTATTGTTTTTCTTCATAGATTCAAGTTCAGTAATTTGTTATATACATGATAGGATTTATCAAAAACAAGATTCTTTGTCAAACTCAAGTCCAAACCTAGAGTTGACTTTGTTTTTATAGTAAGAAGAAATTACCTAATAAATCTAAAACAAGAAGAACAATCCTCACCAAATTTTGGGAGTGAAAATGAACCTTTCCTTACATTGGAAGAAATGTTAGTTGACCAACTTGGAAAAATAATCATTCAAAGAGTTTTGCAGATGATAGGACTCCTTGTTGTTTGTGTTGTTAACACTACGTTTTGGATGATTCATTCTATGGCCTTCTTCAGGTCTGCGATCTGAATGTGATGGTTGTTAACAGAATATTCCAATGTTAATTTCTTTTTCTTCCTTTGTTAAGTCTGGATTTCCATACTTTGTTCCTGTTGAGTTGTGGAAGCCATATTGGGTTGAACTTCGCTTTTATCTAATTAATACATTCAGTCGACATGTTGGTATGGGCTGCCTACTTGATTTTCCTCAATTTTCAACAGCATTCCTTGTCTATCATATAATCAGAAAGTGAAGTGTTTTTCTTTTTCTCTTCAAGGACAAGGTATAGAAATCAAAGCCTAACAAAGAAAGAAGAAAGTAACATTACCTGAATCTTATGTTGTAGTGTGGAAAGAAATTGACATTATTCGAATATGTTGTAGTGTAGCTACTCTTGGAATACTCTGTTCATCACCATCACATTCAGACATTACACCTGGAGAAGGCTGTAAAATGAATTGGCTGAAATGACATGTTAACATAACAAACAGCAAGGAGCTCAATACCCCGAAAAACCCTTCCTCTTTGAATGTTAATGACCCTTCTCAAAACTATAGACAGTATCTTTAAAAGAAATAAAAACCCCCTAAGTCACTTATGTTATCATAAAACAGGGCATAGATGCCGTATATGTCAGTGTATTGCAACATATCTACAGACACAGCAGTTCCTTCATGAGGCTGCATAAAGACTGTGAGGTTTTTCAACTAGAAAAAGGAATAAGACAAGGTGATAACAGCTCACCCAAATTCTCCATAACCTGCTTTGAGATGATCTCTTGAAACTTGGAGTAGGAAAACAAAACAAAGGAATCTGAATAGATGACAAATACATAAGTAACCTCAGATTTATGGACATCATCATTTTTTTTTTTTTGCAAAGAACCTTTATCATCTCCAAATAATGTTAGATGATCTAAATGAGAAAAGTTGGTGTCCATATGAGCAAAACAAATGTCTTGTACAGCAAATTCCTAAATCGATTTGTTCATCTCTTAAGTATGTTTACTCATCAACAACTAGATATACTTTGAGACAAACTTATAAATTCAGGTGCAACAAATAAGAATTCTTTTTCAGGTTGGTCTATGTAACATTTTTTTCAGCGTACCATGATTTGAAATCTTGACCAACTGATTGGTAAGCTGGTGTATAAGTAACTGAGCTGGAATGGTTAGTCTTACATATCTACAGAATTCATCTTGTAGATACATAAGGGCTTATTTCATTCGTTTGAATTATTATGTTAACAACATAAACAAGAGAGTGTTCTATTTCCAAAAAAACTCATTAGATATTGATGGCACTTCATGACTTTGCACTAAAAAAATCTATTTTTATGATTTTTCACTTATTATATTTATAATACAAAAGTTGTAGTAAACATCTTCAGTCAGAATTGAAGTAGGAATGAAGTTCGTCTGGCTTGTATCGCTTTTTTCTCTTGCTATGTTTTAATTACTTTATCAAGGCAAAAATTAATTGCACTCTATTATGTAAGGATCATTGTTACTAAATGGTTGGTGTAAAAGTAATTGCGTTTCTTGTTATATTAAACTTTGATGCTCATTTTCTGTATGAACTATCATTTAATGTTCATATAATATGCCATTTTATAGCATTAGTTTCTATCTGTTTAAGCTGAATATTTTCATTATTCATTCTGGTTTCTTTGAGGCTGTCAAATCAAAGATGGGCAAAAAGCAAATTTGAGCAATTTTGTCACATTCAAAAATTGGAAAAGAAAAAAACTTGAGCTTGTGTTGAGCAAATGACACAGAATGAGAAGCAAAAAAGCTTGCATGTTGTGCAAATAACCCTGCAGAGATTGTACAAACTAAGCTAATAAACTCTAATTCAACCAGGTTACTCACAAAACCACTCTCTGACCGGTTACCACTTTTTGAAGCATTCCTATAAAGGGGAGGTCTTTGACAACCAGACAGCAGTTCAAAATGCCCTGGAAAACTTCATTGGTTTCAGGACCCCAGAATTTTAGGCTAGCGGGATAAATGGACTAGATAGAAAAATGTGTAGATTCTGAAGGTTCTTATTTTGATTGATAACTTTTATTCTAAGCTGAGATATACTGCTTCAAAGTTATTGGTGGAAAACCAAAATTATTCTTGCAGCAACCTATATATCATACAACAATTGATTCAAACCAGTTTTCATGTCTTTTCTGTCTTCATTGCATTATTTAAGCTGTTGTGCTCTCTGGCTTTGTCTCCTTTCTGAGATTTGTTGTTATTACTATTATACATTGATTTTTAAAAAACTAGTTTTCTTGTTTTTACCGTCTTCATGAAGCTTTAACCATGGAAAACTGTAGTCTCCTTTCTTGTTTGAACTTCTGTGGCTAGGTATTATTATTAGAAACCGTGAACCAAAACTGTCAACATACATTCCTTCAGTTTTCAAGTTTGGCTGGCTGTCTGCCTCTTTATATATGTGTAACAGGCTTGACCAATGGAACTAGAGGGCATTTAGTTCTTATTAAGTATAAAAAAACATATCTGTTGTTTCCTGACCCCACCTCCAGGTTTTTATTGCAATGTAAGCTAAATCAGTACCTTAGTTTGGGTTCAGCAGGATTCATGCTTGTTTTGTAAAAATTTGGAATTTTTTCCAGGGATCCCTGCCCAAAATAGGCAAGAAAGTAGCTTAATCATTGATCTTTGCCTTTTGTAATTCTTTTAATTGATCGCCCCCAACATGGTATACTGCCAAAAGGTATTGGTCACATGACAGTTTCTATCGTGTGACCACAGCACTAAAAATGTTGCGATAATAGATATAAGTAAACTGGTCTGAAAAAAATATTGTATGATAGATTGATAATAATAATTCACCGTGTAATTTTTTAAATCAAGTAAATATTTATAGATTTCATCAAACATGTTATCAGAAACAAAATCAAAAACTGTTAGCCAGCCAGACCAACTTGACAACTGAAAGGAGACTAAGTATGTATCATGCATATAAGCTGCAATGATTAACTGGAGGGCTGGAAATATATTTTCTTCTGTTTTTTTTCAAAAATTTCCTCAAAGTAGTTTTATAGTGGGGGGGTTCAGTTTGCAATGTAGGTTTATGCTAAATTGATGGCTTAGTTTGTGTCCACTCATTTTCTGAAAATTAAGACTTTTCTTGTGATCATTGCCCCAAAAAGTTGAGAGAAATAAATCATTCAGTAATCATTCCCTTTTCCTGTTTTTAATTGATCACCCCCTAATTGGCAAAACCATTTGATAATGAAGATTTTTTCACAAGAATGAAGCTCATTTCAGTGATAAACAGTTTTATTTGTCTTGATTTGAAGTCTTTTGTTTTCACAGACTGGATTTTCAATTCAATTTTTTACTTCACAAAATCTGTATTATGCATCATGTATTTTATTTTTTTTCAATCAGAAACCGTCTATCAAAACTGTCAGCATAGGTTTTTTCAGTTTTCAAGACAGTCCGACTGGCTGGCTGTACCACATGTACAGACTGCACGAATGGTGCTATAGGGCTGAAAATTTTAACATTTTTTTTTTTTTATGTCTACAAAATTTTTTCTTGTTTTTTGATCATTCTCTCCCTAAATAGTAATTTTTAGTAGAAGGATGGGTTCAATTTGCAATGTAATTTCATTCTAAATTGATCACATAGTTTTTCCTATGACAAGGCTTTTGTGAACAATGAAGAAAACTGTTGTTACTCTTTTCTCTGTGTGTTCCAAAGGAGAGAGAAATGAGAATGGTTTACAGAAATCAAGCTGGATGGATTTCTCAAGATTGTTTGGAGTCAATTTAATGTTTTAATTGAATGGCATTAATGGCAAAGTATTTTTCTGTCTATGCAATGAAATGTGCATTAATATGAACTTTGAGATTTTTATTGCTGAAGATGTTTTACTAATGACCAAGTTTAAGGATTTGGCATTGGAGAGAGTTTTTCTGTACACTTTTATGTATTTGGATATTTGTCATTTAATGGTTATTTTTGATAATTAAAAGGTATAGATAACATCCCAGCTAAAAAGTTCTCTACAATGAACAGCCCAAAATAACATAACTAAAAACTTTTTTTCTTAAAGAATAATAAACAACTGGGACTCACTAGAACAATGCGACCCTACTATACTGATCACTGAAACAGTAAATCACTTCAAGAATAAATGACAAATATGCAACATGATTGGATTATTTACATCTACAGAAGGTCTAGTATTCGTGTGCTCAGCTTAAGATCAAAGTGTTGCTTCTCAGCCCTCTGCTAAGGTCCTGATTGTAGCAACTGAGCACTAATTGAAAAATGTTGCACAAAGCATATATATATATATATATATATATATATATATATACACATTGTTTTTTATATGTGGATAATTTGCCCATCAGTTTGAAAATATATATATATTTGATTGGACAGTTTATGATATTTGCAGACATTACATTAGGAAACATGTTTGGTTTGGCATCAAAATTAAGTGAGTATCAAATCAAACAGCCAACCTTGTAGATAAATAAAGGAATGAGCACCTGGTGGGCCTTGAACCTACATCCACCAGGAAGCCATCTTAATGCAACTCTACACTACTAACAGAATGAACAGCACTTTTGGTAAGCATGAGTTTGAGTGAGCTATTTCAAATTCCTGCTTTACAAGAGTCTTGTTAGTTCAGTTAATAAAGCAGAGTCATTACAAGACTGCTTCTTGGTGGACACGTGCTTGAGTCCTGCAAGACACTCATTTTTTTTATTCATTTGCATGGTCGGCTGATTAATTTGTTACTCGGTTAATTATGTCTCTTTATATAAGGTCTGTACAATTATCACACATATATACATGAAATTGTTACATTGTAAACAATTGTTCATCCCAACAAGAGGAAATTCACACAGAGAACCATAATAACAAAGTATTTGTAGAACATAGATCACTGAAGAAAGTTACATGAATTACATTAATAGATATTAAGAAATAAGAGTCAGAAATGATACAAAAAAAAGTTTGATTTTCAAAGCTGTAAAGCTCTTTAGTCTTAGCCTCTGTATGTACCCAAATGTTTTTGTCGATTGGGCTTACATGTTCGCACATGAATGCATATTTTGTTTATCGGTTTCATTTAATGCACAGTTTGCCTTTAAATGTATATTTGATGCGTGCAAATACAATTTGTACAGGTCTGTACTTGTATAAATGTATGATTAAAGTGGTAACTGACTGGAGTGGGGTGAGGGCACTGACTGGTCTTCTGCCAACTTTCTGTCATTTCTAAAGGATACGAATTAGGGGATCATTTTTTGTGATCTATTTAGGGGCAGGGCCAGTATCTCAAACACAGAATCCATTCTTAACATTCAACTTCATCAATCATTATCGTCAATCAGGATTTTAAAGTCTTATTGACCCTCCAAACTATGAACCATGCAACATGCACTGGGGAGGATCAGGCTCAACATCACATGGAGAGAGCACAGTATGTTGGAGAAGCAAGAACCAAAAGTTCAATGAGGCATCTACCATAAAGTTCAAATGCCATCATTGCCAGATTATGTGACCCTGAGTGGAAGATTTTTTTAGGTAAGAAGCACCTTATCCAGGAACACCTTTCTATGTAGTTTCTAGCAAATCCGTCACAGACCAGCAGAGAAAATTGATTTTAAAACAAGGTTCAAACCTCATTTTGCATCTTATCAAGGGTCACCTTTTTACTGAGTTTTAAGTAAAATACAATCCAATAGAAAACTCAAATGGCCATGGGTAGGCCATGTTGCTAGAATGCCAGTGAACTGCTGGACATCATGACTCAGAATGTGATCTCCAGAGATCATATGCAACATTGTGACGAGCAAAAAATGAGATGGTGTGATGATTTAGACAAATTAAGAAAACATTGGTACTGCGGAGCCTATGATTGAAAAGTCTGATGAATCTTGGGGAAGGTGTTAGTTCCACGATGGACATTAAAGGGCTGATGAGGATGATGTTGGATATGGGTTTTTCTCAAGGTCTGCCAATAATTTCGCTCTCATACGACATGGTGCCAAAACATTCTGATCTTATCCTAATCATTGCACCATCTTATTTTCTGTAAGACACATTTTTGCTTATGATCTCGAGGGATCCAAGTTGAGGGATGCTATGTCCAGTGATTGCCTGATATTCTTGCAACATGGCCTGCTCATCGCTATTTAGTTTTGTCAATGGCTTGTTTGCTCCGTAATATATTGTCCTGTCTTGTGATATTTCCACGTGATGTTTTTCATGATTTCTTTCCTGTGCATGTTGCATAGTTCTTAGTTTTTGGGTCAATTTCTCGGTTAAGTTTCATGTTTTAGCTCAATAGGTAACTATTGAGAGGATGCACTGGTTGTAGGTCCTTCTTTTAAGACCAATGGGAAATTTGGAATGGCATTCATTTCTTATCTACCCCTTAATTTTTTTGATTATCCCTGAACTATAAAAAGAAAAAAAAAAGAACCTTCTGTGAGACTAGATTGCTAACCATTGCTCCATAACAAGGTCTTATTGATATTTACTAAGCCTACCTTTGTCTGGCACAAGGCCACAAGTTTTGGGCTCCCAGTGAGGATGGAACTTAGTACAGTAGGAATGATCTGGGAGACTTGCTTGCCAACCATTGCTCTCTGGGAAAGTGTTCTAGTGGTTATTTGAAGCTATATTACATAAAACCGTTGCACCAATGGAGCTAAAGGGTTGAAATTTTCAACATTTACTCCTTATTCAATCTGGAAAAAACGTTCGTTAAAAAAAAAGAGGTTTTTAGTGAAGGGGGATTTACGATATAAGTTTATGCTAAATTGATCCCTTAGTTTGTGAAAATTCTGACTTTTTTTGTGTTTTCACTGCCCAACAAAAGGCAAGGCAAGTAACTTATTCATTGTTCACTCTTTTTTCCAATCTTTTGATTGATCACCCTCAACATGGCATACTGGTCAAGGATGTTGGTCACATGACTGTTTCTATTGAGTGACTAACCAGACCTGTTTATTTAATGTTCGGATTTCCTACCCTTTTCTCGATTTACAAAAAAAATCCATTGAAGTAAATTTTTTCTGTTAAATTCCTAAACTTAAATATAATTCATACACAGTGAATCGAATTATTTATTATACTTTTGTTTCCTTTATTTTTCTTCTACAAAAACAAGAACAACAAGAACAATCCTCATAAAAGTTCACATCTCCCACTGTGATTTAATTGTCAGTTGGAATAGAAGCTGGAGTAGAGTTTGACCCTGCAGCAGCCACACTTGTGAGAAAAAAGAAAAAAAATGAAAAAATTGAGTTCAATTGAAGGAGTTGAATTATTTGAATTCTGTGAGGAAAATGTTTTCATTTTTTGATCTTTTCTCTTCATTTATGATTGCCTTTTATCAGAACTTTCTCATTGAAATACCTTCCAATTGTTTAAGTGAGCAGAATTGATTTGGAATAATTAATCTGTTTCTACTCAGGTATCAAAACCTGAATACTAAAACATCAATTCTATCTGTGGCGTAACTGGTAGAGGAGCAGAAGTTGCAGTCTCTCCCTCTGACTACATCCTTCATAAGTGGTGGCTTTTCAACCATCTTTTTTTACTTATTAGTTCTCTTTTGTGATAAAAGTCGTATTTCATTATTTTCCTTTTTTCAAATTTCTCTACTCTATCACATGACTATTGGAGAGCTTTCTTGACTCATTACTTTATTCAGCCAACCTCCCTGCATTCTCATCTGCAGGCTTCAAACATTTCTCATAATGCTTTGTTTTCTTTTCATTTTATGTTTTACATGTAAAATAATCAGATATATCTTTTTATGAAATTTTGCTTTTTGAATACAATATAGATTTATCAGTCCATTGTAAAGCTTGCTTTGATTTTAAATACTAAATAACGATTAAATACTCTCTTTATAAATGTATCTTCCTTGTGTTTTTGAAGTATAGAATGAATTAAAATCATTTGGCTTGTGTCCTGTTGCCTTTTTGATAAGCTCACTCCCATTAACTTAAGAATCTGGCTATGCGCCCAAGTGTAAAACCACGCAGTTATCAATGATATACAAATAATTAGTGTATTTTTTATATACCATGTGATTATAAGAGATTTTATGAAACTAAAAACTCTATCATAAGGCAGACATTTTTTATTGTCTGAACTCAAAATCAGTATTAGATTTCATGAACCGGATTTTTAATTTAATTTTTTCACGTTTATTTTATTTCACAAAATTCGTATCTTGCATCATATCTTTTGTTTTAATTGATATTAGAAACAGTCAACCAAAACTGACAACATAGGTGTCTACAGTTTTTTAGTTGATCTGGCTGGTTATATGTCACATGTACAGGCTGCACCAATGGAGTTAGAAAGCTGAAAATTCAAATATTTATTCCTTCTTATACCTAGGAAAAAATGTTTCTTTTTGTTTTTCATTGAGATTCTCCCTTAAAATTGTTTTTTAGTGGGGTTTCAATTTGCACTGTAAGTTTATGCTAAATTGATCTTTTAGTTTGTGTCTGGCAGCATTTACACTTATTCTTTAAAGATATTTTTTAGTGGTCACTGCCCAACAAAAGGTGAGAGAAGTAACTTATTCATTAATTATCCTTTTTTGCAAATTTTCCAACTGATCACCCGAACATGGCATTCTACCAAAAGACATCAGTCTGATATATTTGTTAATTTTTCTGGTGAGCTTTTTGAGAAATCAGAAGGAGGAAGTTAGGAGAGATTTTCCAAGTTAATTTTCAATCAATTTTCTGTTTTAATGATGATATATATTTCTGTCTGCAATCAAGTGGACATATACTTTTACTTCAAGGTACTTATTGCAAAAGAAGTTCAGATGCAAGTGCAAAAGACTGAATCTTATGTAAAGCTTTATAAAGTGTATGTTTTCCTGTACATAGTTCTCTTCATCTTGGCAGACGGTCTTAGCACCTTCAGTTTGAAAAAAAGATTCTTTCTTCTTCTCTACAGCACCCCTCATAACAGATTCGACTGATGTTTGATTGGCATTGGCAGGTGTGGAAGCAACACAGGTGCTTCTTCTGAACGTCTGAGTGTTAACTCTCTTTTTTTTCTCTCCAATGGCATTTCTCCCATTCTGAAAATGTTTCTTCTGTACACTTTTGTGTGTTCGGGAATTTGCCTTTCAATGTATATTGCGATGTTATTTGCTCATTTGCTATGTTTGTGTGTATATGTGTATTATTTGGATATGGAATCCAACAATATCAAAGTATTATGATATTTAGATAAATTTTTATTTACATGTTTTGCCCATCTGTCTTCATCAAAAATAATATTCAAAAACAAAAGTTTCATAAGATTACATTCAGCTTTCAATCTGCATCATGCAGTTATGGACGAGGCAGATAGTATTTAGGTTCCATCATCTCAGGTTTTTACTGTGGGTGCCTTGTATTAATCCTTATATCAAAATAGTTCAGTTTCTATTTCTTTTCATTGTTTTTCTCATTTTCCATATCTACATTATTTTTGATTAGCCACTTAGGCAAAACATGTAGAATAAATTTTCCCAAATGTCATAATACTTCAATGTGTGTGTGTGTATATATATATATATATATATATATGAAGAAATGTATACATATTATCAGACAGAATGATTATACATTGTGTCATATTATATAGAAACATTAATTTGAAATGATCTTACACGGTTAATGTATCACTCACTCATAGACAATGTAAATAGAATGAGCAATGAAAGAAAATAGGGCTCCTGGAGGAATCAAACCTGTTACCGATAAGGTTGCTGCTTTGATGTAGTGTTACTCTTACCACTGAGCTAAACAGCTGCTGAATGCAATTCATATATATATATATATATATATATATATACATATATATATATGAGGGCAGCTATTGAATTACGAAACTGGGCTTGTGTCAATTAAACTACCGTGCTTATGTACTATATGCTTATCTCTTGGCATCTTTGGTTTACTATTATATATTGCTTGAGGTTGATTTAATTTTCTGACATGTTCTAAAGATGGTCTGTTCAAAAATCTAACAATACATCTAATTAGAAAGTGAAATTGAAGAAAACAGCTACAAAATCTTCTTGGATGCAAATTAAAGATTCAGTTGAAGTCGTGTCATATTTTTTCACTGTGTAACACGTGAAATGATACGGGCTTAATCCATTGCTGTTTATTGTTAAGTGAACCCTCCTTAAAACGGACCCCTATTCAGCCAGACACCCCTTTTCCCCCTATTAGTCCATTTTAATGAGGTTTTACTTTATTCAATAAGCCCAGCTTAGTCTGGTACAAGGCCACAAGTGTGGAGTACAGATAGAAGATTGAACTTGCTACAGTAGTAATGGTCTCTGAGATTAGCTTACTAATTATTGTTCCATAGTGAAATTAAAAGCCGTCTTCAAGATTGTCTCCATGGGTTTCTTCGGTTTTCAAGTTGATCCAGCTGGCTATGTACATATCATGCATACAGGCCACACCAATGGAGCTTGAGGGTTGAAAATTCAAGCAATTACTCCTTATTACATGTAGAAAAAACTTTTTCTTTTCTTATTCCCCTATATGTAGGTTTTTAGAGCGTGTATTTGTGTATCTTAGGGATGGGTGTTAGTTTGCATATAAGTATATGCTAAATTAGTTACTAGTTTAAGCCCAGCTGCATTCATGCCTGTTTTTTTTGAAAATTCAGCCTTTTCAATGGTCCAATGAAAGGCAAGACAAGTAACTTATTCATTAATCACCCCATTTTTCCAATTTCTTGATTGATCACCCCCAGCATGGCATGATGCTGTGATGGTTTCTATTGAGTAACTTGAAGTCTGTAGAACAATCATCCTGAACAGGGGGAATATTACACCAGATTATCACTTACAAATGGATTTTCTTTTGTTATATGACAGCTGAGCAGAGAAATAAGGGGAGGCTATTCCCACTTGGTGGATTAAAAAATATTTGTTTTGAAGAAAAATTTGTTTTAATTATTGATTTCTGTCCCTGTTATTGTCTTATTTCATTAAATCATTACGAATGCATGAGCAGGTTGTCCTGAAGTTCCAATTATCTGCCATAAACATTTTATAATGAAATAACACGATAAGCATCGAACACAAGGTTTCCACTGAATAAACATCATTAATAAAATGGCATTCTAGTTTCATTAAAGATTGTTGGCGGGGATTTGATTGCTTTAAATGTTGGTATAAGGGGACAATGGGAAATAACAAGAACTGAAAGTTCAATGCAGCGTTTACTATAAAGTTGTGACCCTGAATAGAAGATAATTTCAGGTAAGATGCATCTTTTCAAAGAACACCTTTTTATCAAGTTTCAAATAAGTCTGACGCAAAACAGCTGAAAAAATTGATTTTAAAAGATAAAGCTTGAACACCATGATCCTGAGTGGAAGATTTCCTTGGAATTAGGCATCTTATCAAGGAACACCTTTCTACCAAGTTCTAAGTAAATCTGACTTGAAGCAGCTCAGAAACAATATAGAGACAGATCGACAGATGGATAGAGCCTCTTATAGAGAGGCGAGGATGCCTCTAAAAAGTTGGGAAACCCTGCTGTGAAGAGTGACTAGTATTTCTCATTTCTAACTAAGTGATCTGACCTTTTCTATTGCCATTCTCTTTTTCTGTAAAGCCATTGGAAATATCTTTTTGTATCATTTGAAGTTTGTTTTTTTATATATATTGGCTTTTAATGCATATTTCTTAAGAATAACGTTTCAGTACCTTGGAATGTATACAAAACTGCTATTAATGGAAACTGTCGACATAGGTTTCTTCAGTTTTTAAGTTGGTCCAGCTGGCTTTATATCACATGCTCAGGCTACACTAGAGTGTTGAAAATTTAAACATTTACTCCTTGTTATGTCTATAAAAAAAATTTTTTTACTTCAATTTCCCCCCTAAATAGGTTTTTATTGTGTGTGTGTGTGTAGGGGGGATCAATTGAAAAACATTTATTATAGTAGTTGAACTAGTTCAAACACCTGTGTCAATGATTACAACACTCAGTTCATCATCAGTAACAATCTCTTAGTGTCTGTTGATGGACATAGACTTTCCCCAAGATCCATTGGTTGGATATCATCATCATCATCACCATCATCATCATCATCATCACCACCATCATCATCATCATCACCACCACCACCACCATCACCACCACCACCATCATCATCATCATCATCACCACTACCACCACCACCACCACCACCATCATCATCATCATCATCACCACCACCACCACCACCACCATCATCATCATCATCATCAGTCTTTCAGCGTCCGTCGTTGGACATAGACCTTCCCCAGGATTTGCCACACTTCTCTATCATGGGCGTCACGGAGCCAGTACTTCCTGAACTTGTCTAGCACCTCGTCTCTCCATCTAACATTTTGCCGGCCTCGGTTGCGCATGTGGTCTCGGGGAGTCCATGTTGTGAGTCGTGATGTCCATCGATTGTCAGCCATTCTTGCAACATGGCCAGCCCACCGCCATTTGAGATTTTTTATGGATTCTATGATGTCCCTAACTCTTGTCTTTTCTTGGATGTGCTGTGCTGTTTTGTGGTCTCTCCATGTGAGGCCCAGCATTATTCTTTCATGTGCCCGTTGCATGGTTCTCAATTTACGGGTCTAAAAGCTGTTTAATTCCATTCATCTCTACTGACTGAAATTGCATTTGTATGTCTTTTATATCGGCCTGACCTAAACTTGTCCATTTCTGTGATGAGGCTGGGGGACATGGCCTTATGAGCCGTCCTTTAGAATTAAGTAGACAAATTTAGGTCAGGGAGGGATAAGACAAATCCAACCTCATAGAGAGATAACAAGTAAACTAAGGACTCCAACATACAGTTCACTTCTTGCTTACCGTCAAACACTTGTCCAAACCTGGAGTTGACTTTGTTTTTCTTACTATGCACGGCCACTTATTTACATCCTGTAGATCTCTTTTAGAATCCTTCTGAGATGCTCATGAAAATAAAGTAAATGAGATTTTTCTGGCTTTTACATCAGCTGACAAGGATTTCATCATGGCATGAAACCAGTCCGGAAATTAGTTCACGTTATATGAACAGGAAAGATGCGCAGGTGAAATGGTCTGCTAATCAAATCCAAGTAACCCTATGACTGGTTCACCTGGAAAACCTGCCGAGTGGGATAAAGATTATTTTCTCCTTGCTTGTGTGTGCGCGTGTGTCTCCAGGCACACCTACTCACGATTTGGGGGCTAGAACTTTGAAAATTCACAGGAGCACAATATTAGGCACCATCTGGAAACATTTTTTTTAGTTTTTTCAAAAAAGTGCTTTTAGGGGTTTCTGTGGTCATTTTGGTGCAATGATTCTCAAATTTAATTATGTGAGGTATGGATATATATTTCATGTCCTTTCATTTGACACAGGATAAATGTCTAATGAGACAAATGTATCCTATCATGATTTTGATTCTACAAAATATGGAAAATTTTTGATCTGATAAAAGAATGATTTTTCTCTAGCAATGAAAATTGGTATGTATTTTGGCTTTTTTCTTTTCTTTAACAAATTCAGATATCCAGCACCTTAATAGGTTAGTCTTAAAGGGGTTAAAATGAAAAGTCCTTTTCATCCTCAAACTATATAACTTTTCTTGATGTGTTTATAGTTTAGGGGGATGTATATAACATCAAGTAGAAATGCATATCTTTTGATTCACTTGCTTTGATATCAAGTGTAACTTGAGCTGAAAGTCTGTGACGGATCAAACAAATTCAGTTTGTTGTATTTTTACTGTAAGGCATAAAGTCATTTATCACTACATTTGTTGGTCTTGTGGAATCAATAAAACTTTGTACTAAGCAACAGCAATGCTTGTCTTTCTTCCTGGGAATGCACTTTCCAAAGTTATTATCAAGATTAATGCTAATCATACCTTTATGAATATCATTATCTTCATGAATAATCACTGCAAGCTTCTACTGAAGGCCAAGTGACATTTAGGTCAGTATTCTCATTATTCGTGCATTTGCATATTCACATCAGAATGAATATAAAATAATTGTCAAATTAATATTGTTCAATCTGTCAAATAGACTTGTTACCTTTTTCATTTCAAAATGTCTGCTTTTCCAGCTGCAGAAAAAGTGTTTTATTGGCTTTAAGGTCATTAGTGTCTCACCCAAAAAACAACTTTTCTGCAGATGGCCCAGCTGCCATTTTAAAACAGAGAGGTAACAATTTCTGTTGAATGCTTGAAAATCCTGTTTCCAATCACTGTCAAGAAATAAACTTGTTATCCAATATTTTAAAAGAGAGATCAAAATATTCATTTGGGTTAGTTAGGTCTGGCAGAAGACCATCATATTGGTGTATCCAACAGGTACAAAACACACTAAACGGTTTGCAAGAATATTTGTTATAGTTATCAAACTGTTTGAGTATTGACATTGTTCATGTACATAATTTTTGCAACACCATCTGTTGGTAACATTCTTGATATCATTTTTATATTTGGGTCAATATTTGTTATGCTTATTGATTTGTCTATGTATATTGTTTGTATAACAATTATAAGACTTAGAAAGTTAGTAAATATCGATTTAGTGGATCAACCTTGTTTTTGTTTTTTTTTCCAAAAGGTCACGAGAGTCAATGATAAAAGAGAGGAGAGCAAACATGGCTGTCTCAAAAGTAGAAAAACATCGGCTAAAACTGTCACCATTGGTTTCTTTAGTTTTCAAGTTGGTCTTGCTGACGTGCTGGCTATGTACATGCCACTCTAAAAAATTTCAACATTTACTCCTTATTATGTCCACAAAAATTTTTTACCCCCCCCCCATTAGTGATGTAAATGTTAGCTGAATTGATCCCTGGTTTGTGTGCGGCAGCATTCACGCTCGTTTTTAAACAATACAGACTTTTTTAGGGATCACTGCCCAACAAAAGGTGAGAGAAAGTAAGAGAAGTAACTTATTCATTCTTTCCAATTTTTTTCATTCATCACCCCTAAGACAGCATTCTGCTAAAAGATGTTGGTCATGTTATGGTTTCTATTGAGAGAGAATGATCAGTCCTGTCTTTTTACTCTAAGACTTCTATTTCAAACAAAAATCTGACTTGGACAAAACTTTTTGCTTCCCATTCTGTTCTTATTGTTACTGGTAAGTAATGAAGTGTTCTAGCCTGCATCCCTGATTTACTATTAGACAAATCTATATAAATCTAAGACTGACTGTTACTGACAAAACACTCACATGAATCTCTGAAATCCAAACATTAATATGAGAAAGAATGCAGAGAAAGCTTCTGTGATAAAAATATGCTGAGTCATTAGCAAACAATATTGTTATCAAGAATGCCTCACATTTTCATTTACATATCTGTTGAGACTAATGAATATGCAACCAAGACAATATGGAATATCATGTCAACTTCATCTAGGACAATAATGGTGAACACATGACACACATGTCGGCACTGACATGATGCTAGTTTTGAAGAGACACATATTAAAGTTGAAGTAACTTTGGTTACATTTTATCCTAGTTTTAAAGGTAGAATATTTAAAATATATAACCCATGTAACGAGACTACCTAATTTCCCTCTTTGGAAACAATTGCTATTTGCCAATGGAAGAAAGAAAATTCTCTATAAAATCCTGGCTTAAGATTTAGACATTGTTAGATTTATATATCATGCAAATACAAGAGAAAATGAGAAATAAAAAAAGTTCATGATTTTGATATGTCTGTGTATATATTAGAGTAAAAACAGGTGTCCGAGATATCATAAAATCCATTAGAAAACTCAAATGACAATGGGTTGATCATGTTGATCAGATGGTGTAATAAACTAGACAATTTCAGGAAGTACTGGCTCTGCAACGCCCATGATAGAGTGGTCTGGTGAATCTTGGGGATGGTCTATGTCTGATTTCAAACGCAAAAAGGCTGCTGATGGTATATGGTTACAACTGATGGGCACAGCATATTAATTATTACAGCTTTCTTAAGTTCATTGGTTTTGATATTCAGTAAGCTTTCCTTAATTAACTTATCAGCAAACTGAAAAACTTAAATGCAGTACCAAATGCCCATTTATTTAACAGATTGCAGTTTTACTTTTGTTGTCACTTGATTATGTTGGCTTGTCAGCCATACTGATACAGGAATGAATTTTTGAGATTACTTATATTTTTGAAAATTATTTATGATATATGTTGTTTTACTATTTTATGCTAAGTAGGATTTATACACTTCATTCAGAGATCATATTCAGGAGTTTTGTCTTTCATAGATTAACTTCCTCTGGGGTTTGAATAGGTCTGTGAAAATAGTAAATTTTGGTTGGTAGATCACAGGGTAAATACCACCCTACAAAATATTTGCCCAAGTAATGATAAGTAGAATTCATTTTCATAGGTCACTGGACACCCAAAGGAAAAGAGGAGGTGTGGTGTGTATATATATATATATATATAACCTTACCCGTGTGATTAAGGGACTAAGAAGATATTCATCTCTGGCGCAAAACCGCTGATGACTGATAAGACCAATACAAGACAGACAGTAATGTCTTCCCCTAGGGGCTGCATGAGAATGAATTTCTAGTGACATTTAGGTTTTATGGCTCCGTATCTGTGTGTGAATTTGTTTTACCTGAATTTATTGTTGCACTTTGAGAGGCAAATAGTACTTTACCGATGAAACAAATGATTCTAAGAAAACAAAATGATTGGTGCAGATTGATTTGAGGTATCCACTTGGAAAAAAAACGAGGCATTTTTCTATTACATTCATTTAAGAAAACAACATAGAAAAAGATTGTTTTTTTGGAGTTTCAAAAAAATTGTTAATTTTCCTTGATTGTCAGATTGCGTCATCAGACTAAGAGAAATTAGATGAATAAATAAGTGCATACTCGCATTTTGATTACATACACTGTTTTGACAATGACAATGACATCTGTTTTCTTTGTCAAACTCCAAATAAATAGTAAATAAATAAATAAATAATCACATTTTGATTACATCTGTTAGAAAATGTCATTTCCTAATAGCCTCGAAAATACTGCCTATAGTTTTGAGAAGGGACATTACAATGCAATGAAGATTACATCATAGAAACTCTTGAGACTTTGTCTGATCACACATTAAAACAGCTTGAGTTGGATTGAGACTTGGAAAAAAACAAACTTGTAATTAGAATGAATCATTAAAAATGTATTATCTCATAAAATAGCTCTAGGCTCCTGAGTGCCAATCCATCTACAAATAATCTGTTCATTTTTGACAGGTACGTGCTAGTATATTGATATACATAGACATACACACACAAGTTAGTTGTCCGAAGTTTGAAGAATTTGAACAGCACTTGCAAACAGTGTAGTTCAGTCTTTTACTGCTACCTTTTGTGAGCCAGTGAGCAAATAGCTGGCAAAATGATATTCCAAAGGTTTTTTTATGTGTATTTTGGAAGAGGGATTTCTGAGCAGAGACAAATGATAGATACTAAGAAATATGAAAACAAAAGTATACAAAAGACATCCTTATTAATAGGTTCTTCAAATGGAATAGATTGACATTAAAAGACTGGTAGATGCAGAAAAAGATTTGAATACAACAATTAATGTGGTTTCTTTCACTAAAGAGTGGTTCATGATTTGTGTTTGAGGTTATTTTGATTAGCCAAGAATTAGTCACAGTAATACAGTCGAGTGCTTTTTTTTCTTTTTTCGTGATGTCGTCAAATTTAAACAAAATGAAACTTTGATTGCATTTAATATTCAAAAGGCTTCATTGAGGATAATCTGGAGATTCCATCAAAGATTCACTCTTTATTTTCAATTAAGCCTTCATCAGGAGAAAAATATGCAACCTAACAAGGTTTGATTGTAATGCAAATTAAGTCTCCAAGAAAACGATTTTTAATCATAAGAACGATGGAGATCAGAGATTGTTTCTAACTTAATTGTGAATAATGAGAAAAATGTCAACTGCAGAATTAACTCTTAAGGTGCTTTAGAAAAAATAATTGTGTTACTGAGAATGGTATTCTGAAAAGAAGATGAGATATTAAGTCCTGATAATTTTCTATTTGTTTCTTTGCTCTTGAATATTCAAGAATATTGCTGCCAAATAGAAAGAATTTAGATTTAATTGGATCTTTTTGTTTTATTTCAATTTTTTTGTAGTTTTTAGAAACCGTTGTCCAAAACTATCAACATGGTTTTCTTCAGTTTTCAAGTTGGTGTGGCTGGTTGGCTATGCATGTATGTATGATGTGTGCAGGCCATACTAATGAAGCTAAAGGGTTAAAAATTCAAACATTTACTCCTTATTATGTTTGCAAAAAACTTTTTTTTTCTTTTCAAATTCTCACCCTAAATAGGTTTTTAGAGGAGCGTTCAATCTACAATCTACACTTTTGGTAAATTGGTCCCTAGTTTGTGCCCAGCTGTAATCTTGCTTGTTTTTTTTGAAAATTCTGACTTTTTCATGATCCAACAAATGGCGAGAGAAGTAATTCATTCATTAATCACCCTTTTCCCAATTTTTCGAATGATCATTCCTAGCATGCTGCCAAAAGACATTGGTTGCATGATGGTTTCTATTGAGTGACTAACCAGACCTAATCCTTTTTTTTTCCCTTATGAGGTCAGTTTTAATTCTCTGTGGATGAGTCTTTCTTGTTAAATATATTCCTCATTGGCTAGTGTTTCAATGAGTATAGTGATTTATTCTTGAAAGCCTTAGCTGTATCATGCAACATAAACGTATGCAGAAAGATAGGTACAAATGGGTCGACCAAGGTACAGTAAGTCCAAGGCCAATTGATTAGATAACTTTTGGTCCAAAATTTTCAATTTCCAATGTTCCATGTATGCTGTAGAGTCGTTATTACAGGACTTGATAGTATGTGGAATAGCTTATAATATGGTTTGAACATGGACTCCAATTTTCAAAATGTTAGATTTGGCTCTCAAAATAATAACTCTATATAAAAATAGAAAGAATATGGTTACACCAACTGTAAAAAGGAAATGAATTAGACAAAAACATTCAATAGTCAATAAATTAAACTCTTTGTCCTTTCCTTTTTATCTATCGCCAAAAAGATTACCAACGTATTGTCAAACTCCTACTCTAGACACTCACTATATATTTATCTTAGTTTTGTCAAAATGTAACCTTTTGATTAAGTGCTACAATTCAAAACATTTCTTATTTTAATTACTATCTTCCTGCAAAACCAGCCCCACCCTATTCCCACATTCATGGTTTTCACTTCATTTATGTATGAATTATGAGAGTCTGTTCTGAAAAAGTTGGGGGGGGGCTGTACGGGATTAAGGTTTGTAAAAATGGAAAATTTGATTTGTTACAACATAGTAGAAAATTATAGACCCTGACTTTTGCGTTATAATGGATTTATAGTGTATGTGAATAATGGCAAAATGTTGGATTAAATGTGTTGATGAGGAAGGAGATTATGTGGAAAATGAATGTTTATCATTATGTATGACATGGTCAGACTATTTAACTTGTCTATGTGTTCATTTGTTCCCAACGTTTTGGCTATTTACCTTCTGGCCTCCATTGAGAGTTGTTGGTTCGTGAATGTATAATCGCTTCTTGGAGAGGATATTTGATTGGACTACACATGTCACATACATTTTTTGTATATTCTGGTTGTGTTTTCTGAGTCAATTCCCGTGCTACTTCCTCTACATTGGACATTCTGTATATTTTTCCCGAGGAGTCCTTTATAATGTGAGATTTCCAGAAAATACACTCCGTCTAACAAAATTCTGACCAGAAATCAATATTTGTCATATAAAATGATGCTTTTTTCATCATTGGATTAGAGACTTAATTTGAGTATGTGAGTTAATAGTATTACTGAAGAGCATCTGTTGACTCAATAAAAAGATGTTTTATATGTTGTGTGTGTGTGATTATACAAAGGAACCCAGTGTGGAGTAGTGATGAGTACTGTATATTCAACCCACAGTCAAATACTGCTCTAGTGAGTTTGATTCTTACCATATGCCCTAAACTTTTGGCCCCCTACTGAACTAAGTTAAGCTTAGTATTTACTAAGCTCAGCTTAATCATATATAAAAAAGATATGATGTATTGATATGATGTATTGATATGATGTATAATATTTCTGTGTGTGTGTTTATATGTGATTATTGGATAGGTTATATACGACATAATGGTGGAAATCTTCAATGAGGAAAACTCAGATTGGATGAATTGATACTTATATCAATATCAATATCAATATATATATATATGAATGCATTATATCATTTGAAATTTTATTTGAAATGATCTCCCATCATTACTCTGGGAATGAATCACTTGGCCTAGACAGTGTAAATAAAACAAAACAGTTGAGATAAATGGGGCTGCTGCAGAAATCTAACCTGCGACTAATGAGGTAGCCATTTCAATATAGTGTCACTCTTCCCATTGAGTTAGACAGCCTGACAGAAAAGCGGAGGTTCAAATAACCGCTTTATCCCTATACAAAGATACAAAAGTGAAAGTCTACGAATCCATAGTATCAAGTATCTGTCTATTTGGTGCTGAATCCTGGGTTGTATACCAGTTTCACCTATGATTTATTGAGTGCTTCTACCAGTGCTACCTCATCAAAGTGTATTGGAGTAACTTCATCACAAGTGGGATACTCAGGACTGCCAGGGCCACAATCATTGAGTCCATGCTGCAAAAGACCAGCTGCAAGGATGGAGGACCATTTGCTGCCAAAGATCCTTCTTTTTGGGGAGAACTAGTTCATGGTCAGCGCAGAAGTGAGGCCCTGCAAAAGAGATACGGGGACTTCATAAAAAAGACTCTCATCTCTTGCAGCATCAATCTCAGACAGTGGACAAAAGAGGCAGCTGACAGGAAGGTATTGTAACGCAAGGTCTACCAAGCAACTTTCCATGCTGAAACCATGTACGGAGCAAAGCAGATAACACCACAAAGTGGGAGCTCTCTCCAGCAATCAAACCCTTCCAAATCTTTGTTTGTGAAACCAAGCCATAATAATACAGTACACAATCACAGTTGGCAATAGAGAATTGGTTAGATGTATTCTTTCACTTGTCTGTTCGTCCGTCCTTTGCTCTGTCTGTTTCAATGCTCCTGGCCATTTTTTTTTTGTTATACTGCCTTGAAAATCTACATTTATAGTCCAGTAGCCTCCTTCTGAAAATAGATTTTTCACTCATTTGAAATTCATCTTTTTTCACTTGTTTTCAGTGGTGTACTCAATTTACAATAACGATCCATAGTAAAAATGGACTCATATTTCGCCAGCGTTGTTGCATTATGATGCTTAGGCATTTGTGAAAAAACTTGGTTGTAATAAGAGGGAGAAAGAAAGTAAGAAAATACAGTTGAATTTTATTTTTTTTTAAAATAAAAATTACATTCTTTTTTGTCTGACTGGTTCTGTAACACTTGTTCCTTTGGAACTGACAACTCCAGCCATTCGGCACCTTTGATTTTGCCCAGTCATGTATTGCTTTTTGTAATTTGAATCATCGTCCGAAGAGTCGGGGTATGACAGATGGATTAGTCTTGAGGTGACGGAGAGATAAAATTTGGATTGAAAAATAAAACAACTACAATATGGTGATCCATTATTAAGATTTACAGAATAATGGAAGAAGCATAATTATTTACAAAGCCTGGCTAAGTCTGGTAAAAGGCTACAGTTTTGGAGCACTTCAGGGAAGATAAACAATTTAAGAAAGACAGCTCAATAGAAACCTGCAAGTGACCAACATCTCTTGGCAGCAGGTTGTGTTGAGGTGATCAATGAAAAAACTGAAAAAAGGAAGATCAATGAATAAGTAACTTCTGTAGTTTTTGGTTGAATAGGGATCAATGAAAAAGTCTGAATATAAAAAAAAAAACTCGGCAAACTAAATGACCAGTTTGGCATAAACTTACATTGTTAATTGATCCCCCCTCACTAAAAACATACGTGGATTCCAAAAAATAAAAACTTTTTTCTGTAGACATAATAAGGAATAAATCTTCAAATTTTCAGCCCTCCAGCTTAATTGATGGAGTTTGTATGCGTCATCAATACATCCACACATAGCCAGCCAGTTAGCTGCACCAACTTGAAAACTGAAGAAACCTATGTTGACGATTTCTAATTCACACGTAAAAATCCTGCACGTGTAATATTCCTCTCTCGTGAAAATGGCTATAAAGGGAAATTGATTGTAGGAATTAAAAAGCCACACCCAGCTGCATGCACTGAATGACATAAAGATCTGTTGCAAGAATAACTTCTTCAGATTATTTATAACAACAATGGTGATACATTCACATCCAGAGATAACGTAGTTGAGAAAATCTATATTATGTCAAGCATAGCACAGTCAAAATGCTGGGATTTTCATGTTATGTATGGATGGATTAAAATATTAGAACACTTTCATTTTAAAAACGATATTTTATAAATTAAGAGAAATAAAATATTTTGAAGGATGTTTATTGCTTATAACAGCAGTAATGGCAATTGTGTAATTAGTTGCCTATTTATAACTTTTTTCGACCGATACTATGCTAGTTGAATAAATGAATATTTAGTAATTGTAACCGATTGAGAGCTTTCAACCCATCAATGAAAAACAAAAACATAGCTCCGATTGGCTTTCGTTTAAACTTATTGAAAATTAGGCACCAATTGAGTTTTAACCTTGTTTGCAAAGAGAAAGATGAACATTTTGTTTCAATTGTGAAACGATGTTTCAAAAATCGAGCCTACAAAAATAATATTTTTATAAAACGATGCTGGAATAGAGGAAAAACAAAATCATAAGAATGCGATAAAAAAAATCTATATTATGATAAATAACGTGTCTGGGTCCGACACTTCCGTCTGTCGTGATTTAAAAATAAAATTTTCTCACTAGAGTTAGTGGTAGAGAAGTTCTAAGTATGAAATCGCAATGCTAAGATCACGAAGAGGGGGGAAGCTGGGTAGGAGAACGCTAAAAGATAGGGAAGGAAACAAAGATATTCGTTGGAGAAAAACGGTTGATCTCAACCGCTAAGAGAAAGGTGTGGTTATAAAATGAGGTGGAATTGAACTACCGTTCGAATAACTGAGGAGAAAATTTCGTCAAGTGCCGGGGATAGTCGCTTCGGGCAGGCAACTATGAGTTTTTTCAGATACAACAATTCTTCAGATTTCCGGTATATTTCAGGTATATCGTTAGCAAAGCAACGGGTATTTCATTTATTTTACTAGTATATAGTTATCCATCACCTATGAAAATTATGCAAGTGGCTGTTATCTCAGACACGGGCATTCGAGTCTATGAGCAGGGGAACAAGTACCCTTCCCCAGTTTGGGTAAAACGTGTAAGATTTTGACCCAATCAGTGTAATTCGGGTAAAATTTCGGGCAAATCAAGCCTTTTGTCCCTCTCTTGGACAGTGTTCTCATACGCCTATGATCGTAGACTCAGACTGCAAACACGTTCCATAAACATTACGTTGACTTGAGTGTACTGACTTTGACTGGCAGATGATTTGAGAACCAACGATGTATTGTGAACAAGCATTAATATTAGTTGTCTTTTCATTCAACTGCTTAGAGTAAGCCATGCTTTTTAATGATAGAACGGGTGTCAAAATAGAGTTTGTTTTTATGCATGCCTTGCTATGATTTTGTGTAAAATACCTGAAGTTCATTTAGTAAATAAAAGTGTTGATATTTATTTACTTTTTCGTGAATTCGTCTGTTGTCTCAGTAAGCATGCTTGGCAACATTTCACGTGCGCTTGTCTCGCTTATATGAAAACATATTAAACTCGAAAGCACCCAGGGATCGCATATATCTACCAGAGCCATTATCAGGGGTTCGGAGTAATTGTGTATGGATCTGTCTCCAAAATTAAATCAGTTCTTTCGTGGCATATAGATCAAATTTCCACAAAATTTTGTTGAAATCATTGAGAACTTTTGGAAATATCGGGTGGATAGACATGAGCATATACATAGACGTATGGGAGAAAAAAGGAAAAAATACCTTTCAATCAACAAAAAAAAAAAATCCTGGATCCGTCCGAAAATTTAACCACCTCTTCTCCCATTGCCCATTCTTTAACAAAATATCGGTGGACAGATCAAAAGACGCGACTAAATGATTCATTCTTTTGACGTAAACACCAGCAATTTGTTAATCAACGCCCCCTCGTGGAGATAGTCCGAGTTAATTGGGAGTAAATAAAACTGTCTTTATCTATCTAACTAACCCAATCTTCCTTCACTCTTTCTCCATTTAATTGCTGAGATAATTTGGGAATGTTGCTATTTGGATTGTTTGAATGATCAATTCGCTGGAAAATATTTCGATGTATAAATTGAACAGTCTGGGATTACCAAAAAAATAGAAAGTGTTCATTTT
The DNA here is from genome assembly GCA_963457665.1 of Thysanoteuthis rhombus. Lineage (NCBI taxonomy): Eukaryota > Metazoa > Mollusca > Cephalopoda > Oegopsida > Thysanoteuthidae > Thysanoteuthis > Thysanoteuthis major. The sequence continues at coordinate 45,157,591 of OY735227.1, read as the reverse complement.
GGAAGAGGGATTGATATTTGAGTGTTATCCATTTATATACAAAAATTCATGCACAGATCTCTGTATTCTTTGAAAATTTGTTTGTCTTCGCCAAATACTAAAGAGAACACGTGAAGGAGAATTGCGAGAAAAGACATATTTGTTAAATTAAAAAATCGATTCATGTAAATACCGGTGTCACAAAATTTGTTGGTATGTTTTTATAATATTGTGGAAGAGTCCCGGTGGAAACGGGAGATTGATATTTACACCAATCTTCCTTAATGTTTTTTTTGTGTGAGTTCTGTTTGGCCTCTGTATTTGGCTACTACTGCGTGTAGTACCCTTCCACTAGTCCGGTCGCCATTAACCAACAAGTTTGCGCTCATTAGATGGGTTAGAGGTAACCACGCTCATGTAAAGAGAGCAGTGTACAGCATTCGCTGACTGAAGAGAAAAATGTTTGTTTCAAAAGTAAATGTAATTTTGTTATCGCTTAATCCAATTGAAAATTTAAACCAACAAGAACTTTTGTTGGGTGTAAAATCTGAATCGCAAACCACGTATAATAATTGAATTAAAAAATTGACGGGATCATCTATGTACATATATTTGTGTATAAACGTAAGTAGTTCAGAGTAGATCAAGGAATCGAACCTTGGAATCCCACCCTTTTATAAAGAAGTCACAGGCAAAGGATTATGCAATAAATACATTTATACTAGAATATATATTTGCATGATTCACCCATACTTGAATAATCCCATCATTTTTATGGGTACTAGTATGTCGTATTGTTAATTCATTGCATGTTCATGCTAGATGCGGAGCAAATGTGATGCAGGATATTTTAAGCAAATACTAAAATAAGACATATTGGAAGATTGAAAGAAGATAGAGGTATGAAAAGTGAAAAGAATTTCCATTTTGTTTTATACAGTTCTTGCTTAAACTCAACGATGGCTTGATGAGAATGAGACAAAATATCATTTGATTTTTTCCTCAGATAACAAAGACGCTGACATAGTAAGAAGCATATTTTTGTAAACAAAATTTTGTCAACTGGTTCTGAATTCTGTGTTTCCTTCAATTTTGTTTATGAATACAATTAGTTTAACCAAGTTCTCCCCCTTGTATTGTTTAATTGTTGTCATTTGATGGGGAAATTTTGACAAATCTGTAGTTGTCTCCCCCTCCAACTATTTTGGAGGAGAAAGTACAAATGGATTTTCAAAAGTTAACTAAAGTGGGAGTTCTATTGAGAGCAGGGTGATGGGAATCTTTTCCCAAATTTATAAACGGGGGTGGGGGTCGGAACGGCAATCAGGTCCCTAAGAATATGAGCTGAAGAGAGAAGCCATCTAGGTATAGCTTGGTGGGAAAACTCTAGTTTTGCTCTAAAAACTATTCAAGATTCATTGGTCAACACGCAATGGGGGATGTTCAGAAGGTTACCCTTGCTTATCTAAGGCTTTAAAAATGTTAGCTATAAAATGGCCAACTCTAGCTATATGGCTGTTTTTCAGTACACTTTCATTTATATAACTCTTGAGGTGGATCCATATATTTTGCATGTTTTCCTTAATAATAATTGTTTTTTTAATGAATTATTTGATTAACATAAATTACATTGTTTCTTCTTTGACAGTGTAACAATTGTATCATTTGATTGTTTTGCCTTGCTCCTTTGAAATGAAATCTTTTGGAATTAAAAAAATTCATAACCCTCGCCGCCAGTAACATTCAAGCGTCATAAACCAAATCGTAAAAGTTGAACGGAAGTAGCCATTTTTAGCTAACCATTTTCAAAGCCCCAGATAAGCAAGGATAACAGTTTAAGATATTAATTCAAGTCATTAGAAAGTGGAAAGTTAAAGCAAAGTTAAATTGAATGGCTGTATTCATCCATGTGTTCTACTTCCCTTTCGATTGGGTGCCGAAATCTTTGATGGTTTGTGTATGATCAACAATGCCTGGCACTACAGAATGATGAGTGATGGTCTGCATAACTTTTGGCAGGGAAGGGGCTGACGGAGGGGCTGAGGGCGATTTTTAGTCGCCCAATGAAGAGGAACCTCTAAAAAGCGTTATCAGTGGTAATTCACCTACTGCGTTTCTACTAACGTTACCCCAAAACAAATCTCGCTAAATGTTGGGGGGAGTCCCTTGAACAGCCAGTGCGCCCAGCTCCCCAATCTCCAGCTACGCCCCTGACGTTAGACGATGATTTTGGGACGCTAAATTATGAGCGGTTTTGCTAACTAAAATAAGATTTTTTTTCGGCTGAAACTGCTTAAAAAAATGGCTAAAATCTGCCCAAACTTTTCAACTTTCCTCTAACTTTATGGCTCAGAATATTACATACTCCTTCAAAGCCCACCTTTCAGAAAAAATAACTATATACTTTGACTCCAGTACGAATTATTAATAAAAATCGCACATTTACTTTGATTAAACTTCCCTAATTTGTTGTAGATTGGCTAAAAAATAGTATCTGACACTAAAATTATTCACAGGGCAAGAGTTTCTGTTATAGTTCGGTTTATTAAGTATCAAGTTGGAGGAATGTCGAAAAAAAATTTCTCCTTCGTCGTTTGATTTAACGTTCACTGATTCTGACCTTCGTTTCCTTTTGAAAAGCGTTTTTTTTTTTTTGTTTTTGATATTCAGAGGAAGTAACTTTTCTAGGGAAAACTAATCTATTTGCTCTATGATTGACCAACTGACCGATTCACATTGTACGTATAATGTAAAATGAAACCCTACTGTCTGCGTCTTTTCGACACCCGTTGTTCAATTAACAATGTAATATCAGCTACACTTAATCCATTGTTTGATTCCTTTCGGCTACATCTTTTCCAATTTTGGCGAACTTGAGCTAATTTTGAATGTAGGTGTTCCAAGTTGACGATGAAATAAATTTAAATCGGGTAATTACTTTTAAAAAACGGCCAGATTTCCAACTATCTGCTATCGCTGATTTTTATCAGTTAATTAGGGAAAATCTTGCCGAAGAATGGCTGATTATGCATCTCTGATTAATTACGAGATAGCCCAACCGAATAAAATACTATCAATGGTGTTGAGAGGTCCGCTGCTATAATTTGCCATGTGGTTTCAGATGGAATATCGACGCTTATTACTGAAACTGATGGATGGAAAGAGAAAGAAAAGAGATGCATCCCTCGAGGACACTGAGTCAGAAGTGCTCGGTGTAAAATGATCTACTTAGAAAGCTAACACTGACCCACGCGGTCTTGTATTTTCTCGCTTCAATTCGTAGCGTGTAGGAGAGGAATCCTGGAATTCTGTAGGTACTCAGCGAATGTTGTTGACATCATTCTCTTGGCCTTCTTCCAATATTATCGCTAGTTCACCCATGCATTGAAGTCCAAGTCTTTATATTAGCAGTAAATGTACAGCGGAAGCTGCTCAATTTGATCTCTTGGACAGTTTTTCTTATACAATAAACTGCCTGAAACAATGAGCGAAGGATAAACAAATTTCGTTCAACATTTCATTAAATTCATTGTTGTAAACAATTTTACATTGTAAAGAATTAATATGAAATTTTTTGTGTTCAAATTATTTATTCGATTTATTATAACTTTTGAAAAATTATCTTACTGAAAATTACTTATAAAAAAATTATCTTTTGTTGACCATATACCGTTAGCATTTGGTAGTTCAATGAAATCTTGTTAATGTGATGTTTTTAGAATTCCTACCATCTACGTTGCCTACTTCCAAATTTCGATAACAATACTCGTAATTTCATAGTAAGCGGAATATTTTTATTCATTTTCCATGAAATGTTTGGGACCGGCTGATTTTGATAACAATAACCGTTTGATAACATGATCCGTGATTATAATAATCTGCTACCTCTAAAATAGTCAATATGTCCCATAGTAAAAGTAAAGGTACAAGAGAATGAAGAGAGAATCGATGTGAGATATTTTTAAAACAGGAAACTGACCAGAGAAAGACGCGGATGATTGTCAACAAGTTCAGTTTATTGTCAGTTTAATAAATTAAGTGTTTGTTTTATTTTTAAAAAATTGTTTTTTTTTTACGAACTGCTATGTGTTTTATTCTAAAGATAGCTTTTGATATTTCAGTTTGTTTTGCACATAAGTTATGACCAGTATATGAAAACACGACTGTTTTATTGTACAGCGTTGCTGATTGCTTGAATAGAGAAAGTGAAAGTTGAAATAATCAGTTTACGTAGCGATAAACCACGGAATTATTGTAAAATTGACACCCAGTGAAAAACCCCCAAGCTATATAAAACAGTTTAAGCAATATCCATGAAACTTAAAGCATTTAAGTCAGAAGAATTAGAGAAAAAATTGGTAATAATTATTTTTTTCCATTCACGCTATCAGCAAAAAAAAAAAAAATGCAAATGGACTCTCTCTCTGTCTCTGTCTCTCTGTCTCTTCTGCTCAAGTTTATTTAATACAGGAACTAGTGGAAATTGATTGTTTTTTTATTATCAAACTCGTGTCAAGCGCCCAGTTCCAAGTATAAAAAACTGTCTCTCGGTGTCACTTTTTCATTTCTTCTACTTATGTGATGTGAACAATGAGAAACAGTTGTTGATATATATGGACATTATTTGAGGTTCTGTCTACAGTTTTGAGAAGGGTCATTGATATGTAAGGAGTTTTGCGGCAATTGAACTAATTCTTTTTGTTTATGTCGTTAACACGGCGTTTCGGTCGATTCATTCTACGACCTTCTTCAGGTGTACTATCCAAATGTTATTGTGGTAGAAAATTGGAGACAAATACTGTTCACCATCAACAGATTGGGAAGGTACACCTGAAGAAGGCCTTGGAATGGATCGGTCGAAACGCCTGGTTAACAACGCAAACAGCAAGAAGAGCTCCATCAGAAATAGAAAACTCTTCAAATATTATTTGAGGTGTCTGTTTGGCAAGTGTACATTGCAGTCATATAATGGTTCCATGTAACCCAATACTATCTGTCTCATGGGGGGGGAGGGATATGCATGGCCAAATAACCTTTTTTTTTCCAATGTGATGTAAAGAACAAGAATATTTAGAACTAAAGAGACTTTATACGTGATATGAAAGGATTTTGTCTGGGGCGTTCCGATTCCAAATATTTTTTCTCATTTTCTGCATGAATTGTTCATTTAACTCATTATCACCTCAATGTCTGTTAAAACTCAAAATTTTACACTGTTTTCCCCGAATTGGCGGGGTGGGCAGTTACCCCCTCCTTCAGGATCACACGCCTGTTCTTTTGTTATTAGCGTTTGGTTTTCTTAGCTTCTATTCTTTCATGAATCCCTATCAGGCACTCCTGAAAAGAAGTTAGAAGGAATAATGGAAATTGAAAACTTCCTGTATTAATCTATGGGAAGTTTTCACTCGTTAGTTAGGCTTGAACTATTCTGTGTGTTTGCGTATTTTTGGCTATTTTACTTATGGAAAACATTCCACATCAGTGGGAATGATATGAAGTGTACAGTATAAACAATGCATAGACCCTTTCCAGTAGTTTACTTTCTTCCTACGCAAAACATCAAAATTACCCCAAGAGTAAATAAAGAGATGCGTGCACACACACACACACACACACACACACACACACACATTCGCGCTTGGAGAATTCTTTATATATATGTGTTCGATTTTCGAAAGTGCACTTAACGTCTCGTTTTTGTTTCTACGAAAATAAAGTCGAAAGACGAAAATATCGTTTGTTTTGCAGCGAGCCGTTATAGATGCATTGCGTACCCTCTTCCAGTCTATTCCCACTCCCACGACTCAGTCTAGCATACCATCATCACCATTTTGTGGGTCTGGGGACGCTCAAAATGCCTTGCCGTGTATACTCATGGTATTTGTTTATTCGCTTTACGCTATTACATCTTACCAAAGGTTTTACTTACGCTTTATTTTCGGATTTTTTCTTGACTATTTTCTTACGAAAAGCATCCCATATCAGTATTGAAGTAATAATAAATACACAATATATATAATATTGATAAATAACAATTTATACCATTTTCGAAATCGCTCTTTTGCTGTGCGAAATATTGAAATTACTTAAAGATTAAATTAAGGAAGGTGTGTGTGTGTGTGTGTGTGTGTGTGTGTGTGTGTGTGTGCACATATAATGCACACGTGTGGGGACTTCTTATGTACATAATTTTGTACAACTACTGTTTCGAAAACAGCAGCAGTGTGTCCAATAAGGCCTTCATCATTATAACCCTCGGGTCCCTCATGGTTTCGGGGCGAGAATTATCTTGTTTTTGTTTCTTTTCTCTTAACATGAAAGATCGTTCGAGTTATCTAACAAATAACTTATGATGTAACTTCCACCATAATTCAAACTGCATATTCCGGTAAAATAAACAGGATATGGAACAAAAAACAAACGTTACTTTAGAAGAAAGGTTAAACCAATCCAATCATGTATCATTTTTTAATCAACCCTTCCTTTCAATGATTCAATATTAACCTTTCCTTTATTTTCTGTCCATTAATTATTTTCCCTCTGTGATAATTAAACTTTAAAAGCTGTTTCTATCTCGATCATTTTCATTCATTCGATGTGTCTATTATTTGGATAGAGCAGGGCATACAAAAGACAGAATAAACGAGTAAATGATATTTTATGAATGTTAGTATGCATCAGCTGTGATCGAAGATATTTGTTTTGTTGAAAGCCAAAACATTAATAACCAAGTACCGTCACAGTTGATAGATTTTGTGATCAGTATTGACACACCGTCACATTTTTGATGGCATGATTGATTATTTGTTTATAAATATTCATACTGTCTTTTTTCTTTTCTTTTTCCAATCAAAGCAGGATGTATGTATATGTGTACATTATGAATTGTGTCCATTGGTTTCGCTTCCTCTATATATATAAATGTATGCATGGTTACTTACTGTGTTGAACGTGGGAACTTGGAGTAAATATGATTCTTTTTTCGTATCTCATTTAAAAATCATACGAGCTTACACGTGTATAAACATACATACATTTAATAGTTTACTTATCATATTCATACATGTGTTACCTCTTGTTTCATCGACGCAAACAGTTATTCATCTGTTGTAAGTTTTTTTTAATTATGTTTACATACCAACACCTTTCTGGCG
>OY735227.1:45135458-45145458 GCA_963457665.1 Thysanoteuthis rhombus | reverse complement strand
TTTGAGATAACTTGTGGATGGTGATGAAGGCAATGAGACAAATGATTCTCCTAAAGCAATGTGATTTTTTGGTGAAAATATCCTATTTTTATGGCGTTATGATAGTGGATCGTATTAGTGGTTCAATAAATTCTCGGAAATCAATTTTTTTTTCCTCCCCTTATATAACTTTCTTTATGTAATTACCTCTTCCAGCTTGGCTTTTATTTCCTAAATCCTGCTTTCAATTTTTTGTTCTGTTTTCTCTGGTTTGATTTACGCCTACTGACAATAATTTTTTTTTCCATCTGCTATAGCATTCTTTACATAATTTTTCCCCCTGCTTAGCTTTTATTACCTAAATCCTGTCTAAATCATGTTCGTATGCCAGTTTGATTTATACCAACTGACAATTGTGTTCCCGTAGGCATTAACTCTAGTTTCATGGTCCCTTAGGCATTAACGCTAGTTATCCCAGGAACTCCTTTAATCTGGCAAACCCCTTTAAAAAACAAAGAAGAAAAATTAACTTCTAGGGTTATGGGGAACTGCTACCGGGATTCACCATCTTTGCGACAGACACTGGTTATTTATTGTGATAGTGTTATGATTTCTTGAAAAGATTTGCTGAAGTTAATCCCATTGATTATGGTGTGACACAAAGTGAACCTCAGTGAATGATAAGTCTTTTTACTCAAGAACATTAATTTGGTATTGGATAAAGCAATTGTACTGCGCCATTATAAAAATAGTCTGCGATCTATGTGGTTGAAGAAAACAAAAGTGAAAGAAGTATGAATTATGAAAAAAGTATTGAAAAATTTGGAGCCTTTAAAGTTGTGTCAGTATTATGTGAAACATTTTTTTTTTCAAAAATTGTCCGAAGATTGATGTTAGGATCTTGTTCAATCTTTGACAGTTCTTGATTGATTCCCAAGTCCTAATATGAAGATTAGACATTTGAATTGATTTCCTATCAGTTCAGCTCTTGATTTCATTTGAGAAAATTTGAATGTTAATATCAAGTTATCTGTCCTTCAAATTAGGTAATATTCATTCATAAAAAAACAATAACTCGATTTGAAAGGGAGGTAACTTGATATTAACCTTTAAATTTCCTTATATGAAAATAAGAGTTAAAATAATGGAACTGATAGAAAATCAGTTCAACTGTCTTATTTTACGTTTAAGACTTAGAAATCAATCAAAGATTTTATTTCATGTCATAATAATTTTAAGAAAGTTTGTTTCTGCCACTGAAGAGTTCCACTGTCAATTAGGAGCAGTATCAAGTGGTTTATGAGATTAAGAGTTCACTCTTTCACATCTGCTTTTGACCATACTTGTGTAAGTGATGATTTCATGTAAGTTGAAGATACTAATATTTTGTATCGAATAAATAAATTTTTGCTGAAGATTTTGGTTAAACATTGTATTTTCTTTCATATGAAAGTCACAACACAAGTTGCAGAATTTTTTGTGTTCAATTACACTTAATTTTCTCAACAGTTTTCCTACTTTTTGCTCTTTTCCAATGTGTCCACATATTTCTATTTTACGCTTTTCAGTTGGTCTCAGAAATGTTAAAAACAAAAATAGGAAGGAAGAGTTGTGATATCATTATAAGAAATCTATCCTGATCAATTTTCTTTGACCAGTTGTTAATAATGTCATAAAAAATATCTGAAGTCCTCATTTTGTATATGAAAATAAAAAAAGCTTAAAATAGCTAAAAAATGCTGAAAATGGCCTTTTTACGATTTTTGTTGAAAATAGTACTTGCAGAATATCTTTTGCAATATTTTACAAGTATGAAAATCAGTTGACCCAATGAAAGACAACTCACTCATCTTCCTCTTCTTCCTACTACCATGAACTTATGGTTCTTATCTAAAAATGTTCTCATAGTGATTATACTATGCTTTGAACATTATTACATTTTCAGAGTCCTATTCTAAATCAATAACTGGATTTGTGATCATGTCCAGTGTGTATGATTTGCTTGATATTTTTGCTGTTTGGTTAAACATTAAATCCAACAGCTTTGCTTATTGCTGTAAGACTGTTATGAGTTTTTCCATTATGTAATCTCAGGATCTAATGAGCTAAAACCTTTGTTGAGTGTTTTCATGTATGGGTTTGAATAATCATTGTCACTAATGTTGTACTTGTTTGTTTTTCAGATGAGCAGATTCTTACAATTTGTTTTGTCTTGAGTAAAAGTAACAAATGGGCAATTTTTTTTCTACTTGCTTTCAATCTGTGGTTTGCAAGCTTCCAGCAGGGTCTGCTGGCTTGGCCTTTAAGAAAAAAAAGCCAAATCTTACATATTTGGCTTTTTCAACCATTTAGCTTTACAATTCCAATTTGACCTTTTTGTCTTTTCCTGGCATTTTCCACTTTGATGGCTTTAACCCCTCCAGGACTATATACATGTGATGTAAATAAAATTAAAAAAAAACAGTTCTTTTATTTTGAGGGTAAAAATACATGGAGTATTCAAATTTTGTTATTATTTGTGTATATTTATGTGTTGATTGATTTACACATTACCTCTTGGTTTGGAAAGGAGACTCATTACAATACAGCAGGTGTCTTATTGGTGATAACAATATTGGAGATCTACAACAATTAGATCAAAAATTTTAATTTGGGGGCGAAATTGGGGACCATATTGCCCTTACAGCAGTTATGCAGTGTCTTTAAAAAAAATATTTTCCATTATCATGGGCCATATAGCCCTTCCCACCCTTAAAGGGTTAAACTATCATTTTTAGCTGAGAAGATAGCATGAAATGGAAATATTTAACTGCTTTTCCACCATTTTAAAAACAGTTTTGAATATAAATAACAAATACTTGGCAACATTGAAAGTGTGTTAACGTTGTGTTAACACATTAATATGATTTGGTTGTTTGTGAATCTGTTGCAAGCCCCTTCCTCAACGTTTTTTCTGTTGGCAAATTTCTCCCTTTTTTAAATGGATTCGGTTCTATTTTATTTGTCCAATTTTTCCACCGTTTTTTGATGGATTCACCTACTTTGTCAGCTGGTAAGACCTTGAGCTAATAATTATTAGTTTTGTTATTATGATCAATTTCTTTTCCTTCCTTGTTCCCTTTCCCTTTCTTTCTTTCTTTCTTTCATTTTCCTTCCTTTCTTTCTGCCCTTCTCCTTCCTTTCTTTCTGCCCTTCTCCTTCCTTTCTTTCTGCCCTTCTCCTTCCTTTCTTTCTCCCCTTCTCCTACCTTTCTTTCACCCCTTCTCCTACCTTTCTTTCACCCCTTCTCCTACCTTTCTTTCACCCCTTCTCCTACCTTTCTTTCTCCCCTTCTCCCTCCTTTCTTTCTCCCCTTCTCCCTCCTTTCTTTCTCCCCTTCTCCCTCCTTTCTTTCTGCCCTTCTCCCTCCTTTCTTTCTGCCCTTCTCCCTCCTTTCTTTCTGCCCTTCTCCCTCATTTCTTTCTCCCCTTCTCCCTCATTTCTTTCTCCCCTTCTCCCTCATTTCTTTCTCCCCTTCTCCCTCATTTCTTTCTCCCCTTCTCCCTCATTTCTTTCTCCCCTTCTCCTTCCTTTCTTTCCTTTTCTGCTGATTAAGAATCGGTAAGATTTAAAGTCCTGGTGGTAGTAAGAGTATTGAACGAATATAGATCTCAATCAGTCATTTATATCAAAGTTCTTTGGATTTTTCTTATATCCCAGGCCGTTATGGCTGACCCTTACTCTTTTTAGTTGGTTTTACCAAATTTCAATACAATGATTTATTCAGTGGTTGGTAATAGATGAATCATATTATTCTTAGTTTCATGCCTTCCCCTCAAATATTCTTTTTTATTACTAAATATTTATCATACCTGTGATATCACAGGTAGTATTTACTAAACAAATGCATGAAACTCTCAGTTATTCACGTTATTACACCTGAAATAATGCAGAAATATTTTATCAATAGATAATGCATGCTACAAAATTTTTTGTGCTAAACCAACGGTACCATTTAGTAATCAATGAAATTAGTCTACTCACAGTTTATTTCATTGAAGGCATCTTTTGAGTCCATTAAAAAGACACAAAGAATCTTTAAAAAGTCAAAAGTAAGCATAGATTCCCAAATTTGCTTGTAAGACAGTCAAAACCCCTTTGCAGGCTGGATCTTACCCATGGGCTGTAGGTTGCCTACCCCAGCTTTAGACTGTATTCTGAAGTGGGAGGTTTTATCCTTGTTTGGCCAGTGTCCAGGAAATTCCAGCCATTCAACCCTTTCAGAGTTAATCTCTTAGATTGGATCCTCCTTATGGTCTATTTCAGAGTTCTGATTATTTCTATATTGACATCCAACCTGACAGTAATGTTGATTCACTTGATACATGTGTCGCATTTGACAAGTTCTTCTGGATTCTACTTCTGACAGGAATTTGTGCCATCAAACTAGATTGATTATTCCGTCTCGCTATAAATCTGGTTTGGATATTGATACCAGTTTCAAAGACATTTATTTCCTGTATCAAAGTGGGTGATATCGATCACACCTGAACCTTTTTTTAAAAAAATGATTCATTTAAGCATAAGTAAAAACATCTATCTATATAATGAACTAGGTGTTTTTTTTCTGTCTGTCTGTTTGTTTGTTTGTCAGTAATACATAGTAAAAGTATAGTAAAACAGGTCTGGCATGTCACTCAATAGAAACTGTCTCATGACAAATATCTTTTGGCAGTATGTTGAAAGTGATCAACTAAAAAATTGGAAAAATGGGTGATCAGTGGATAAGTTCTCTCACCTTTTGTTGGGTAATAATCACCAAAAAGTCAGAATACTCAAAAAAATGAACATGGACACCAACCAATGTGTCAATTTAGCATAAATTTACATTGCAATTTAAACTCCTTCTAAAAATCCGCGAAGTTGGATTTTAAAATGCAAAAAAAAACTGTTTTTCTCTAGGTGTAATTACAAAACCTCAGATTAAATTGACGAGACTTTCACTTACACTATTAACAGCTTTAAAGTAGTGAACTATCAAGTTTCAAAGTAAGAGAATGTGAAGCATCTGCTCAAACTCTATAGAAACATGGATAGATATTATTACTAGAAGCAATATAATCTCCAATATTTATACCATAGCAATCATTGAGTTTCTGTCAAGATCAAATGATTAGATTGGAACTATTTTCACGAGACACTGTATTGGCTGCTGAAGTTGTCGAAATTGACTAAACGCGTATTTCAAAAAGAAATTACAACAAAGGAACAGTTCACCCAGGACAATGGAGATCTGGAACAATCGAAAGAGACAGCGTGAGATATTTTGTCTCGCTAGTTCCTTGCCAACACTCAAGCCTGCAATTATAGAATATACTGAACCAGGTTCACATGTAAAATCTGAGGATTGGTCTGTGATATTCCCGAAGTATTCGGTAAAAATTGCAAACATTCAACAGTCAAAAATATACTGGTACATTGTTAACCTGTTATGATATAAAATGAGCAAAATTATGGAATCCAACTTCAGCATTATAATGGGTCTACTGTGTATGAAGTTTCCTTTCTGAAAAGAAAATAGTCTTGTGGAAATTCAAATCTATCTGCGAATATTCTCATGGGTGATGACTAGATATTTAGATTCTTGTGACTTGAATCTTCAAAGAAAAGAAAATCTACCAATTAAACTATTTTATATTCTCCGATGTAACCCTCACTGAATTGAATATCCATACATTTTCCTGAATTTGGGCACTTTATCATCTTACAAGTCGTAAAATCTCATTCATGGACATTTCCTGACTGTTTTTTTTTTCAACTTCACGTATTGGGATGCTTTTAATTGATCTTTTAAAAAAATCTCTATTAGTCAGGCAAAATAATAATAAAATCATAAATAATCGTATTTCATTCAAAACAAACAATAATGAATACATATTCAGTAAATATAGAAAAATCATATCCAGATAATAATATATATATATCCATGTCTTGTCTGGATTTTGTTAAATGGTGTTGATTAATCATTATGTATGATATGGCTGGAGTAATTTCCTCGTCTATGTATTCATTTGAACCAAACGTTTTAGACATTCATCTGGATTTGTTGATTCTTGAATGTAGAATCACTACTTGGAGCCCATGCTTGATTTGACTGTCCACGTCAATGAAATCTTCATCATTATATGACTACTGCTGGACAAAGGCCTTTCCTATCTCTTTCTATGACAAGCACGTTTGTGTCATGTCTTACCAGCAAACTTTTTTATCTTGTCTCTCCATGTTGTGCCTGGTCTTTTCCTACTGCATTTACTGTCCCACAGACACTAGTCGGTTAGCCTTTTCTGCTATGTGTTTTCCCTTCTTCTTGATATGTGCCCTGCCCATCTCTGTTTTTGTTGTTTATTTACTTATTTAATATCCTCTACCTTGGTCCTCTCTTTGATACGTGTTGATTTTTTTTTTATCAGGAACAATTATTCCTAATATTGCTCTTTCCATTGCCCACTGTGCTATTCCGTGAAAAATAATAAAACCATACATAATGGATAGGAAATAAAATCATGTCTAGTAAATAATGCCAGATTATATAATAAAATCACATCCCGTGAATATTTATAAGATTATTTCGAGTATATACAGGATATATTAGTATAAATGACAGAAATTAAATTAAAAAAAACAAAAGCAATCATTCAAATAAATGTGATGTGCTGGTTTCATAGATGGAGGAGGGGGGGGGGCTGTCAATTGAAGCTCGTTATGGACAGTTATGGGGCTTTGATGAGTTGCAGTGAACAGTTGTCCTTTAAATGCTCTTGTAAAGTATTTGCCTTAAAATTACAGTGGAATCAGGTGAGATAATATTAAATTTTTGAAAAAATAAATAAATGATGTAATCAAATTCAGTGGCTAATAGAGAAAATTATCCAATCAGCAAATTGTATAAACTCATATCCAATAGATATTTTCAAAATCGTATCGTGAATATTAAGATCATGTCCAGTAAATAATAATTAATTCATATTCAATGATTGATAAATAAAATCATGTTTGATGAATAATAATGAAATCATATCCAATAAATAATAGCAAAATCATATTATAATATAAATCACATCCAGTAGATAGAATTTTCCGTCTCACTGTCAAACCTCAATCTTCTGTATTTCCTACCGCCCAAACCTCCAATGACTCGTGCTAATATACCATCATCATCATTTTTGGTGTCTAGAATTACTCAAACATTTTCCCATCTAAATAAAGGGAAATGGCTTCTTTGTTTTGTGCCATTCCAGCTTACAAAAGGTTTTCTTGAGAATACTTTGCTTTAGGATTGTATATATTAATATATTACTTCAAAATCTTATAATGTCCTTTCAGAAACACACACTAATAACCTGCGAGGCAAAAGCTGGATATTTGAATCAATGATGCATGTGAATGCAAGATAACAGTTAAAAAAATCACATTGAAGCTCAGCTGGAACGTTCATTGTGTATGTGTCTTGGACTGATTATATTAGAAACCGTCAACCAAAGCTGTCAGCATAAGTTTCTCTCTGTTACTAAGTTGGTCCAGCTGGCTGGCTATGTATGTATGTATCATACTTACAGGCTACAACCATGGAGCTAGAGGGCTGAAAATTCAAACGTTTACTCCTTATTATGTGTACATTTTTTTAAACCCCGTCCCAAGATTTTTAGTGTGTGTGTGGGGGGGTCGTTTGTGTGGTCGTTTGTAATCTAAGTTTATGCTACATTGATCCCTTAGTTTGTGCCTGTACCTGTTTTTTGAAGATTAGGAATTTTTTGTGATCCCTACCCAAGAAAAGGTGTAAGAAATAACTTATTCATTATAACCCCTTTTTCTAATTTTTTAATTGATCACCCCCTTCCTCAACATGGCACGTTGTCAAAAGACGTAGGTCACGTGACGGTTTTTATTGATTGACTTACCAGATCTGTTTTTAGATCTTTTTGTTCTATAATATGTGTGTGTGAGATATAGAATAGTACATCAATGAGTCTGTAGTCGGACTCTCTTATTAGCTGTATTTTGATTTGAAATTATCACTGTATAGGCCCTCTCTTACTTACAAACATTCAGGTTACAATCTGTCTGTATATTCAAATTTTGTACTGGTTCAGAAGTTCAATCATTGTGCAATAGATGTAACTGCTCTGTAACACTCAGTAAACACAACACGATTGTTGTCTCTCTGTGGCGTCATATTTTTATTCCTGGTTATCTTTCATTCCTACTAATACGTATGTTGCAGACATCTCAACTCAGAGTTCATCTTCTTAAAAAATGGGGGACTATTATTTGTTATAGTAATTCCTCTTTCCTTAAATATTCGGTACTTTTTCTAAGGTTTGTTAAAATTTCATAACTGTAAGATACTATACTGTGATTTCTATAATTAGAAATTGGTCTTTAATCTCTTCTACCTGCAAGATAAACTGTCAGTTTGAGGGGAATACCTAGAAAAATAAACTGTCAATTTGAAGGGAAATAACTTCTGATTAAAATTATCTCCTTTTGATCATGTGGTTAATTTTCTATTTAAAAAAAATCAAATTCACAGAAGAGTTCCACTATTTTTTTTCATGCTGTTTACTGAAGGGTGATGCTGTCGTTCATGAACGGCTTCAAGTGATTTATGAATTTAAGAGTTAT
This sequence comes from Thysanoteuthis rhombus, assembly GCA_963457665.1. Taxonomy (NCBI): domain Eukaryota; kingdom Metazoa; phylum Mollusca; class Cephalopoda; order Oegopsida; family Thysanoteuthidae; genus Thysanoteuthis; species Thysanoteuthis major. Next base: position 45,136,818 of record OY735227.1, on the reverse strand, counting down.
ACTAAATCAGGGATGCAGGCTAGAATCTTACTCACTCCCTTACTTACCAACAGAATAGGAAACATGAAATTTGATGCAAGTCAAATTCTCATTTGAGTTGGGTTCCTGAAGAGTAAAAAGACTGGTCTGGTTCGTCACTCAATAGTTAACGTGCGGTGTTCAGATTGATAAATCAATAATTTATTTCTCTCACCTTTTGCTGGGTAGTGATCACCAAAAAAGTCTGAATCTTCAGAAAATGGATGCTGCTGGACACAAACTAAGGGACCAATTTAGCATAAAATTACATTGTCAATTGAGCCCTCCGCTAAAACCTGTTACTTCGAAAAACAAAAAAAACTTTTTTGTAGACACAATAGGGAGTGAATGTTTGAATTTTCAGCCCTCTAGCTTTATTGGTGTGGTCTGTATGCCAGATACAAATGTAAATAGCCAGCTAATTGTGAGTCAGGCCTGTTTGCTCTTCACTGTCTTCATTGACTTTCTCAACATGGTCACTGCTACCTTCAGATAAGCAATATAGAGTACAACAGAAAAAGCAAGTCCTCTGCTTGGTGCTGTATGGCAGAAACTGAGTCTAGTGTGTTGCCATAGCAATTAAAAACTGTCAAAATAGGTTTCTTCAGTTTTCAAGTTGGTCAGGCTATGTGCGTAACATCACATGTAGAAGCCACACCAATGAAGCTAGAGGGCTGAAACTCTCAACATTCACTCTTTATTATGTTAGGAAAAAACGTTTTTTTCTGTTTTTTGAAATTCCCCTACTATAAAGGTGCTTAGTGAGGCGGGGGTTCAATTTACAATTTATGTTTCTGCTAAATTGATCAGTAGTTTGTGTCCGCATATTTTTGTAAATTCAAACTTTTCAGTGATCCACCGAAAAGCGAGAAAAATTAACTTACTTATTGATTACCTTTTATTTCAGTTTTTTGATTGATCACTCCCAACACGGCATGCTGCCCAAAGATGTTGGTCATTTGACAGTTTCTATTGAGTGACCAACCAGGCCTGTTTGTATTGCCTTTAAATTAAACACATGAATGGATGCATATGTGCTTCAGAGACAATGTGCAGTTGCTACAGGTTGGGCATATGTGTCATGTGACAGTGAATGTGTTAATCCCACTGAAACAAATGATGATTCACTAAATCAACACTTACTGCTAACTTGCTGACTCGCATAATTGATATATAGATATGTTATTATGCAAATGATATCAACATAGATCAATAATTAAAGCACATACCATCACCTGATATTATCATACAAATTATGTATATGGAGCCATATTTATAACAAATATCACCACTGAAAATGCAGAGCTGGGGAAAGTACAGTAACATATCTACATTGAGCAAT